>JAUMJK010000848.1:0-340401 GCA_033558105.1 Coccyzus lansbergi
CCTCCTCCATTCCCTCCACTCCGACGCTCTGGCCACGCCCTTTCGCGCTGCCATTGGCTGGAAGGCGCAACAGAGGCGGGATTTGGGTGGTGTGTGCGCTTCTGATTGGTCGCGCTTGCTGCTGGTCGTGGGCGGGGCCGGCCGAGGTCGCGCGCGGCGCGCCGGAAGGCGGAAGCGGAGCATGGCGGCGGGTGCGGGCGGGCTGCTGGTGGCGGCAGCGCTGCTGGTGGCGGTGGCCGGGCCCCGCCCGGCGCCCGCCGAGCTCACGGACGGCAACAGCGAGCACCTGAAGCGGGAGCACTCGCTGATGAAGCCGTATCAGGGTGAGCGCGGGGCCCGGGCGGGCGGGACGGGACGGACACGCCGCGGCGGCCCGCGTTGAGCCGCGCTCTCGCCGTCCGTTGCAGGCGCGGGGTCCGCCGCGATGCCGCTGTGGGACTTCCAGGGCAGCACCATGGTCACCAGCCAGTACGTGCGTCTGACGCCCGACGAGCGCAGCCGGGAAGGCTCCATCTGGAACCGCGTGGTGAGAGACCGGGAGTGGCCAGGGTGCCCCCTGCGCCCCTCCCGGCTTTTGCCCTGACGGCGCTGGGCAATCTCTTCGCACAGCCCTGTTTCCTCAAGGACTGGGAGCTCCACGTTCACTTCAAGATCCACGGAGCCGGCAAGAAGAACCTGCATGGGGATGGCCTCGCCCTCTGGTATACGCAGGAGCGCTTGGTGCCAGGTAAGGTGCACATTTGGGGGTTCCTGGCAGGGCTGAGGCCTCAGCAGCACTTGCAAGAGCCCTGAGGCAGCACAGGGAGCTAGTCTTGGAGCTGCTCCTATCCTGGAAGTTTTTCACCACAGAGGGTGTGTGAGCTCCCCTCTGTCTGGTTTCGCTACATCAGGATGGCATATCCTGCATGTTCTGCCATAGAAACAGGCACCATGGCCATAAATAGATCTCATGGCTCTCTCCACTAGAAGTCTCTGAGCGCAGATTCTGTCTGACAGCCTTCTGTTTCTGTGTCCTACCCTGTTCCAGGTCCTGTCTTTGGCAGCAAGGACAAGTTTCATGGACTGGCTATCTTCCTTGATACGTATCCAAACGATGAAGCCACAGAGGTAAGTAGTTAAGAAGCTTGTTTAGTGCTGGGGAACACATTTCCTCGTGGCTTTGTGCTCTGAGTGCTTCATGGCTGGACCAAGGTAAAGTCCTTACATGACAGTGGCCGTGGTTCCTGTCATGGGAGCTGGGAAAGGGAAGAGTTTGCACATACGTTAACAAAGATAAGGTCTTTACTCCATCTTCTACTTTTGTTAGCTACACAGATTTTTCCAAGGCCTTTTCTTCTCAGGATGAGAGAGCAGCACAGACCTGTTGTGAACCACCTATTAAGTAAAGTTAGAGGAATTCACCCAAAAGTACATTCATCCCAAGTGTCCTTTCCTGAAATTCTCTGTGCTTTGTGGTAGTTTCTGGCCTTATACGCTTTTTCCAGTGTGAATGTCTCTAAGTGAGAAACTTCTGGGCTGGTGTTTTGCTCACAGATTCCCCCTGGCTGAAGTACAGATCAGTCCTGTGGGGGCTGGTGGTCATTTTCTTCTCTCCCACTCTTGTGTTTGTGGATGTTGCTGTGGCACAGTCAGAAAACATAACTCTGCTAGAGAGATCGGTTGCGCCAAACCTACATCACTTAACTTGTAAACCACATGGAAGTGTCCCTCTTATCCTTGGCTACTCCTGATATATGTAACCTGAGTACAAAGCACAGAGCATGATTAAGCTGTTCAAGCAAGGTTTCTGCCTGGTCCAGGTCCCGTGCTCCATTTCTTACCCTTCTTACCTGCTCTGGTACCTACTCCACAAGTTTGAGGTGGTGGTGTTGCCCTGGCCGGGCGGTGTGGACTGGGCTCATGGGAGGTCAGAAATGGCTGCTCTGCTCTAGCCAGAACAAGCTCTGTTTAGAAGCAGCTTTACAGAGAAAATCAGTCTTCGTTTCTTTGTTCTGCCTTCCATGCCTGGCTCTGCAGGAAAGCTGTGGCTTTGTTCCTGTGCCTGGCTGAGATTCTGCTCTTGTTGAGGTTTCTCACTAGGCAGGGGAAGGCGGCTCCCGGTCTGCAGCTTGATGGCTTCTGCAGACTGAGAGCAGCTGTGCTCTCCTCCCTGCAGCGCGTGTTCCCCTATATCTCTGCCATGGTGAACAACGGGTCCCTCACATATGACCACAGCAAGGATGGGCGCTGGACGGAGCTGGCAGGATGTACTGCTGACCTTCGGAACCAGAACCACGACACTTTCCTGGCAGTTCGGTACTCCCGAGGCCGGCTGACGGTGAGATGCAGCAGGAGCCTTCTGCAGGGTCTCTGGGATGTTAGATGGGGCAGTGCTGTGGGGTGGATGTTGCTCTGTCAGTAGGTGACCTGGAGATGGTTTTCCATGCTTGACCACCTATGCTTCCAGCTCCAGAAGAGCAGTGGGAATGGCAGTGTGTGTGCTTGCTGTGACGCTCCCCTGGTCTTGCAGGTCATGACCGATGTAGAAGACAAGAATGAGTGGAAGAACTGCATCGACATTGCAGGGGTGCAGCTGCCAACTGGCTACTTCTTCGGTGCTTCTGCGGGCACTGGAGATTTGTCTGGTGAGAGGGGTCTTTGCTGACAGGATTACCTGTTTTCTGGAGCCTGGAGTATACCATCTCGGTGATCCAGTGGGTCTTTTCCAACCTAGTGATTCTGTGATTATGGATGCACTGATGGCTTTGATGGCTTTATTTCCCTGAATTTCAAGAGCCACTGGGCAGGGACCAGGCACCTGGGAAAGGGGGCATCTAAAGGCTAAGGAACATCTCAAGTTGCAGTTGGATACCTGGGGAATGAGGGTGGCTTGAAAGGGAAGGAGACTGGGTAGATCGTGGATCTAAGGGTGCTCTGACCGTGTGGACATCTCTTGAGGTCTCTGATGGTGTTTGATGATGATGATGATTGTTTCCTAGACAATCACGACATTATCTCGATGAAGCTCTTCCAGCTCATGGTAGACCACCCACTGGAAGATGAGAGCGTCGACTGGACCAAGATTGAGCCGAGCGTCAGCCTCCTTAAATCTCCCAAAGGTGAGTCTCTGGCCTTCAGAAACCTTTGGTGGAGAATTGGGATGCGGGGCTGGAGTCTTAAAGGCGTCTTGAAAAGCATCAGAGCTGCGCGTCTCTGTGCGATCCTGCAGGATCTGAGGCTGGGTCTTTTGCTGTAGCTGTTCTTATCCTTGCAGATAACGTGGATGACCCAACGGGGAATTTCCGCAGCGGGCCTCTGACAGGCTGGAAGGTGTTCCTGCTCCTGCTCTGTGCGCTGCTGGGCATCATTGTCTGTGCAGTGGTGGGAGCCGTGGTCTTCCAGAAACGCCAGGAGAGGAACAAGCGCTTCTACTAGTGAGGACCCTGGCCGGGGCCCAGGCCCAAACCCATCTTTTCTATGGGGAGTTCTACAAACTGTGGTTTCTAAAAGCTGTTTCTGAGAAATATCAGAAGTATTTTCTTACCTGTCTGTGTGGCTGTAACCCCTGCCAGTGCCCGACCTGTTGGACCCAAGAGGGCGATTCCTTCTGCTGCAGAAGCTGCCCTTGACCTGGGGCTGTTCTGGGGGAGCCTAGAGGTTGCTCCTCCACTTCCCAGCACTCCCCCCATGGCAGGAGGGGACAGCGGGCAGTGGGTGTAAATGTGAGAGGGTGGTGGGGTGGTGGGAGGGGATTCTGGGGGCAGAAGGCTCTGCGGAAGGGGCTGTGATTGGGGTATTAAAGGACTGATACCATCTCTGGCTCTGGCTGTGTCTGGGTGGGAAAAGGGGGCAAACCTGCTTGAGAGGGGGAGCCCCGAGGGGGCTGAGAGAACTGGGGGATCCTGAGGTGTTTGGGCTCAGTTGGTGGGGTGTCCCCTGTGCCCCAAGGGTTGTCCCAGTTTGGTGGGGAGTTGTTCCTGGTGGGAGTATCCCTGGTTTTTGGGGGTGTCCCAAGAGAGGGCTGTCCCAGTCTTTTGTGGGTGGGTGGGGGGTATTGGCAAGAAGGCTGGTGTGGTCTGGCCTGGTTTGGAGGGGTTGTCCCATGGTCTGTTCTGGTCTGAGGGAGATTGTCCTTAGTGGGGTGATGTCCTGGTTTTAGGGGGCTTGTCCCTGGGACCAGTGTCCTCTTTGGGGCAGGAGGTCCTGGTTTATGGGGTTCATCCCTGGTTGGGGATGTTCCTAGGGAGCTGGTGTCCAGGTTTGGGGGATTTGTCCCTGGTGGAGGGGTGTGTGTGTCTATGATGGGGGTGTCTTCTAGAGAGGGGTGTCCTGGTTTTGAGAGGTGTCCCTAGGGAGGGCCGTTCCGGTCTGGGTGGGTTGTCCCTGGTTTTGGGGGTGTCTGTGGAGAGGGTCATCCTGGTTTGAGGGGGCTGTCCCTGGTTTTGGGGGGTGTCCCCGTCGGGGGGGGGTTGTCCCTGGTTTTGGGGGTGTCCCTGAGGAGGGCTGTCCCAGTTTTGGGAGGTGTCCCTGGGACTGGGGAAGAGGGTGTGTGTCCCTAGGGAGGACTGCCCCAGTTGAGGGGATTGTCTCCGTTTTTGGGGGTGTCCCTGGGGAGGAGCATCCTGCTTTTGGGGCTGTCCCTGGCGGGGCAGGTCCCGGTTTGTAGGAGGCGGGGGTGCATCCCCGGCGGGCCCAGGGCTGCGTGGAGCGGGCGGTTCTGGCCGCGGTGCCGCCCCCGGGCCGCCCCTCCCCTCCCGGCTGTGCGGAAGGCGCGGGGCGGACGCCGTTTCCGGGCGGCGCGGCCGGAGCCGGCCCAGCGGGATGGGGCTGGGGCCTGGGCGGCGCGGGGCGGCGCTTCGCCTGCGCGGGGGGTGAGCGGCGCGGGAAACGGGGGCACCGGGCACGGGGAGTTATTGGGCTGCTCGGGCGTCCCGGTGGCGCCGAGGTTAGGGGTCCCGTGGGGGCTGGCGATGGCTCAGGTCCCAGGGTTAGGGGCTTTGGTGAGCATCTCGTGGGTCTCAGTGGAGCAGGGGTCCCAGTGAGTGGGGGGGGGGGGGAGGCAGCTCGGGGGTCCCAGTGGCTCTGGGCAAAGGGGCGGCTCGGGGGTCCTGGTGGATGGAGGGGGTGTGGGGGGGGCAGCTCAGGAGTCCCAGTGGCTCTGGGCAAGGGGGTGGTTCGGGGGTCCTGGTGGATGGAGGGGGTGTGGGGTTGGCAGCTCAGGGGTCCTGGGGGTGTGGGGGGCAGCTTGGGGGTCTCGAGGTGGTGGTGGTGGAAGGGAGTGGTGGAAGGAGTACCATGGGGGCTGGCGATGGCTCCGGTCCCCGTGGGTTGGGGAGCGGCTCGGGGGTCCCGGTTGCACCGAGCAGGGGGGAAAGGCTCAAGGGGCCCTGGGTGGGTGTGTGTGGGGCTCGGGGGTCCCAGGCTGGGGGTGGCTGATGTCCCCAGGGGGATTAGGGGGCTGCTCAGGGACCCCTGTGGCACCGAGTAGGGTGGCAGCTCAGAGTCTCCATGCGTTAGGGGCTTTGGGGAGCATCTCGGGGGTCCCGGTGGCACCGAGCAGGGGGGATGGCTCAGGGATCCCGAGGGTTGGTCATGGTTGGAGTCCTAGTGGCACCGAGGTCGGAGGGTGGCTCGAGGGTCCCAGGGAGGGAGTGGGGGTAGCTGCAGTCCCCAGGGGTGTAAGGGTGCTGCTCAGGGATCCCAATGACACCGAATAGGGTGGCAGCTCAGTGTCTCAGCGGGTTAGGGGCTTTCGTGAGCATCTCGTGGGTCTCAGTGGATCAGGGGTCCCAGTGAGGGTAGGGGGGGCAGCTCAGGGGTCCTAGTGGCTCTGGGCAAGGGGGCGGCTCGGGGGTCCTGGTGGATGGAGGGGGTGTGGGGTTGGCAGCTCAGGGGTCCTGGGGACGTGGGGGGCAGCTTGGGGGTCTCAGGGTGGTGGTGGTGGAAGGGGGTGGGGATAGCTTGTGGTCCCAGTGGGTTAGAGGGCAGCTCAGGGTCCCTGTGGCACAGAGTGGGGTGGCGGTTTGGGGTCCTGGGGGGTTAGGGAGGTTGGGGGATGGCTTAGGAGTCCTGGTGATACCGGGTGAGGGGGTTAGTTCAAGGGTCCCAGTATGGCAGGGGTGTGTGAGGGGGCAGCTTGGAATCCCAGTGAGGGATGTGGAGGTGTGGGAGGGCGGTTTGGGGTTGTTGGTGGGGTAGAGGGGCAGCTTGGGGTCCCGGAGAGGGCGTCAGGGGGTTGACTTAGGGGTCCTGGCAGAGTGGGGGAGTGACGACTCGGGAGTCACAGTGGCACCAGGTTGGAGTGTGGCTCGGTTCTGGTGAGGGTTGGGGGTCTAGAGAAGTGGCTCAGGGGCCCTAATGGGTTAGGAGGGTGTAGGGCAGGCAATTCAGGAGTTCCAGCAGAGTTAGGGGGGTTGAGGATTGGCTCAGGAGTCCCAGCAGTGCTTGGAGGTTCCCTAGCAGGCACTGACCCCTCCACTGCACCCTAGGTCCCCGCTACTCCTAGGCCTCGTCCCTGGCCGTCTCTCTGTCTTCCCGCTCTTCTTCCTGGCGCTGCTCCTGGGCTTCATCTCGCTGCTGTGGCTGCAGCTGAGCTGCGAGGGCGAGGGGCCGCTCCCCGGCAGTGAGCAGGGACGGGGGGCACCCCGACCACCCTGCCCGCCCCTAGCCTCGCTCCCACCAGTGGAGGACGAGCCATCCTGGGGTCCCCACCGCCTGGCGCTGCTCGTCCCCTTCCGTGAGCGCTTCGAGGAGCTGCTGGCCTTTGTCCCCTACATGCACCGCTTCCTGAGCAAGAAGAGGATCCGCCATCACATCTTCATCCTCAACCAGGTGGATCATTTCAGGTAGTGTCTTACCTCATTGCGGCAAGCAAAGGCAGCGAGGCAGCTTCTCCAAAGCTCTGTCCCCTCTGAGAGGGTCTCCTGTGTGCCTCTGGTGGTGAGAAGTGTCGGGTCTGGACAACAGGGAGTCAGGGCTGTGATGCTCTCCCCACATGTACTCACTCTGGAGCTTACAGAAGGACAAAACGGTGTTTTGCTTTTCCCTTCCTAAGCAAGAGAATTATCCACCCTGAGACATTTCAGTTTTCTCCCCAGTGTCACAGGTCTATAGCCTTAAATGCCTGGGGACGTTGAAGTGCAAGGGAGTACCATGAAGCATTTGGAAATGCCACTGCTCACCCCCTACTCACTGTCTGGTACCTGCCTGCAGCCCCAGTGGCAGGTACCACTCAGCTGGCCTTGGGCAGGACTGGGTTTGCTGTAACCTCTCGCTGTCTGCAGCAGCCAGACCCCTGCACGACCCAGCACTTTGGAGGTCACGAGTGCCGTGGTTCTGCATGTCTGTACTTGAACATTTACCACTGAGGAGCACATGATAGGGATGGGGAGGGAGGGATGGTTGCTGCGCATGGTGCTGAGAGTTCCTGGTCCCACAACAGGTTTAACAGGGCATCCCTGATCAATGTGGGCTTCCTGGAGAGCGGCAATGACACTGACTACATCGCAATGCACGACGTTGATCTCCTGCCCCTCAACGAGCAGTTGGACTATGGCTTCCCAGAGGCAGGGCCCTTCCACGTGGCGTCCCCAGAGCTGCATCCGCTTTACCACTACAAGACCTACGTGGGCGGCATCCTGCTGCTCACCAAGCAGCACTACGAGATGGTGAGCGTGTGGGTGGGATGTCCCAGCCAGTTTGGGACAAGGAGCTGCAACATTAGCTTGGTCAACAGTTGGTCAACATTTTGTGCTCCACACTTGGGAAGCGGGGAAAAGAGTCAAAATTGTTTCGTGGGCAGAACCTGTGGTGTGAGCTGGTGCGGGGAAGGAGTAGGGAGGCTGCAGTGATGCTCGGGGCTCGCAGCGCTGGTGTCTGCTCTGCTGCGGCACGTGGAGTTGTGCTGGCCTGGGCCTCGGCCAGTACGGTGCCCCTCTCATTGCAGTGCAACGGCATGTCCAACCGCTTCTGGGGCTGGGGACGGGAGGATGACGAGTTTTATCGACGTATCAAAGGAGCCGGTCTCCAGGTAAGGGGTGCTCCATGGAATCCTAGGTTGAAACTGCCCTTCTCCCTGTCTCTGTGGCTGTAGCCATGCAGGTCTTGCACGTGCTCCCTTTCTGTGCTCCCGACCCCTGTAGCAGGAGCAGTAGCTTGACAGAAGCTTTCCTTCCAGGTTCACCGTCCCACTGGAATCACGACTGGTTATGAGACTTTCCAGCACCTGCATGACCCTGCCTGGAGAAAGAGAGACCAGAAGCGAATTGCTGCACAGAAGCAGGTGAGACCTCAGTGTGGTCAAGGGACCTGCAGAAGACTTGGGTCGTGATCAGTATGTGCTCTGAACCCTCCTGTTTTGTGTTCTCTCCTGCCACCTCTGTGCTTCCTCCCTGGGAACCGGGTGCTTCCCCTTCTTTTGGAAGCAAGCGTGGGCTGAATGTTTTTATTTTTTTCCTCAGGAACAGTTTAAGGTGGATCGGGAAGGAGGTCTGAACAACGTGAGGTACCAAATTGAGTCACGGACAGCTCTGAGTGTGGCAGGAGCCCCGTGCACCGTCCTTAATATCTTGCTAGACTGTGACACAAGCGAGACCCCTTGGTGCGTGTTTGGCTGAGCTTGTCTCCCGTGTGCCAGTTGTGTGCGCTGCCATTTTGCCAAGATGCCGGGGCTGCTGCCAAGCTGCTGGGAGCAAGCAGGATTTTTGCATCAGACAAGCACAGCAGTGCTGGCAAGATGCAGAGGAACAGAAAAGGCTGAGAATCGAGCTTTGCTGGAATCAACAGAAGAGGCTGACAGCAGGACCTGGTGGTGTCACTGCGGATACTGGTGCTGCCTCCCAGGGAGGTGCAGGAGGACAGTTTTCCTGCGCTGGACATGGCTGAGCTGCCACCCAGCTCAGAGGACAATAAAGAACTATCAGGGCATCTTTGCGTGGTGAATGCCCTGGGCTGCATTGCTCTTTTTTCCTCCTTCTTTGCCTTACTGGCTTCAGTGCACCCATTTCTGGCCTAGCCCTGGCTGTGCTGTCTTTGGAGAGGTGATCTACTCTGGTTCAGAGACCAGGCCGGTCTGAAATGGGCTCCGAGTGAGATGGTGCCTGTGTTTCAGCTGTCAGGTATCCCCAGGGCTGTGCTGCAGTCACTTCACTTTAGGAAACAGTTGAGCTGTGCCCTGAGCCCCAGCGTCCCCAGCTCTGCTGGAGGTCAGCACTTGAGGGAGCCCAGGACTTCTCTCTCTGTGGAGCAAGGAGGAGAGTTCTCGCTGAGCTGCTCCCTTCCTTGCCTGCCTTTCATGGCATGTGCTGCCTCGGCCTTTTTTAGGGCATGTGGAAGAACCTGATATCCCCACAGCAGCACTCAGGGGAACTGGGATCTGCTCTGGCCCTGTGTGAGGTGTCCTGGAGAGGACAGGCTCACCACAGTGCTGCTGATGCTGGGGAGATGTCCCTGACCTGCCTGAGGGGAAGGGAACAGGATTCCCTGGGCAAAGCCGCAGCAGGGACACTTGCACCGAGGAAACTTTGGGTTGGGGTTGATGAGAGAAAGAAGACTGAGGGGCCCAGGCTGCTCACTGGTTCATTCTTGTGCAGGCTGGTTTCTCCCCAGTAAATACCTGCCACAACAGCACCTTTTCCTGGGAAGTCGGGTGTGTGGAGTGGAGCAGAGGGACCACAAACCCTGCCTGGAATCTGGCTCTCAAGTCCCATGCTGTAGAGCAGCACCTGGTCTATGCCTGCTCATGCTGGGAGTGAACCTGTGCTGTGACCTCTAGGAAGCTGCCAAGGGGTGGCAGAGACAACCACAAACTGTTAAGGGAAACCCCCTACAATCACTGAGCTGCTTTCCTCCATCACCCGCCTGGCCTGGTTGCCTGCTCAGGCTGCTGCAGGGTGCTCAGGCTGACTCACAGATGGTGCCGTGCGTGGGCCTCTGCTGCACTGGCTCTGGGGTTCTGGTGTGTAGTTTGGGTGCTGCTGCCTCCTGAAGCTGGGCAGACCCAGCCAAGCAGTTGGTACCCCTGTGTTCAATGCCAGTGCTGGCACTGGGCCCCCTTCTGCCCTGGTCCCCCTGCCTAGTGCTTCCTGGAGCGCTCGCTTTACTGGGTGCTTGCAGATGTCCTCAGACAGAAGCTGTTACCATCCCAGGACGCTGAGCTGCTTTAGGGACATGGCACCTCCGTGGCGGAATGCTGGGATGAGAGAGGCAAAAGCTTTAGAGCCAACTGTGGGGGTTGTGTACTGTGTGTACTGTGTAGGGGCAGCAGGATGGGGCATCTGGAGAGCTCTGGCACTCTCTGTGCTGCTCCCGAGCTGGGTGAAGAGCCTGGAGCCCTGTGGACTGAGGTGTGAGGGGGACTGCTTCCCAAAGAATGGGTCGAGGTGGCAGTGAGGGTCTTCATCACACAGATATTTGGATCAGCCACTTGTATGCCAACCTCTCACCGGTGCCTAAACGGCAGCCGGGGCTGGTGGAGGCAGATCAAAGTATTTCTTTGCACTGTTCAAAATAGATGACACAGTTTCAGGCAGGTTTCATGTGCAGGAACAGAGAGCATATGTGCACCTTGCACTTCACTCGGTGCTAAAAGCTCCTCTCCTGCTGCCTGGCAGCTATTTCTCAGCTCTGCTCGCAGCCCCCTCATCCTCTGGTTGCTTTTGTGGAAGAGGCGCCGTGCTGGAGACCCGGCTTCCTTTTATAGCTCTGAATGCAACTCGGAGGTTGCTCGGCTCCGTTCCTTCCCCACACATTTCGTTATTAGCAATGGCCCGGCAGGAGAGGAAAAGTTTTTTTTCTGCATTGCCTTTCTTCAGGTGGATAACACGCTGCCTGCTGTCCCAGGAGCCCCACGGAGCTGAGCCGGAGGCCTCCTGGCGTTCCCATGCTCTCAGCAAGCCTGAGGAGGGGTCAGGATGCTTGGGGACAAAGAGAGCCTGGTGAGGCCCAGCCCTACCCTTTCACTACCCCTCTGCAAATTCCCTTCTGGGGCCCGAATTGCTGTCAGCAAGGCCGTGTGGGGTCTGCAATCAGCTGGTTTTTATTGCTGAGTTGTTTTAATCTGGGTAGCGCCTGGAGTGGTTTGCATGAAATTGCTCTAATACCGTGATGGGGGGCACCAAGAGGCTGGGGAGAGTGGGGGTGAGGGAAGGCCCGTGGGAGGCTGGAGCATCTCTTCCCGGGGAATAGAGCGTTCCTGGCCAAGGGAGATGTGCTTGTGGAAGCACAGACTGCAGCGGAGACGTGGAATCAGGAGATGGGGCAGACAAAAAGGAGGGGTCCGGCTGCGACCAGCACTCACTGAATTCAGCCTAGCATCACTGCAACCTGCACAGGCCGAGGCCCTGGTGGGATGCTGTTAACTGCCTGCTCTGCAGGCTTGTACCTGTCCCTCTGGAAGGGATCTAGTGGCCCCACAGGCTGCCAGGGGATGCCTCGCACGTGGCAGAGCTCTGGATAGAGGACCAGGGCATGGCAGAGGCATTCCTGGTGCCAGCAGGTTGGGAGATAGCACTGTCACAAAGGGCCCCCCTGTTCAGAGGCCATGGTGTGCGGTTGGGCAGTGAAAAGGAGCTGTGGGGAACAGGGAGGCTGGTGGCAGAGGGAAGGGGGTTTCGTGTCTTGGCATCGCACCGAAGGGAATGCAAACATGTGAGCCTGGTAAGCAGGGACCGGGGACACCGTGTGTGTGTGGGTGAGTGCTGGCAGCACAGCCTGGGGACTCTGCTGTGTGGCGGGGGCAGCTGGCAGAGAGCAGGGCCCCGGTGCACGAGCTTCATGTTCGAGCCCCTGAACCCATGCTGGCCGTGATGTGAGGGTGATTCCTTCCCAAAGGGGAGGTTACAGGCTGCTGTGGGGACAGAGCAGGGCAGGCGGCTGGGACACCAGTGACAAAACCGGCTCCCAGCCAGCATGTGGCAGGGCTGATGCAGAGGGAGCTCTGAGCAGTGTGAGGAGTCTGGAGCCCTGTGGACTGAGGTGCAAGGGGGACTGGTTCCCCGAGAAGAGGTTGCAGGGCAGGGTAGTGAGGGTCAGGCTGAGCTGCTTTGCACCACCCAAGGTGCAGGCAGGTGTGTGCTGCTCCCCAGCTCAGAGCATGCTGCATCTGGATCTGCTGGAGGATAGGGAGGCTCCAAAGGGATCTGAACAGGCTGGACTGATGGGCTGAGTCCAATGGGATGAGGTTTAACATGGCCAAATGCCGGGTCCTGTATTTAGAGCACAACAACGCTGTGCAGCTACAGTCTAGGAGAAGTCTGGCTGGAAAACTGCCTAGAGGAGAAAGACCTGGGGGTGTTGGTTGACAGCAACTGAACATGAGCCAGCTCAGGTGGCCAAGAAGGCCAATGGCATCTTGGCTTGTATCAGAAACGGTGTGACCAGCAGGACCAGGGAGGTTATTCTCCCTCTGGACTCAGCACTGGAGAGACTGCTCCTTGAATCCTGTGTTCAGTTGTGGGCCCCTCAGCACAAGAAGGATGTTGAGGCTCTGGAGCGAGTCCAGAGAAGAGCAACGAAGCTGGTGAAGGGGCTGGAGAACAGGCCTTATGAGGAATGGCTGAGAGAGCTGGGGGTGTTTAGCCTAGAGAAGAGGAGGCTGAGGGGAGACCTCATTGCTCTCTACACCTACCTGAAAGGAGGTTGTAGAGAGGAGGGAGCTGGGCTCTTCTCCCAAGTGCCAGGGGACAGGACAAGAGGGAATGGCCTCAAGCTCCACCAGGGGAGATTTAGGCTGGAGATTAGGAGGAAGTTCTTCACATAGAGGGTCATTGGGCATTGGAACAGGCTGCCCAGGGAGGTGGTTGAGTCACCTTTCCTGGAGGTATTTAAGGGACGGGTGGACAAGGTGCTGAGGAACATAGTTTAGTATTTGATAGGAATGGTTGGACTCGATGATCCGGTGGGTCTTTTCCAATCTGGTGGCTCTGTGATTCTATGACTCCCCCGTGCCAGTAGCCCTGCAGTGGTGTTCCTTGTCCCCTGCCCCGTTACCCTAGAGGCCGTAGAAGGAGCCGTGCGGCACCCTGCGGGCCCGAGGGGGTTGCCCTGCGAAGGGAGGGGGTGCCGGGCCCACCCCCGGGTGCCTTCAGCAGTGGAGGCTCCCAGCCCTGCTGCCACGGTGATGGGCACCGGCAGCCGCCTGTCCTTACGGGGTTGCGCAAAGCCCGCTCCGCCCCGCCGGTGGGCACGGCCGCGCCGCCCCCCTTTCCTCTTCCTCCCCCTCCTCCCCCTCGGGCCCCTCCCCGCCGCCCACCTCCTCGCCGCCATTGGCCGGTGGCGGCGCCGCCCGCTGCCCGCGCGGCCGCGGCCCGAGGGGCGCGTTCAAACGCGGCGAGGGAAGGAGCGGGCGGCGGCGAGCACAGCGGCACCGCCGGCATGGTGAGTGCGGCCCGGGGCTCAGCGCGGCCACCCGGCCCCATGGGCAGCCCGGGGACCCCCCCGGGAAGCCTCTCCCCTCCCCCGCGGCGCTTCCCGGGGAGCCTAAGGGCGCCCCTCCCTGGGAGCTTCGGTGCTCCTCCCGGGGCGTCTCTCCCATCTCCCGGGGAGCCTCGGTGCGCCCCTCCTCGGGAGCTGCTATGCGCCCCCCGGTGCTCCTCTCCCTCCTCCCGGGGCGCCTCCCGGTGCTCCTCTCCCTCCTCCCGGGGCGCCTCCCGGTGCTCCTCTCCCTCCTCCCGGGCCGCCTCCCGGTGCTCCTCTCCCTCCTCCCGAGGCGCCCCCCGGTGCTCCTCTTCCCTCTCCCGAGGCGCTTCTCGTGGAGCCATGCTGCGCCTCCCAGGTAGCCTCCCCCCCGGTGTGTCCCTCCCCGGGAGCCTCGGTGCGCCCCCCCGGTGCGCCTCTGCCCTCCCCGGTGGGCCCCTCCCGCCCCCGGTGCTCTCCGCCGCGCGCCGCTTTGTCCCGGGTCTGAGCGCGCTCGGCCTGGCCCCGGGGAGCGACCTCCCCCTCCGCCTTCTCCGAGCCGGAAATTCCGGGCGGGATGAGAGGGGGATGCGGGCAGGGGGGCCCCGCGCTCGCCTCCCCCCGGAGGGGCCGGGAAGGGGCTCGTGGCCGCGTCCCGTCCGGCCGGTCCGGGTCTCTCCCCGGGAAGGAGCCCGTCTGGCCAGACCGGTGTTTTGCAGCCCGAGGGAGGTGACACCCTGCGGGACACCTCGGGGCTCCCCCGGCGCTTCCCAAGCCTCCCCCAGCCTGACCTACTTCCTCGCCAGCCCCGCCGGGAGCCGCTCCCCGGTGGCCGCCCCGGCTGCGGGGGCTGCGTGCGAGGGGGTTCCCCCCCAGCGAGGACATCCCTGTCTCCTCACGCACAGCCCGGTGGCACCGTCCCGGGGGCTCCGTTCCCGGTGCCCGGAGCCGGGCTCCTGGCCGAGGGAGGTGACAGGCGGGAGCCGTCAGACAGGTTTGTGCGTGGCACCAATTAAACGCGGGTGTTTGTTTACCCGGCGTGTGGTGCTGAGAACCAGGGCAGCTTCCTGGGTGTAACCGAGCCCGCGAGCCCTGGGCGACGCCGGGAGCCGCCGAGGGGGGCTCAGCCTCGCCCCTGCCGCGCTCGCCGCGTCCCCTCCGCCTTGGTGCTGCCCAACGAGGGCCGTCGGCACCGATCCTGCTGCTGGGGAGTCAAAGCCAAAGGCATGTCCTTCCTCCCACGGCCACCTGCACGGAAGCCACATTGTCCCATCTGCATCCTGCCCTTCCCACCGCGTCCGGCCACGGCGTCCCCTGCACGCACACAGCCAGCGCCTCGTCCCTGCTTCCAGCCCCTGGGGACGGAGCAGGGCCATGGGAAGGGTTTGGGAGCTCGCCCCGTGTAGCGTGGGAAGCGTCTCCGTGGGGCAGGAGAGGAGCCCGTCCTCTGGGCACCCTGGGGAGGCCCAGCCTGTCAGCCCAGGTCATTCTGGAGGGTCTCCAGAGGGTGTCCGGCCCCCGAGGACGTGGTAGGTTGGCTTGGCGCTGCCGACTCGGGGCTGGCGCCAGGCCCAGGCAGGTGCTGCCGGCTCCCGAACTTGCCCGCCTGGCTGGGCGGCAGGTGCCTGTTTTGGTGGCAGCCCCGGCCGCGGGCGGGAGGTGGGGCTGGGTGTGGGAGGCAGCGCTCGCCACGGGGGGGGCAGCGTGGGGAGCCCCCGCCCCGGTTCACGCGGCGTGCCAGCACCCAGGAGGCTTGCCGGTACCGGGCAGGTCTCTCTAGCACCTTGAGCCCAGGTTGGTCCTTGGGACCGGCTGGGAAAGAGGTGTTAGGGATGCTTCAAGTCCCGGCTCCCCAGCCTTGCTGACTTTGTCTCTCCTCCGGCAGTGCTGGTACCGGGCTTTTCTCTAATTCTCCATGGCAGCAGCACAGGGTCCTGTGACCTGTGAGCCCGACACCCGTGTCCTCGGAACCTACCTCTCCTTGGAGCCAGTCGGTGTCGTCGGCACCATGGGCAGCGTGGGCAGCCTGGTAGAGAAGCAGGATCTGTCCCCTCTGGAGCTGCGGGCTCCGCTGGGGGGCTCACGGGGGCTTCGGCAGCCTGACGGTTTGCTGCGAAAGGGGCCGAGCCAGCGGGAGCTCTTTGGCTACCTACATGGGGCCAAGAAGGAGACACGGTCGGAGAGGAAGCACCAGACGTCGGGCACCTGCTACAAGCGGGACTACGAGAGTGACCGTGAGAACCGCTCCCCTGAGCGCTGCTCCCGTGAGCATCATCGCGGGGCCGACTTCTCCAAGAGCTCCCTGCCTGAGAGGGGCCGCTTCGACAAGGTGAGGCCTGCTCTGCGCTTCAAGTTGGGCCTCAAAATACATCCCACTCTGTGAGGGGGCGGGATGGGAGCGGAACAATTTGTGCCCTGGATGGAACATGGGGATTTGAACGTATCTAGGGATACAGGGCTGCAAATGAGGGGGTTCTCCCTGGCTTGGGGTGCTTGTGTGTGCTAGTGGGGGGTGTTAGTCTCATCCTGACCCTCTTCTTGTTTTTCAGTGCCGTATCAGGCCCTCAGCTTTCAAGGTGGTGGCCGGGAAGGGGCTGGTTTCCATGCAGGGCCTGTCCTCGTCCAAAGGGCAGAAGCTGTCCAAGAGCAATGGGAGCCTGCACACGCTGCTGTCGCAGAGCAGCACGGGGGTCTCGCAGCACGGCCCGCTCCGCACCCACCTGCTCCATGCCATCAGCCTAGACGAGGCCTCTGACTCCAGCCACAACTCCATCCAGAGCTTCCCTTCCTACGGCTCTCGCCTGAAGCCTGCCCAGAGCCAGTTCAGCGCCTCGATGGGCCACATCAACCACATTGGGGGCTCCTTGGACAGGGTCTCCCGGAACCCCAGGGACCCCCTGGCCCCCGAGAAGGCACCCCTGTCCTGCAAAAGCATGGCCACGCTGAGCCGGCTGCAGAGCCCCGGGGAGCCCCCACCACCCTACGAGTTCACCTACTCGCTGGAGGATGCGGTGAAGCAGCTGGAGGATCGACTGCAGGAGACAGGAGGAGAGCTGCGGCAGCTGAAGAGGAGCCTTAGCGAGACTGAAGACCCCTTCACGCAGGTGAGCTGCGGGGCTGGGACTGTGCTGGGTGTCCTGGGCACTGATGTGGAGCAGTGGTGCCTGGGTGGAGGGAGCTGCGAAGGAGCTGGTGTCCTGCTCTGGTGGTCTGGGCATGTCCAAGCATGGGAGGACCCAACAGTAGGGGACTTTCTGGGATTCCTGCCTGGGACTGCCCCACATGGAGGCCGCTACAGACCCTCACCGGTGTCTTCCTGTGTTGGCAGGCGTTTGAGGACAAACAGCGGCTGTGGCTGGATGAGCTGGAGGATCTGAAGCAGATGTACATGGCCAGGCTGCAGCAGGTGACGCAGCAAGCGCAGCGCGGGCAGCGGGCGCTGCAGCTGCAGCTCTACAAGGCGCAGCAGGAGAAGAAGCGGCTGCAGGAGGAGCTGAGCATGCAGCAGTGCCAGTGCGAGGAGACCAAGCTCCGACAATCCCAGGGCGAGCGTGTTAGCCCCAAGATGGAAGAGACCAAATGGGAGGTGAGTCCCCTTTCTTCCCTCCCCCTGCTATGTTCTTGTCTGTGGACTCGGGATGGAGGCAGTGGTTCGCTGCTGTGGCGTCACTTGTGGCCACAGGATGGGGAAGAAGAGCTAGGTATGATGCTTGTGGTCTCAGGGATGCTGCGGTGACAAGCTGGGCTGCTGCCACCCCTGGGATCCTGCTCCTCCAGCCCCTCCTCACCACTTGCCTGTGCCCTGCAGGTGTGCCAGAAGGCAGCAGAGATCTCCCTGCTGAAGCAGCAGCTCCGGGACACCCAGGAGGAGATGGCTCAGAAGCTGAGCGAGATCTTCAGCCTGAAGACGCAGCTGCGAGAGGCCAAGGCAGAAGTCCAGGCCAGGGACTCCCAGCTGGCACAACTGGCAGACTCCTTCCAGAGTCCCCCGGAGCCCGGCACCTCACTGCCACTGGGTGACGATCCCATGCCAGCGTGCCAGGACTTCCCTGGCTGCGAAACTGATGACTCCAAGTGCCGGGGCCTTCACAGCGACACGGCAGAGCCCCTGGAGCGGCAGGTGGAGTGGCTGTGGGCAGAGCTGCTGCGGGAGCGGCGCCAGGGCCAGCTGCAGGCTGTGAACTTTGAGCTCGAAAGGAAAACCTGGCAGGAGGAGAAGGAGAAGGTGCTGCGGTACCAGCGGGAGCTCCAGGCCAGCTACATGGAGATGTACCACCGGAGCCAGGCACTGGAGCGGGAGCTGCGGCAGCTGCGGTCAGAGTCCAGGGAGGTTGGAGCCGACTCTCCCTGGATTGAGCGCGTGGAGTCCTCCAAGATCTGAGCGTCGGGATGCTGGCAGGACTGTGAAAGGGGAAGGTCTGTTGCTGCTGCAACGGGATTATCTCAGGGTCTGCACAAGGACTGGCTGCTTGGTGGTGTCCTAGGGAGAAGGACTGATTGTGACAAGGGAGCTTTTCCTTCTTGCAGCACTTCAGACCTTTCTGGGGGTAACTCTGGAGGCGGGGTGGTCATCTGTGCCAGAGCTGGGGGTCTTGCATGTGCCCCCTGCTCTGACTCCACAGGAGCATTTGTCCTGTGATCCCTTCTGCCGTGGGGGCAGAAACCAAGCGCCCTCTGAGACATTCCTTGTCTTCCTGCTCTGCCACCCCCACTCTCTACAACCCAGTAACTTAACATCTTGCTAATGAAAGGCTCAAGCCCTGTCCCCAACCCCTCTGCCTGGCTGGGGAGGTTCCAGCTGCTGCTCCCAGTGGCTGTCCTGGAGTCAGCAGTGCCCTGTGCCTCAACCAGTTTGTGTTGGTGCCACTAGGAAAGCAGAGGAGGAAAGCTTGACATGTGCTGGCCTTGCTGGGAAGGGCAGGCAGCTGCCCCAGGATCTCTGTTAGGACTTTACACATCACTGCTATCAGGGAGTCTCTGCAATGGGGGATGGTTGGCAGCATCCCAGCACGAAGTCCTTGAATGCAGGGGGGTGAGTGCCTTGTGGAAAGAGGGATGGGAGCCTGGTACCCTGCCACGCTGGGAGGCATTTAGGGAGTGGGAGGAGGACTGGGGCATTGTGTGCAGGGATGCCTCCCAAGGTGGGGAGAAGCGTGGTCATCCTCGCATGACCCTGCCTGGGTGAGGACTGGAGGCGGTGCTGGGGAGAGGGGGTCGAGAGGTGCTGGCCTCGCTGTCCCCGGCCTTTCCTGCAATAAACTCTGGTCCCTTTCTCCTGGTCTCGGCGTCAGCTCTTACTCCGGAGGGGGGCGGCCTGGGGAAGAGGCCAAGCCGGCTGGGCTGAGTCACGGGCGCCGGCCACACGTGTCCCGTGTTCTCCGGCTGGGGCGCGGGCGTCCCCTGGCGGCGCGGCGGACCCCACACCCCTCTCCCCGTTACGGAGCACGAAACCAACCGCGTCCTGCAAAACCAACACAAATTTATTCACGTGCACAGTGTTCCCCAGCGCCCTCGGCCGTGTCCCTGCGGGCAGGGGGCCGAGGAGCGACTCCCGGCAGCACCCCGTGGGGCTCAGCCCGTCCCCGGCTCTTCAGAGTGGCAGCGGCAGGGCTTCCACCTCTTCCAAGCACTCGTTGTATGTCTCCTGGTACTCCTCGTGGGGCTTGATCATGATCACGCAGGTTGGGCGCTTCGAGCCGGCTGCAGCTCCCAGGTCCTGCAGGAACAGAGTGTGGCTGTAAGGAATGATGGGGGCACTGGGCCTCACCCAAGGGGCAGCTGACAGCCGATGCACCGCTCTAACACAGGGAAGACTCCGCCAGCCACTCACACTCTCCTGACTTGTGCTGGGTTTAAGAGACCTGTTCCCAGCTAATCTCCTACACCCTGGAAGCGAAGCACTGGGCTGGCAGCTGCCTCTTGCACTGCACCCCTTCCCGGGGCAGGGAGCCAGGGTCTGCAGAGCTGCCTGCATCGGTGGGGACAACTCCCAAAGACGGGTCCCCCCAACTTCCAGTCTATAAAGGGCAGATTTTCTTACCCCACTTTGGAGAGCAACTCATTTCTGCAAGCAGCCAGGTCCCAATTCACAGATAATGTGGGAAAATATATCCCAACTCCATTCCAGAGAGGTCCCATCCCTAAACGATGCAGGGACTCGCCTAAGGCAAAGGGTTCTGTGGTCCCATAGCGAAACATTTCTGCATCTGTGCTATGACTGCTTGTCCCTCCTGTGCCCCAGATGCAAACAAGCATCAGGTGCTCTGCTTTGGCACTGGACCTGCCCGGGAAGGCTCCAGTTGCAGCCAGGGCCGCGTGCTGCCTACCGGACCCCTCTCTGCTGGGGTCGATCGCTCCTGGCTGTGCAGCCCCAGCTCCATACCGATTTGGAAGGGACATATGCGTAGGGGAGGTTCCTGTCCTCGCACATGATGGGGATGTGGCAGTACACATCGATAGGCAGCGTGTCGCCGGCCAGCACCGTGATCCTGCAGGGGAAAGCCGGTGTCAGCGCCCGTGCTGAGATCTGCGAGACCGGAGCGGCGGGGCTGGAGCGGCGCTTACCCCTTCTCGCCCTTGTTGATGAACTTCTGGACCTCCTTCACGCCACGACGGATCTGCTTGTGCTTGGAGGCTGCAAGAGAACGGCACCGTGAGGGGGCTGCGCCGCCACGGCCCCAACCCGCCGCGCCCGCGCCGCACCTTTCCGGATGCACTTGTACAGCTTGCGTGTCAGCTTGCGGGAGGCGAGCGGCTGGGCGATGGGGTTCAGGAAGTCGAGCTGCTCCCGATACGAGCGCTCGGGAGTTCCCTCAGCCTCGGCCGCCGCCTCGGGCTGCTTCTCGCGCGCCATGGCCACACTACTTCCGCTTCCGGGGAGCGAGTCGCTTCCGCTTCGGGGCCAACGGCTCCCTGATAGCCAATGGGCAGCCACGGCCTCGCCCCTCCCTGCAGTCTGAAGCTCCTTCCCCCGGATGCTCTGAGACCTGGGGACCCGAGTTCGAGGCTCCTCAGCTCAGGGTTCCCTCTGCCCAATGACCCGAGACCTAGGGCTTCCTCATCCCGAGTCCTCAGCTCGGGGTTCCCTCAGTTCAGGTCTTCCTCAGCTTGAGGTTCCCTCAGCTCAGGGGCTTCCTCAGCTCGAAGTTCCCTCAGCCCAGTGCCCTAAGTCCTAGGGCTCCCTCACCCTCAGCCCTCAGCTCGAGGTTCCCTAGGCTCAGGGGCTTCCTTAACTCGAGGTTCCCTCAGCCCAGTGCCCTGAATCCTAGGGCTCCCTCACCCTGAGTCCTCAGCTCGAGGTTCCCTTGGCTCATAGCTCCCTCAGCTCAATGGTCCGAGGCCCTGAGCTCCCTCACCCTGTGTCCTCAGCTTGGGGCTCCCTCAGCTTGAGGGTCCCCCTTACCCTGTGGCTCCCTCAGCCTGATATCCCAAGGCCCATCAGCTCCCTTCCCGCTGTGCCGAGGTGTCAAACACCAAGAGACAAACTTTCAACATGCCTTTACTGGGGTGCAGTCAGTGCTGGCCTCCCTGGCAGGCACAGCCCAGAGCACTCATGGCCTGACGTGACCCCAGGCAGCAACGCTCAACCCAATCCCAACATACAAACATCGCAAACATAGAGGGAAGGCAATGGGAAAAAGAAAGCTCTCCTGCAGCGCCCTAGGTCACAGCCAAGTCACTGTTACAGGGTTGAGCCCCAATTCATCTCAACCGGCCACAAATATGGTTTTGTCCCATTTTTCTCATCCCAGGGAAACTCCTCTCAGTAAAAGGCCACGCTGCTGCTTTTCCCACACAAGAAAGAAGGCTTCCCTTCCCACGGCCCTCCTAGAAACTGTTTTGCTTCTTATCCCATCAACCTGGCAGCCACTGCTGAGGATAACCAGGTCTGTTGAAGGCCACAGCTGCAGTGCCAGCACTCTCTGAGCCCCAGCAGACCTCCGGAGCCAACAATACTGCTTCAAAAGAAACGGGCCTCAGACATGGCTTGTTATCTTCTCCCTCACCCGAGCCAGTCCCTTGAGCACAGGAGGACTTCACACAACATCTGCAGCTGCTCCAAGACCTCCTGCTGCATCTCTATGGCCATGCGGTGCACGTGGTGGTTGAAGGTGTTGTACATTATTGCATTCTGGAACATGAGCATGAGATCACGCTGGAACTGGACCATGGACTGAATGTGTCCCTTTGACAATCGTTTCTTGATGCTGGTTAAATCCATGGGTCTGCAAAAAACACAGAAGGTGAATTGAATTGCAACCCAGGGCCGGGCATTCTTCAGGCTCTGCGTGAACGTGCTTCTCATTTTAGTGTGGCCCTGAAAGCACAGCTATTTTCAATCAATTTTATTGCTAAAGACAAGGAGAGGGAGTGAGAAATGTTTTTCTTCTAATTCAGACAAAAATAAGCTTAGCCAATGCGACACTTGCTATCCAATCAACTTGGCAGGTCATTAGCAGTCACCTCTAAAAAAAAATTTGATGTGGAACTCCAGAGAAGGCAAGCAGAGCGATTCTAGTAATTAGTCTTCATGAAGCCAGTCCAGGTCTTGGTGGAGAAAGAAAAGTTACCAAAATAGGTATCTATTAAAACCCCTCAAAATCGAATGGTGCCACTAGCAAAAATAGCAGTCCTGATAAGGGGAACATGATGGAGAACAAATATTACTTCCCTTATTTTGACAGAATGGGAAAATGAATGGCTGCAGAGAGGACAACTGTGACCAGAATAGAATATGACTCAGCTCTGAAAAATGCCCTTAATCTCTCTGGGAAATTTTCTTATGACCCACTTCTCCGCTGAGAGTAAAACATCCAAGGAGCAAGCAGTGGGTGAGGAGAGGGTATCAACTGAGGCACACGCTGCCAGCATGGGGAGAACAGCCTGCTGGGCTACAGAAGCTGAATCCCCTGCTCAGACAGGGCTTACAGCTGCATGGACTGTGCCTGGAGTAATGCTGGCAAAGGGCAGGCACAACCCCAATCAGCTCCAGAGTCAGTACAAGCTTCCAGGTTCTAATCACCTGGAAGGGAGTTCTGATAAAAGAAATCAGTGGGAGATGCTAGCGAGAGCCATACTCTGGAAAGGGAGGAAGAAAATGGTCCCTCTAGAAACCAGAGAAGACAGAAAAGACAGAGATTTCTTCCACAAACTCACCTCTTCACCACATCACTGTATCCAGGGGCTTGGTTCTCAGACACTGCCTTCAGGAACGGGCCACTGCACCTACAGGGACAAACACAAAGAACGACCTCTGGCCACGTCTCCACTAAAGACAACTTTGCAACATGGACTGGTGTTTACTGCTCCCTGCTTGCTGTGTGGGCCACAGTCGATGAGCAACAGCCAGCAATGGGTGACTGTCATGAAGAGGCATGGGAAGAGGCTGAGCCCTTCACTGAAGCTGGCTCTGCCAGCTGTGTAGGAAGCAACATTTGGGCTCTGCCACATGAAGCAGAGGAAATGAATATGCAGCGTTCTCCCCAGCTTTGCAGCATGCAGATGTTCTTGCTGCGAGAACAGCCAGAAGCAAAGCACAGAGAGACAAGCCAACCTGTGGTGGCGGTTTTGCAGAGGAGGACAAGACCTGGTGACACATGAGCCATGTCAATCCAACCCTTTGCCCTCATACCTGTGACTGGCTATTATCTTCCAGATGGACAGCAGAGTTCTTTTGAAGAGCAAACGCTGCAAGGAGTGATCCCAGCTCAGCTGCACCCTGAGGAGGGAATACATTGCCAGATCACACTCCAGACAAAGTAGGAAGTGGCAATTCTGCATCCACCACACCCAGGAGGATGAAGCACAGAAATCCTTTGCTGTAGCTATGCAAAGCCTCTCAGGGGAAGACGTGGAAGCATTCTGCATCTGAATGCACAAATAAACATGCGGAATGCAGGAACATGCAAAGCAATCAGTAGAAACATGAGCTGAGCTCAGCGGCTCTAAAGGGCAGGATCAAATCGAACAGAAAAGCTCATGTTACTCTTAAGTTTAGAACTTTACTGAGGTGCTTTTTATCCAGCTTCTCATCCCCAAACCCCATAGCTTTCTTTCAAATGGCATCCAGGTGATCACAAGCCTTCATGTGACTGATGCTCCTGCACCTGCCTAAAATGGGCCGGTGCACCTCTCTCAGTAGCTGGGCTGGACACTGCCCGAGAAAGCCATATGCCAAGTTTACCACCTTGAGGAAACATGTATTTTCCATTTAATCTCTGCTCTTCTCATTTCTGATTGGGAGCAATGCCAAAAAACGCTGGCAGATCCACACAGATAGCAAATGTTACCTCCTTCCCTCCTGTTCTCCTTGCCTATCTCACCTTTCTGGATGTGACCTGTGGCATATGCTTGTTCTCATGTGATACAAGGGAAACAGCTCTGTTCTGCTGCGCCCGCAAGACAGCAGAACAAAGTACTTACTCCTGCATGTTGGCAGGACTTGCTGAGTCCAGCACGGGGGCTGCAGAGGCGCTGTCACTATCATCTTGATCCTGGGCCTGATTAGTCATCTCCTGTGGATGCACCTCACCTAAAGCTTGTTCTTCAGGATTCTCTTTAGTCTTGTCCTGAAGAGGATAGAGGAAAAGCTGAAATGGCAGCCTATCACCTAAATTCTTTACCTAGAAGCCAGCTTGCTACACACCCTTTTATGCCATCCAGTTTTAGCTGAGAGCTAGCTTGCCCTCTCTCATTCTAAAGGATGATGTTTGACCTTATTTAGACCTTCCCTGTGCTTCCCAGCACTCCAGTAACAGCTTGGTCTCATCTCTCAGACCATAACCATCTCTGGCTAACATAAACACTGTGGAGCTGACCAGTGCCCAGTGTTGTGTCCGTCTGCTTTTCTGGGAGGAGTCATGGATGTGAGAGGGAAATCAGCAGCTGAGGTAAGAATGCCCCAGGTTGTAAAAGGTCAGGATGCAGAAAACAGGATCCCCTAGAGTGCAACAAGGTTGTTACCTCACAAACTCCCAAACAAATGTGACAGAAACTCAGCCAAGGAGAATGTTGCTGTCGTAGTGATTTGCCAATAAAATGTAGAGGATGACAGGTGCAGGGAGAGAGCCTCTTTGGAGTCCAAAAGTGAGATTATATGTGGGGGCACCTGAGACTTGCTCAACAAGAAATCTGGAGGAGATCTGATGGGGCAGACTCCTTAGGAAGAAAGTGGACACTGCTGTGTTTAGCTTTGACCACTGGGAGAACTGTGAGGGAACTGCTGGAAATAACACCGTCCTGGCTGAACAGGGAAAATGCGAGAATCCTTGAAGTTATTTCTGTCTCCAGTGTCTAAATTTGCAAGGGAACATATCTGAATGTTGAAAAATGTCACTGTTCTTCCACTGCCTTGTTAACTGTCCTGGCAACACCATGCAGGCTGGTGGGAGCCCACAGCCCCACTCCAGGATGCAGGACTGATTGCAAACCCAGGCCAGACAGTGTCTGCTTCCAAGACATGACGGTCTCCAGGGGCAGATGGTTATTGCTGTCACAGCCACGTGGGCATGAAACCAGCCAAGCTGCGTGGTGCATAACAGAGCAATTAGAACAAGGCAACCATTCCAGTCTTGCCTTAAAGCAGACTGCCAGCTCTCATGAGTCACCTTTACACTGCCAAGGAGCAATTCCTCCAACTCACATCTGAGGGTTTGATCTCTAACAAGCTTCCTGTTCACAAAGATACATACCCATACATAAAAACCATCCTTCCTCTCATACATTCTTTTTGCATTTGCCTCCCTGCTGCCTCCCCCTCTGTGTCACTATCTCCCCACTCAGAACCTGGGACCTCCCCATCTCTTCTAGAGCCCATTTCCTTCACCTTCTCTCATCTCTCATCCAGAAGCAGAGGCTTTCTTGTGACCACCTCTCTCCTACCTCTCTTCCCAGGAAATTTTCTTTCTCATCTTCTGCTAGGATGTGTAGTTGACTTTCCTCTGCTCCCGAGACTGCTGTTCCTGTAGTCTTTTCCTGGCACTTCACATCTTCCCCATCAAGCTGCTTCCCAGAGCCACAATAATCCTGGTGAGTCTGTGAAGACTTTGGGCTGCTAATGTAGAGAGGCTCCATCATTTGGGTCACCTGCAACACAGAGATGTATTGATCAAATTGTGACAGCAAAAGGAAGGAAAAAAATAAGCAGCACAGATGCTATTTTTGCTTTCACTCACGAATGCCTTTCCATTTTTAGGAATACTTGCAAAATCTTCTGATGAAGCCCTGTGTTGTTATTACACTGTCAGTTCACTGACATCTCTGTGCTTTAGGGCGAACCGTGTTTTGGCAAAGCAGCTGCCTGGTTGCAGTGCCAGCTTTAAATGGGAGGAAGGGCTGAGCTTGGGGCAGGGAGAAAGTGTGCTCAGGGCATCTGCTACTCTTCCAGACTGTTTCTGTGTGTAGGGATGATGGAGGCCCTGAAAACCCTGATGTTTCAGGGGGGCCTAAACTATGCCGCCCACTTTTCTGTCATCCAAACAGCCTACCTCTGATAAAAACTGGAGAAAGATGTCGTCTTCACAAGCCGTCTCTGCCTTTTGACTATCTCTGCTATCATCCTCCCAGAGAGACTCACTGAGCTCCATCTCATGGTCTGTCTCTTGGCTGCTCTCCTCTAGCTTCCCCAAGGCCACCTCTTCAGTATTCCTCCAGCTTCTGATGTCCAGATCTAAGCTTGAATTGCAGCTGAGAAGTGACTGGAAGTCACTGTTCTTCTCTGATTCGCTGGGCGACTCCATCTCAGACTCCCAATACAGGCAGGAATGGTCCGTCTGCAAACAAAGATGAAGAAAGAGACAGCAATTTCTTTGTACCCTGATCCAGAACTGCAAAGCCCAGCTCAGTTCCCAACATACTACAAAAGCCAAAGGGAAGAACTCTTGCGGCTAGTAGCCCACAGTTCATTTAGTGGGTGGCAGGGCTGTAGCTCTGTGCTCTGAACTGCCATTTCAGAGCAACTGAATTTGAGGTTTTCCAGTGCTGTTGCTGTGATCTCCCCCTGCACAGCAGCTGGTGGGTTACTGGGCTTAGGGGATGCTGAGCTGGTTAGGAGCATGCAGCTTTTGCTCCACATTTAAGGTACTGAAGGCATCCAGCATCAAGCTCAAACCAAGTCAAGTTGTGGTTCCTAAGCTGCTGACAGTTGTGAACAACTAGTGACTCCAAAGACGATTCCCTTCGATACCCTTTGAGAACTTTTTATACTGGAAATAACTTATTACAAACCCTTTGTTGTTGACACTTTGTTTTGAAAGTGACAGATGTGATTTAGCTAGATGGTGATGTTTTGTGTACCTGAGCCGGAACTATAAGCACAGTCACATGTCGACAGGGGACAGTTCTACACACAGAATCATAGAATCACCAGGTTGGAAGAGACCCACCGGATCATCAAGTCCAACCATTCCCACCAATCCCTAAACCATACCTCATCCACCCGCACCATAAACACCTCCAGGAAAGGTGAGTCAACCACCTCCCTGGGCAGACTGTTCCATTGCCTAATGACCCTTTCAGTGAAAAATTTTTTCCTTATGTCGAGTCTGAACAATTTCAGGAAACAAATGCTAGCACTTTCTTCAGAAGGAAGAAACCATTAATTTCATGTCTGTTCACTAGTCCACAAACTATGACTTCCCTAAGTCTGGGGAATTGCTGGCAGAGTCACAGTAACAACAGTAAATGCTGTTATAGAACTCTCTGTCTTGCCACTGAACTCATCTACCTGGGTGCTGTACCTATGGAGAATTACATGCATTAATTAGCAGTGACTTTAGAGTTTTCCATTAATTATGTACAACCTATTTTTTCCAGAGTTTCAAACATGCACATTTCTCACTGATTTCCCTTTGCGTTCCCAGGACTGCTAGCACAGCTACAAATAGAGCTTACGGCGTGTAACTGGGAGAAACAAGGAATCCATTTGGTTTGGAATGAGCAAACTCATTTGCTTATTTTATGAGATTACAAGCGGAACTAGAACCTGAAAGGCTGTCCTGAAACCTCCTTCAAAGTTAACTTCAGCAGAAGCAGATAAAATTTGATGAGGTAGGAGATAACAATACCTGCTCTCAGCTTCTGGCTGAAGGAGTTGGGCAAACTGATTTAATCTGAAGATTAACACCATGCCTAAAGCGCTTTCCTGAACCATCAGCAGAACCGGCAGCACATGCAGAACCAGCCACTGCAGCTCAGCTGGACAGAAAAGCCTTAGCCTAAGGTAATCCGATTGCTTGTGATCATCTTTCTCTACTCCAGTTGAGAGAAACATTTTGTAATCACAAAGCCCAAGGAAGTTGGGCATAAGCACTGACTGAAAAGGTCTTCAGCCTTATGTTCAGTTTTACTACATCTTGGAAGACTGAAGATGCCAGAGAGCAGAAGCTCAGCATCAGTGCAAGACAAATGGAATGAGCAAAATAATTACAGATTGCTTAGTTCCATACCAATTCTGTACAAAAAATAAGGGACAAAAACATACAGACTTCAACTTTTAACTAAGAGCTGCCCGACAGTTCTTAATTATGTTGGCTACATAAGTCATCAGCAAGGAATTATTATCAAATTGTAAAGTTTTAGCTGACTTTGCCAAGATCAGACACTGCACAACCCTCAACGACATGAGAAAAAGCTGTTAGAAATAAAAAAAACCCCACCTTTAAAAGAAACTCAGATGTCAAAACAAGAAAAATGATAAAAGCCTGAACTCTAGTAAATGAAATGTAGATTCTATAAAAAAGTAGGGGGGGGAAAAAAAGAACAATTTGCTAAAGACATAAAAGCAAATAACAACAACAAACCTAATCAAAAACATCAGAAGCAGAGAGCTGCCAGAAGTTCAGGGGGGATGATGCATGATCAGTGCCAAGCATCTCAGTGGAAAATAGGGCCAGTTGGGAACACCAAATTAATCATCGTTATCAGCACTTGCTGCAGAGACCACACGAGACTTTCTCTTGGGATGTATCTGAGAAACTGCTTTGAACTAAAATGTCAACAGGGGACATTTTAGAACAATTTTAAGGAGGGAGTAAACCTTAGAACCAGTTGGGATTCACTTACAAGTCTTAAAGGAGCTTAAATATGTGACCAAACCTATGCTATGTAACCTATCATTTAAATAAGGCACAGCACAAGAAGAACAGAAAGATGGGATTATGTCTATCTTCAAGAAGGTGGATGTTGGGACGTGCAGCACAATAAGCCTAGTTCTGTATCAGACAGATTAAAACAAAGCCTTACGAAGAATCGAATTAGCAGTCATACCACAAGATGACGAACTAGGAGAGAGGCAATAGGGTTCTGTAGAGAAAATCACATCTTAGATTTTTTAAAGACCTTAAACATCATTAAAGGCTGTTAAAACATTACAGGACAGGAAAAAAAGCTCTTTGAGGGGAAAAATGTCTGACTAAGAGAAAAAAAAACAAGATCAGGAATGAACAGCAATACTTTCCATAATGCAAGCAAGTTACTAGTAGGCATGATGGTGGAAGGGGTTGTTATAGAGGGGATGGAGCCAAACTTTTCTCAGTGCAAACAGCAAAAGGAGAGGAGGCAGAAATGACAAGCTTTAGTAAAGGAAACTCAGACTGGATAAACGGTAAATGTTTACTCCATGAGGGCAGGTAAGCACTGAAACACTTTGTCCAGGGCTGTTTGGGAATCTCCACCCTTGTAGTTTTTCAAAATTTGACTAGACAAGGCTCTGAGCAACGCAATCTACCTTTGAACCGGTCTCTACTTTAAGCAGGATGCTCAACTAGATGACTGCGCAGAGGTCCTTTCCACCTCACCATCACAGAATGGTTTGGGTCGGAAGGTCCTTTAAAGCCTATCCAGTCCAACACCCCTGCAATAAGCAGGGGCATCTTCAACTCCATCAGGTTGCTCATCCAACCTGACCCTGACTATTTCCAGGGATGGGGCACCTACCACAGCCCTGGGAAACTTGTGCCAGTTTTTCACCACCCTCACTGTACAAAATTTCTTCCTTGTATCTAGTCTAAATCTATCTTCTTTTAGTTTAAAAACATTACCACATGTCCTTTTGCAACAGACTCTGCTTATTTGTCTCCAACTTAAAATTATTCCATAAAATACATGAAAGCCAAAGAACTGTAACTTCTGCTAGGAAGGTAACAACCTGTAATCAACAAAAACTGAGGACATAAAAATTAAAATCAGAAATTTGTTCCCAGTTTAAGCAGTGAAGGACCATTAACCAGTAAGCAACCTAAATGATTCTACATTTCTAGCAGAAGCAGAATGGCTCTTGGCCGAAGCACACCTCAGCCATACAAGGAGAGCAGGCACATCCAACTTCAACACTAAACTTGTGAAAAATCTTACTAGGTGAGGCAATAATATCTCTGGTCCTAATTGCAGTGAACCAATTCCCGCACGCTGTGTGTCAGAAAGCTGCACCCTATGCCGCACAGAGTGCCAACTGCTCCTGGGTGCTCCAAGTATCAGGAAGGATAGCGTTGGGTGTTTTTCTCCTGGAAGGTCACAGGGGCAGAAAATATACAAATTTAATCTCACAGGTCACATGAGCAGAAAACAAGGCTATTCTAAAATTGTCACAGACAACTTAAACCTCAGTTATGCATTGGTGTTGCTGAGGAAAAGAACAGTAATTTCTAGCAGACAGTTCACAAACTCAGATGTGAAACCAGGTACCGGCATGCCTACAGCTGCTGGAATCACAGATTTTCACCAACTAGTGTACTCTTTACACATCTCTAGGGAAAGAACATAAGGCACACCTGTACACTGGTCTCTTACAGAAAGCTCCAAGACTGTAATCTTAACTTCTTGCGGTTTCTTCTCCTGTTTCATTGCAATGGGACCATGTTCTCACTCATGCAGGGAATCTTCCCCTCCATGCAGTCAGTCTGCAGCATTCCCATGATTAATGAATTGTCTCTGATGTCAAAGCTTTGTTGTGCTTGTGTGCAATATGGACAACTGGAAGAGCTGTATTTGCAGATAACTGAGAGGTAGGCATGCTTCCACAAAACCAGACCTCCCCACTGCCAAGAGCTGTGATGCTCAGTACACTGCACACCTTACACTTGATTTGTTCCCACTTTAATATACATAGACGTTTACACATCACTAGTAAAAACCTGTACACTTCACATTACAGTAGATACGAGCCACCAGTTGCTAGCTAACACCAGAACACTGATGAAGCCCAAGACAACTGCCCTAAAACAGGCAGATGGGCTATAGTCTTCCCTCCGAGGAAGCTTCTTTGGGTTACACATTTCTGACAAGACACTGCTTTCCAGAGGGGCAAGGGAAGAAGGTGGACCAGGTCCTAGAAAGGAACTTGCAGCTTTTCTTCCTCCTTCAATAGCTGTTAACTGCATCTTGCTTGCAGTCCAGCTCTGGATGCCAGGTGCTGGGATTTTCTGTCTGCTTGCAGCATCATTTCTTCATCTTCATGTCTGCCTCGATGGCACAGCGACGCCCTCTGGTGCCTCCATCCTGGTCACAAGGCAAACAAAGAGAAAGAGAGTTATGCAACCCTAAAACACAAAACACTTCCTCCAGCACTTGGGGAGGTAAGTGTTGCACATATCTTAACAACTTTTCACACCTTCTGAACAGGAAAAAGGGAAGGTGTCCTGGGGAGGCCTGCCTGCAGACCTACCTAAAATTCACTCACAGGTGCTGGGATTTGCAGCACCAGTATGCACTGCTGGCAGCCAGGGCAGAGGGAGGCAACAAGGCTCTTGGGCTCTTGCCCACACAGATGCTTTTTGAGCCTGTACAGTGCAGGCTTTCTCCTAAGCAGCAGTGTCTAGCTTAGCTCTTAAGATGGGAAGAGGAAACTGCTGACTAACCTACCTTATTAACAGCTGATCCCTACGGGAAGTGCTCCTCCAGTTGAGTGACCCTGGCACTAGCTCCCTAGTTTCTCCGCACAGCTCCTTTCCATGAGTAGAAGGCAAGCTGAGAGTTTCCTTTGATCCGCTGCCCTCTCCCTGTGGCTGACATGCTGACTCTCCTGGAGTACTCCTCTGTCTTAGATATATGCGAGAGAAAAAAACAACTCTCCATCTTCCTCCCCTCTCTCCTCCCGCAACTCAGAGACTTAGGGTTTCCTGGAGGGAATATTTTTCCAAACACTTCCAGATCACCACAGGCACGGAACAAGGTATATTTGCAGAGTATCTTATGTGCTTTCTGGACCATAAATGACAAAAGAATACACAGCTGACTCCTCACTTTCTCAAGACCCTTTGTACTTTCTTGAATGTGTGGAATGGGCAGCTGTATAAACATAAGAGATGTAAGAACTGTGTTACTGCACCACCTGGTCTGTCTTCTCACTTATATTGAAAGCAAGCCGCAGAGAAGTCGCAGAAAAAAAGCAAAAGCAGGTGACAAAATGACAACACTTGGAACCAGAAGAAAAGACTGAAGCCCCTCCCCACTCACCCACGCCAAGAATAACAGATTGAGATGTTTCTTTTGTAACGATCATGGTTGTACAGCCCCCATGTTGAACACACACCGCTGGAATGCTAAGGATGCTGTGACAGTGCAGTGATCACCCAGACAAGGAGCAGAGTACACTGCCACCAGTACTGCAGTACCTGCCGGAGCCTTTCAATACTTACAAAGAGAGAGAGAAGGAAGGCAGGAGAGCCCATTGGGACACTGTCCTGTTAAAAGGCCAAACAGAAGGACTTATCATGTATCAGATATGGAAATGCACACACCACATAGAAGCACTGAGCCCACAAACAAGCATAGAGAAATGTGCCCCGCTCCCGTTCCCACATGGCATCAGTCTTATGCAGCAGGAACATAAAAACAGACAAGAGGGATACTGCGAGAGTCAGAATGCTAGGAAAGGGACACTCCCTATTCAGCCATGGCAAGGCCTGGTCTACCAAATAACTTCTGCACTGTGCAGTTCCCACTAGAACTAAGCAGGCAGTTCTTGCGTGCACCATGTTGCATGCACCAGCTGAACACCTGAGATGACTTAAGTTCGGATGTGTCTTTACGGAAGAAAAAATCCCAAACAAACCTACACTACTATTAGCTTAGATCAGTGCAGAAGTCAAAGGTTCTCTCTGTTTTACACATAAAACCAGACTGGAGTGACACCCTGTTTCCAAAAATCTGACTAGGAAGTGAAGGCAGAGGGTATCTTCTAATTCCCTACCCTTTCATCTTCCTGGCCATATCACACCTCTTCCAATATTCTGTTCATCTCAACAGTTTTCAACACCTGTTTTTAAAACTGGGGAATAGAACTATTGGGATTACAGAAAAAACTCATGAGACCTGCCCCTGGAGTGATGTACAGCTCCAGAGCTGAAATGTAATTGATGGACTAAATTTGTTCATTTGAAGATGCCAGAGCCATTGCAGTTCCAAAAAACATTCTGCCTCTTTGGTATGGAAACTTCTTGCAGTATCTTTGGATTCTTCAAAGATACCAAATGCCCTTCCACAGGGTGCAGCATTCTCACCTTCTCTGAAGCATCTTGTTTGCGAGTGGAGTCTCGCCCACGCAGGCTCTTTGCACTGATCCCTGACTCTGATGTTTGCATGATCAGTTGTGTGGCCAGAAATTGCTGCAAGAAAACCACATTCTGTTAAGATCCTCAGGCAAAATAAGCTCTGTTAGTACAGGTCAGTGAACCATCACAAACCGCAGGCTATGAATGATTGGACCAGAGGCAGTTTCATTTCCTTGTCTGCTGCTCAGAGTAAGTTTCCCCATTTATCTCGGAAGCCACAAGTTCTGAGGAACTATAAAACCCCAGTTTAAACTCTGTTAGCCCTGCCAGTTGGGATATTCTACTTTACAAGGATATGGCACATATTCACTGGCTGCACTTTCACATACGGTTTATACCTGCATAAACCAGCACAGCCACAAAAAGCAACATCACATCTCCTGTCATTCACCACTCCTATTGCTTGTTTCTGTTCCTGAACCACACCCTTGCTGGACTAAGCATTTCCCTGAAGGAGATTAGATTTGAAATTGGACTGGGCTGAACCTAAAAACCATTTTGTTGTGTTAGTTTTAAATTATCCACAATTTAGTTCATCATAAACACCTGGGCTAACACAAGAGAGATGTAGGGAAAGATGGAACTATTTCATTCAAAGACACTGTGAGTGAAACTGGTCTTACATCCGTAAGTCCTTCTCCACCTACAGACCAAGACAGCAGCTCTGTCCAGCACTGGTCTTAGCTCAGTACTTTACCTGGATCTGCTCCAGGACATCTCGCTGCATCTCCACAGCCATGTGGTACACATCATGGTCAGAGCTGTTGTACATAACTGCATTTTGAAACATCAGCATAATATCACGTTGGAACTCAGCTGTGGTTCTTATCAGCCCATTCTCAATGTTCTTTTTGATAGTAGATAAATCCATTGGCCTATGAAGGAAATGCAGTCAAAATAGGAACAGAATAACTCTCTCCCCCTTTCTTTCAGGGTCTGTGACACATCTAGTTAGACCACTGATTTAATTTAGCTGAATAGGTTCTCCTCCACCCAGACTGTGTTCCTGAGTACCAAGGCTTCAGGGCAGAAAATGGAAGCTGTCCACCAGTTACCATGCCTGATAACAACAACATGACAGATGCCTCAGGAGAAGCACTTGCCTTCTCCAGGCATCACCGAAGGAGACACTAAGAAGTTAAAGCAGTGGCCATTGAACTGTTCTGGAGAGATTTTGGGGGCTAGTAGTGGACTCTGATAACTCATGTGAAAGAGCCCATTATCTGGGTCAGTAAAAAATGCTGATTAAAGAACACAGGACTTTTGAATTTAAAAAAATAAATCCTACTCTTGGATAGAAACTGGGAGAAGGATATCAGTCACATACTACTTTATCAACAAAAAAAATGTTCTGTGTAAGTCAGTGTACTTCATTCAAAGACAGAGCTGTGTAAAGACATATACCTCTTACTGAAGATTACCCTTTTCTTTGGGGAACATATTTCTGACCGAATCACACCAGAAAAAAAATTTTCCAAGTCTTGTAGTCTGCATGGCAGCCAAAAACTACATCATTCCTGCCAGAAATCCTTACACAAATACATGAATATAGAGTTCTAGTGACAGAAGTCCACCAAAACTCACCTCTGCACAATACTGTGGTAGCCTGGTGCTATATCGTCAGTTACAGGCTGTAGGAAGACATTGGCATACCTGCAGAGACCAAGCGCAGTCCATTTAGTGCCTGTCCTTGCTGATAAATATTTGTTTCATGCTCTCATGTTTACTTGTCTGCTACCAGTAACAATATGATTCATTATCTCCCAGATACCAAGGCAGATGAGCCTCTGAGATAGGAGAGCAGAGACTTATCTAAGATTAGTCACTTCTTTCTGCCAGTTCTGAAGACATCAAACTTGCCTGTGATTAGCTGCTGCTCTCCAAACTAACATGATGGCTTTCTTCCAGATCTTCTGGGCCTGTATTGCTTCCTGGTCCTCACTGCACACTGAGCTGAAAAGAAAAGAACAAAACTTCCTTCAGGAGTCTACGTACCACCTTGGAGCAGAAACCTTATGGTTTATTTTGCCTTTGACATGCCTACACTAATCCATGTCTAAGATGGAAATTAAAAAAATGTGACCTGGTATTACAGTGTTGTCTGCACACTTGCAATTGTTAAGTAGGGAGAACCAGACAAATCATCAACAAACTCCCACTTCGGACCTGCTCAGTCAGCAGAACAGAAATGAGAGTAGGATGTTCCCTCCACTAAACAGCCTGGGATTTGCATCTGTGTTGTCTGACAACTTCACTGATACTCACAACTGCGAGGAGGCTGGGCTGCTGGGGATGGAGTCGGCTAGTGTGTGAGACTGCAAAGGTGCATTATGGACACTGAAGCCATCATCGCTCTCACTCACAGGGGGTTCGTTATCCATCTCTGATAGATATCCCTCACCCTGATCTTCTTCCTTGGGTTCCTCCAAACTGGCGGCCTCACTAGCACCATCCTCATCATCTTCTTCACCCTGCCCATCCTGAAACACAGAGTTCATGAGTCTGCACAGCCAGCTACAGCAGCAGCTCAGTCTCCAAAGCAGCTATAGTTTAGCATGCAAAGTGAATTCCTTGCCACAGCTGCTGACAACTGTACAGGCACTTTCACAAAACCCTTGTCACTCTATCCTGCCCTGCCTCCCCCTGCAGAAATAAAAACACACATACACACAGCTTTGCAGTGCCTGAAGCCATCTCCCTTTTAGCTCCAACTGCAGACTGCCCAATTCTCTTCTCAGTGTAGAAAGCTGAAAGCAAGCTTTGCTTTTCAGCAGATAGTAGCCAGGAAGCAGCAGCAGTGAGACCTTACTCATGAACCCAAGACGACTATAACCAATCCAGAATTACCTTGATCTGGCTCCTGAACAGGGCTTGGGCCTCATCCTTCAGTGACTCTGTGAAAGAAAGCAAAGCAGAAAGGTTCATTCTCCAAAATAGTTTTTACTACAAAAGCTCCTACACCAATGACTACTGTCCTGCAATAATTACCACTGTTTCCTACACATCTTTTCTCCCTCCTCCCCAAAAAAACCTGAACCAGATCACTGACATCTATCCAGCTAATAATGTTGCATGTAAAAGATTTCCTAGCTGAATTAAGTTACCTGACAGCTCAAATTTGTGCTGAACATCAGCCTGTGAGGAGTCTTCACTGACATTTGGGACTTGTGGAGGGGATGAATCATCATCAGGTGGGGTCTGGAGGGAAGAGAAATGCACAAATCTAGATGCTTGTGTCAGCTTACTTCAGTGAAGGAGTGGGCACATCTCACTCACCCTAGCCTAACTCAAGGCACTGAAGCTCACTGAGCACCTTCCCAACAGCAATTCTGCACATGGGTGTGGGGAGATACACACAGGTACTGCCTAAAGCAGAGCACTTCTCTGCAGATCAAACAGATCAGCAGCATGACTCCCAAGAAAACAGTCAGTCACATTCATCAAAGGGTTACGCAGCAGCCATCCTTCCTCTAAACTTTTCTCCTACCTGCCACAACTGCTCCTTTCTTTCCCCACACCAGGTCCAGACAGTGTCTCTGCTCACATACCTCTGTCTTCACTATATTGTGCACTGCATCTTCTCCCTTGGCCGATTCTATCTCAATTTCAGAAGTCTCTCCTGCTGCTACAGCTGCTCTTTGACCCTCTTCTATCTCTTGACTTCTCAGCTCTGGTGTTTCTGTCACTCTTGCAGTTGCTGATATGGTTTCCTCAGGGCCCAGCTGATTCTGCTCCCGCTCTGCTGGTTCTGTCTTTATTTCTGATCCCAGTTCGCCAATGCCCATTAGGTCTCGAATGCCCTTTGCCTCTGGCTCCTCACATTCCAGTCCCTCCTGTTTTACAGTCACAGACACTTGGGGTATCTGGGCCTGTTTCTCATGCTCCTGACGAATTGAATGTTCCCAAGGGCCAGGCAGGGTCTGAGGGTCATCGGTATCTTCACAGAAAGAGGACAGAGCAGCTTCAACAACTGCTGCATCCAGGACTTCAGGGTGGTCGTCTACCTTTATTGCCAAAACAAACACATAGCAGTGGAGGCCAAGGTCAGAAAGAGGGATTAAAAGCAGTTCAAGTTTTTTGGTAACAAGACAATTGTGCAAATCCTGGTGTACTTGTTTACAAAGTTTCTTTTCATAGTCATCCTCCTATGATGTGGAGGATGTGAAGCTCCTATGGAGCTTCAGTTTCAGAAATACAGCACTCCTGGAAAGTATGTGCAAGCAGCACTCAGCTGGCTGCCAGCAAGGGTGACCCAAACCCTACCCAACGTAAGGAATAGAGATTTCTTTCTGCTCTCCGAGAAGGTGCACCACACTAAACATGGCACACGAGCAGCAGAGGTATCACAGGGGTGTTTCCTATTGATCTGGACAACGTGTATTTTGGAAGAGTTGTTTCTTGCTTGTCTAAACTAACTAAACTGGTGAACAATGATCACTTGAGATTAACCTAACTGGACGTGGAACAAAAGGCACCAGCACCCTGCTTTGCCCGTTTACCTTGTCCTCAATGATGGCTATAATATTTCCAACAGTATCAAAGTCCAGTTCTTCCCCTGTATAGGACACTGCAATATCCATTTTCTCAGCCAAATCCAAGTCTTCTTTCCCATCTATGCAGTGATCTTTGGAAGACCCTGCAGTACTGCCAGCCCCAGAAGCCAGGCACTCCTTCTTGATGGAATCGATGATCATGGAGATTTCACTGCTGTCCATGGACACTGTCACAGTATGGGAATCAGACACTGCCTCCATGGAAACACAGGCTTCTGGCTGGCTCACTGCACAAGGATTGAGAGTGACAATCAGAGACCAATCTGCCAAAGTCAAGCCCACATAAACAACAAATCCTGCAGTGGACAACACCAAGCACCAACAGCAAGCATCCCAGGTCCACCCACAACAGCATAGCTTAGAAAAATAATAGACAAATACGGGTTTGCTTTCCTACAGTAAAGTGAGATTCCAGTCCTTGAACCGCAATACAGCAACATACCATTGGCACCGCCCCAGTCCCCAGCAAATCCTGTTTAGAACCATCTGTTTACTTCAGAACCCAGACATAACAGTCCGTTCTTGAAGGATGGTGAGTCTGAGGGGATAAAGCCCAGCTGAGAACTTGCTGGGTGCTGATCCCAAGGGAATTTCTGATTTTTAGCAATTCATGACCTACGAGTGCGTAATTCAGGAACGCACCTGTGGCTACGCTTTCTGGAGCTGCAGCTGGTGGCACAACGGATGGTGCTGACAGCGTGGGCATCATGACAATGGTTGCCTGCGACACAGGCTCTACGGGGGGTGGCAGGAGCTTAGCTGGAGGTTCGCTGGCAACAGCGGAGAAGGAAGCAAGAGGTGAGGTGAACTGTGCAGGACCAGCTTCTAAAAGCCGGGAAAGCGTAGGAGCACCTAACAGAGTAGAAGGGAAAAGCACATGAGCAAGAAGCAGCCACCACTGAAGTCCACAAAACCACCACTGGGCTCTTCTGTTTGGTGGCTTCTTCAAGGAAAAGACACTGAGAGGTTCCCACAAATGGTCCCAGAAGCTGTATGAAGAACCTGCACCAAAAATGCATGACTCCTTTGTATGTGCAGTCTGAGACAGAAACATGCCAACTATGGGACACTGTGTTCAATGACAGGCTAAGCCACACATGCAGAGAGATGCCCTTCCAAAGGCTCATCCCAATACAATTACAGGAAATCTGAAAAACAGTGCCAAGAGCTACACAAAATAAGCCAAGACAAACAGTCATCACAGGAGCTGGAAGGCAGCACAGGGGATCTCTTTGCAGGTCTTATCCTGGAGAACTCCTCTTATGTCAAAGGTCGACACTACTCTTAGGTGTAATTTCCAGTCTGAATTTACTGAAATGTCTGGACCAAATAAACAGGTCTTAAAGAACACATGTAGATAAGGACAGCAAGATCATTTGTATGGTGTTACATATGAATTAATGGCATAAATCCTCAATTGCAGACAATGTGACTAAACCATTGTTTGGCAGGTTGTTTGGGCAAGGCCCAAGGCAAAGACTCTTGCACTGTCTTTCTTGCTTCCCTCTGTGAAACTTCCTTTGATGCTCATGGTCCACTGCAGTCTAATCCTCAAGAGACCTCTATGCTAAAGCAGAGGTAAGACACATAAGTTCTCCAGATTCACAGGGAGTTGCAGTTTGACAGAATGGGAAACAGGCACTAGACCATTTTTCTTCCCCAGATCTCCGTCAACTAACCACTTTTCTCTAGACTGACACGACTAGTATTAGTCAGTGTCAAAACCAGAAAACTATACTGCATGAACCAGAATTGAACCAACTCTAATTGTTGCAGTCAGTTTAGATCAAGGCACTCTTTTTTTTTTCTGTAAGGATTACATTCTTAAAAATAAAGCAGGGGTTAGAAAGACAAGGGTAGAGAAACAAGACTACAACTCAAAGACCCTAAATCAGGCCAGCTAGATATCCAGAATCATCCAACAGTCTGAAGGTACATCTGAAGGAATAATTGTACAGTAAAGAGTCCAGAGTTACCTGAAGCAGCAGGAGATGCAGGGACAGCACCAGGTGCTGATTGCATTTCCCCACTATGCAGCACTGGGAGGACGCTTCCTACCTCCAGCAGGACTCCTGAGCTGTTCATGTGACCAGAAGCCACTGCCATTTCATTTTCACCAACCTGCCAAAGGAAGACACCACTGAAATCCCTAGAGACACCATGACATCAAAGATTCTCTGCCAGATATGCACCTCCATGGTTAAGTCCATCATCTGCTGTCTCAGTATTTTTGTGCTTTTTGTCCAGTCTCTTCCCTGCCTGAGGGTCCTTATACAAGTACACTACACAGCAGTCTGAAACTATTTGCTATTCTTCAGCTACAAGTACAGCTGCAGTGCCACCTTCCTGTGAAATCAGGACAAACACATCATTTGTTCTACCCTAGCTCCTTGCTCAAGGACCTCACAGTCCTTTACAGATACCTGTCTTTTTATTCCCTGAGATGGCAGGGAATTATCCCTTATTTTGAGCTGAGGAAAACTGAAGCACCAACATGGAAAATAACTCTAGCAAGGTCAAATAGTGTATCTATGATGGACCTTGAAGCAGACAGTCCTGCCAAAACAAAGAAAACTCAGTCTTCCACAGACACTACCTTTCCTTGCTCCACCCTATCTTACATTTAACCCTGCAAACAGAGAACCCATGTAACATTTACCCAAGCTAACAAATAGAAAAGACCTCAAACCTGAATATTAAAAAAGTAAGTCAACAGCAATACATTTATTCAATCACACAAGCACTAACACAGGGGCCTGTGCCACAGGGAGGCTAGTGGCTGCTTTTTTCAGACTAGGTTCTCAACAGTGTCAGCAGTGGTTGCCCTCCAGGCTCCCAGAGTCACTAACAGCAGAAGGGTCAAAGTGGCTTGTCATCACAATGATTTTAATAACTGCATACAACTAGAGAAAATCTGCAGTACTTCAATATTGGTCATAAACTCCATTAAAGTACTCCCTACTCCTATGCTAAGGCCCATCACAAATACTGAAACTCAACTTCTTGCCAAAAGCAGAAATCACCAATAACACCTCCATGGAGACTATCTGGGATGAAGCTTACTAACACAACCCCTCCCTGGGGGAGAATGAATTCATCTAGCAAAGCCTGCAACTCCAACTCCTTACAACTGAGGGGAGGCAGCCAGTCCTATGCATTGAATGATTCCTGCAGTACTGCCAGGAATAGATCTCACCTCTGTGGCTCACAGGGGTAATATCTCTCAGATATCACTTCTTTTGGGACTCTCATAAAAACTCTATGTTTTTACAAAGCCTTTGCAGCTCCCCCATTTTTCAGTGGGAGACACAGGAGCAAATTCTTTGTGTGCTTGCATATATGAGCAGAGAGCTCCATACCAGCCTGGGGCTTGTGGGCAGGAGACTGCCCTTCTTCAGCAGCTCTGAGAGCAGAGGGGAAGGAGGCGGAGTTGCTTTCTGTCCTAGTATCTTTTTCTGGGGTGAATCATCAGTGACTGGGGTCATGGGGGCATCCAGGGGAGCAGAGCCTGGAGGGGTGTCAGGGATTCCAATGAAGGAGGCAACTGGGGTGCTGGGCAATGTCCCTGGAGTGACCTGAGAAAGAGAAAAACCACACTGTTCAAAGCCACACTCCACCACACGGACTAGCCCCACTTGCTCCTTCCCCCAAGAGCATTGATCCAGCACACCACAGACACCTACTCCATTCACTCGCTGCACCTACTCCAGGCATATGCTTTCACCCTTTCCCTGCCCTGTACTGCCATTTCCCAGGCACACACAGAAGACTGCCTGGCCAGCCCACTGATGCCCCTACACAGCCTTTGATCCAGGCACCTGATCATCACAGACATGGAAGAGGACACGTGTCTCGAGCACCACTGTACATCAACCACACTACAGCACTACCATAGCGGAAATTCTGCAACACAAGGCAAGGGATTCTCCCCAGGCTCCTATTCCGTGATGGACACAGAGCCCCAGGTCCCAGGCTGGTCTTTCCCTTTTACCATGGGAAGCATCCTTACCCCTGGACTGGCCTCGTCCACAGCGGGCTGAGACAGATCTCCCAGAGCATACTCTCCCCCCGGGGAAGTTGAGCCTGCAGGGGAGCGAACCATCACACCCGTTAATCGCCGTGGTGGATTCTTAATGGCCTGACGAGCTGGAAGAGAAGAGGAAAGAAGTGAGATTCCACAACTCCATCTTGGATGGTCCCTGAGTTATCTCTGAGTTTATCCTACAGAACCCAACGAAAACAATTTGTATGGTAGGAATTTCTTATAGCTCTTCCTTTTGTCTTCAGACAATAGTTAAACTATAAGGATAACTAAAGGGGAGAAAAGTCTGACATTCTAATAGTGCACTCCTTGCTGATCCTGCTTCCTCTTAGACATACTTTTCTACAGATTTTTTTCCCCTCTCAAAAGTGTCTGCATTTTGCCCTGTTACAACAATGCTGTAAAGAGACTATGATCTTTTTTTTCCCCCAACTCTCAGGGCGGTGGAATTCCGCTTGAACAGCTCTTAACAACATTTAAATACTTCCCACACGTTCTTATGAATATATGCATCTCCCTCTGAGGACAAGCGAGAGAGTTCATTTCCAGCTTACCCTGATAAGCAGCATCTGTAGCCTTCCTCTTGACTTCTGCCTCCTCCTCCTCCATTTTTTTCTTTCTGTATAGAAAACCAAAACCTTCTGTCACACAGTGCCCCACTTCCCCTTAGCTACTCCTGCAGCTTACTGACCCCAACTCCACTATCTCCACACAACAACAAACTGCCTTTGGGGACTCAGGCTCAATTCCCCTGAGGAGGGAAGCAGAGTAAGAAGTCAGCCAGAGAACAACACATTTGGCAGGAAACTTCACTTCCAGCTGATTATAGAAACAGAGAAGGCGACCATGATGCTGCAAGCCATCAGCAAGCTCTTTAATAAGAAGCTCCAGAAGACATAACCCATAAGCTGATGCCCCTGATCTAAACTAAGTCCACCCCCAGATGCCAAAACATCTACCCAGCTGCCCTGTTTCTCTTAACCAAATGTACACTAGGCAACTACAACCTCAGAAGAAAGCATAACATGGAAATAATTAAATAACTCACATTAAAATTTCATTACACAGCTCCTCCAGCCTGTTATCCATGTGTCCAGCCTGGATCAGCTCGGCATCCTTCTTGAGTTGTCTGTAATCGGAAACTTCTTTCTTACTTATCACTGAATAATATGCACTAAGCATTTTCACCCTGAGCACCATCCCACTTAGGCCACGTTTTCAAGAGAAGACATTCAGTTACACCACAGCTTAACACCTTTGCCACAGACCTGTATTTTTCCTGTGTTTCTTTAATAATTTTCTTCAACTCCTCAACTCGTTCTGCAGTCAGTTTCCGCACAATAACATCTTCCACAGTTTCCACAACTTCCCCCTTCTCACCACGTTTTCTCCTATAGAGTAGAACACTACAGTTCAGATATAAAGTACAGAAATCCCTCACTCTCCTTTCAAAAATGGCTACTTACAAATATGCACAAATAATTAAAAAAAACCCAACCCTCCACTTCCAATTTCCCTTAAATGATACTGGACAGCTCAATGTTAAAACAATCTCTTCTGAAAAATTGATCTAATTTTTAAATGTGTTGAATGTTACACTCTTCAGGAATAGATCAAAGATGCAAATCCACTCCAAATTGTTAACCTGAAAAAAAGGTCAATCATTCAGCTTCAGAGAAGATCCTTACTGTCCACAAAGAAACACCTATTTCTTTCCTGAGTAACTCTACCAAGTCCCTGGTCTTTGCAACTCTCTGAAAAATCACTCAGCACCATCAGAAATACTACTTTAAACATCTCGCTTTCAATTAAATTTCATGTGAAATCTCAGAACAAAATGCCTGGATTTAGGAGGGAGAAATACCTGAGATGACAAAGCTGTAATGACAGCATTGATAAGAAAACTATAAGAAACCACTGCAAAATAGAGACAAATGCAAAACGTTCCTCTTTCTCGCTCTTGCTATCATTTCTACCTCTATTCTGAACTATTTTATGTGTAAAGCTTTTGAACAATGAAACTAATATTTATGTGCAAAACTCCTGATCAATAGAATTAATACGTAGTGTTGTATTCCAGCCAAATTAATATTTCTGTTTGCTGCATTAAGTCCCCAAATACACACTGCAACTCTTAGAAACAGAGCTGTGGCAAAGAGACCCCAGTTACCCTACCACATATTGTAATAACAGTAGGGGCATATGGAAGCCACTAACAAGCATACAGTGACCAGTTTTATAACCATATAATACTGAAACACTTCAGTCTTATGAAAAAGAGGGACAAGATAAGGAGATATGGGAAGGATGATCCAAGAAATACTTTAGGCTTATCAATCTCCCCTGACTGCCATACTCTGATCCCAAAGTCTGCCCATGCCAGCTATCACAACTGGATTTCCTCATTCCTGTACGCTCCTCTTGAAAGCAGCATCAAGTCCTTTGCTGTAAGAAACAACAGGTCCACCCAAAATTGCTCCAGGCTGCACTTGCTTCAGACATTGTACTCACTTAGGAGTCTCCGTAGTCTCCAAGAGCTCGGAATACTGAGATGCACAGTGCTAGGAAGAAACAAAGGAAGTCAGAGGACACAAACACCTATCAACAACATCTACAGGGTAATTACTCCTGCCTCCTTAGAGGTCTAACACTTTTGAATGTATCTGATAGCCTTCTCCAGAGATTCCTCAACGGCTACAATTTAGGGTAGTGCAAAGTGAGCAAACATAATTCAGTCTTTTTACTCTAGCACTGCTACCAATGATCTCCAAAACAAAGCGAAAGAACAGATGCTCCCAACAATTTAGAAATCAAAGCAAGCAACCATGAACTGGAAAACTGTAGCCATAAAGTTTCGTCTGTGAACATGAACCAAAATGCAGATGTTATCTACCTAGACTTTAGAGTAAAGGCTTTGACATCATTTCCCATGGCATTCTGCTGGAGAAACTGGCTGGTCATGGCTTGGATAGACACATTCTAGGCCGGGTAAAAAAACTGGTAGGAAGACTGGGCCCAAAGAGTTGTGGTGAGTGGAGTTAAGTCCAGCTGGCATCTGATCACAACTGGTGTTCCCCAGAGCTCAGTGTGGCTGGAATGCTGCCCAGTGGAAAAGGACCTGGGAGTGCTGGTCTGTAGCCAGATGAGTATGAGCCAGCAGTGTGCCCAGGTGGCCAAGAAAGCCAACAGCATCCTGGCTTGGATCAGAAATAGTGTTGCCAACAGGGAAAGGCCACCTGTACTTGATTCTGGTTCTATAAAAATATTTCAATTAAGAAAACAAAATAACATTACATCAAGGCCAGTATCGTAGCTTAACAGAAATGGTAAGCAACATAGAAAGCCCAACTTCTCCCTTGAAGCTAAGCTCAGATTTCATTTCAAAAACAGAAAAAACTATATAATTTGATTTATACGAAACTGATTTTTTAAAATTAATCTTGTTATCTTCTTAAAAAAGCAAGAAATATCTTCTCCTTATCAGCTGTCTTATATGTCACATATTCTATGAAGAACCCATTTTTTCAAAACTCAAACAAATGCCAGTATCTTACCTTCTGGGAAAACCAGTCAGGAGGGCGTCCTGGCTCTGCAAAAGGCTTGATAGCTCTGCTGACTGAGACCCTGTGGGAGAGAAACGATATCACTGTCACCCAACTTTCTACCCAAACCAACACACACTGGTCTGTCTTGACGTCCGTCACTGAATTGCCCCATAAACACAACAAACCTGCCAATGAGCTTTAGAGTTGGGGAATTACTGAAGTACTCAACAACATCTGCCTCGTCCTAAAGAAACAACAGCTTTCCTCTCTTGCTTTGAAAAACAAGTTTCTAGCTTCAAATGACATTAGTACATTTCCACATTTTACTTTGTTGAAGCAAAAAAAGACAGCAAAAAAAAAGGGCAGCATTGATGCACAAGAGCGTTATATATCCACACTGACCCCAACTCATCTCTTCTAGTTTATGTTGGAACCACTTACCGCTCTGTTCTCATTAACAAATTTTTGTTTTCACACACAAATTATGAAAGCAGGGAAGGCTTTTCAAGGAGCTTCCACTAATAACATCCCTGGAAATGTTCAAGGCCAGGCTGAACGGCGCCTTGGGCAGCCTGGTCCGGTGGGACATGTTCCTGCCTATCACAGGGGGCCTGGGACTAACGAATCTTTAAGGATCATTCCAACCCAAACTAGTCTATGATTTTACAAACAGAGAGCAGGCAGAAAGCAGAGTTGTTTGTGAGTGGCTGTTGGGAGTTCAAGGCTGCTGCAGAGCCATAAGCCAGGCAGCAGGGCCGTTCTCTTACCAGTTCTGATCCCCGCTGCGCATGACGGAGGAGGCCAGGCAGAGCTTCTCGCGGATGGACCAGGGCTCAGTGGGGCCAGCGCTCAGCAGCTTGTGTTCTGCCGGGAGAGGGGAAGGAGTCCAGGAACCCGAGCAGCCCACCCCTCACGGGCGCGGCCCACCCCTCACGGGCGCGGCCCACCTCCCCCACAACTCCAGACCCCTCGGAACCGCTCAGATCTTCCCTCCCCGCTCCCCTGGCCCCTCCTCGCCCCGCCGCACACCCGCTCGCCGCCACCCCTCCTGCCCAGTCCCCACACTCACTGCCCGCCCCCGCCGCCATCTTCCCCGCCCGGCCCCGGGGCGGCAAAGGTGGAGCGCGCGAGCGCAAAGCACGCCGGGAGCTCTGTCCCCGCCTCCCACTGCCGCAAGGCGCGCGCTGATTGGTTGTCGCGCGGCGCTGCGCTCTGACTGGCGGAGAGGGAGAGCGGCGACGTTTAAAAGTTCTACGGGGGGCGCGGAAAGGAGTTCGGTCAGGCACGGACCGCGTGAGGGGCTGGGGTGAGTAGGGAGAGAGGGAGCCCTAGCGTGAGGTGCTGCGGGGTGAGGTTGGTCTCTAAAAGGGGACTGGAGAGCAAATCTTACGAGGAGCGCCTGAGAGAACTGGGGGTGTTTATCCTGGAGAAGAGGAGGCTGAGGGGAGACCTCATTGCTCTCTACAACCACCTGAAAGGAGGTTGTGGAGAGGAGGGAGCTGGGCTCTTCTCCCAAGTGACAGGGGACAGGATAAGAGGGAATGGCCTCAAGCTCCGCCAGGGGAGATTTAGGCTAGAGATTAGGAGGAAGCTCTTCACACAGAGGGTCATTGGGCACTGGCAGAGGCTGCCCAGGGAGGTGGTTGAGTCACCTTCCCTGGAGGTGTTTAAGGGACGGGTGGATGAGGTGCTGGGGGATGTGGTTTAGTGATTGATAGGAATGGTTGGACTCAATGATCTAGTGTGTCATTTCCAAACTGGTGATTCTGTGGTTCTATGGTTCTTTGTGTATGGTTGGTGTGGCTGAGGGCCTGTGTATCAGTAGGGGTCATGTATGTGCTTGTAGAGGCATTTCTGTGTGTGTGTGACTGGAGGCTTCCATATTCGTTTTTGTGTGGAATGGGATAGGTAGGGCAGTGGTGGCAGACTGGGTGTACTGGGGTGTATATGAGTGGAGCAATGCTTGGACTCCTGGAAGACTGCTGTAATATCACCATCTCTGTTTTTATCCAGGAACTGTGGGAGACGCCATGGCGGAAGCACTATTCTGTGATGATGATGTTGCTGCCTCCACTGTTCTTGAATCTACAGCAGCAGGGTTTGGGGCTGATCCATGCAAGAACCTGCTGCCAGAGTTCTCTGCCATATCTCCAATTCTGGAGGGTGCCCAGCAGGTGAGGTTGAAACTCTTCTGTCACAAAGAGGGCACTTTTTTTGTGGCTGCTGTGTCTCTGTGCAAAGGTTTTGTGATACAGGACCAACAGGCTTTTCAGAAGAGGCTAAAACAAAATGTTGGGGTACTGGCAAAGGCTGCTCAGGGAAGCAGTTGAGTCACTATCCCTGGAAGTCTTTAAAAGATGGGTGGATGAGGTGCTCAGGGGTACGGTTTAGTGGTTGATAGGAATGGTTGGACTTGATGAATCTGGAGATTTTTTCCAACCTAGTGATTCTGTGTTTTGTTGGTGTAAGTAGTTCCTCTTATGAGCAGCGTGCTGTGAAGGGCACAGTCAGTAAATGCCTCTTAGCGTGGTGCTTGCTCTGGGAGCTGGTTTTGGTGTAAGATCTTCAAGCTGTTGGTCTGAGTCACTAGATTAAAAAAAAAAAAGATAGTGTATCTGGAAATGCCTAAGAGAGCCTCTGGTATTGTTGGGGCTTTTAGGCGCATGTTAGTGCCTGTTAGTTATTCAGCACAAGTTAGGGTAGCCATGTGTGTGCTCTGTGCTATGGTTCCTGATGGATGGGTGATTGTACTGCCTCTCTGGCTACAATGATTAACCTGTGCTGACTTTGCAGGCTGTAACTAAAGACAATAATGGAAAATTAAAGGTGTATCTGAGAGTTCGACCCCTGAAACCTACAGAATTGGAACAAGGGGAAGACCAGGTAGGACACTGACTGAAGCAGTCTCTGAGCTGGTTGCCTGTGTGCCTGCTGGGAGATGCTATTATCCTTTGCTCTCTCTACTGTGGCCTCTTGTAAGCCACTGCAATGATGGGTTTTTATATGTTGTTCTTCAGGGCTGTGTCTGCATTGAGAATTCGGAGACCCTTCTTCTAAAAGCCCCTAAGGACTCCTTCACCATGCAGAGCACAGAGCGTGGAGTGGGACAAGCAGCGCACAGGTTCTCCTTCACCAAGGTACGTAGCTAGGACAAACAATCCATCTGTAAACTTTGCAAACTTAAACCAGTCTTATGGCTTGAAATGCTGGCTTAAATACTGCTTCCAGTGCACTGCATGAACTATGTAGTCCCATACAATCCTCTCTACTTGTTTGTTTTTGTTACTTTTATTTTAACTTTTTTTTTTTAAACTGATCCTGGCAAGTTTTTTGGCAGCAAGTGCCAAGCTCTTGCTTTGAGGCTTTAAACACACCAGAGGCTGCAGTTATATTGGATGTTACTGAATTAAATGAGTCAACAGGGGTTTTTTTGTAGGAGGAGGGTTGAACTGAAATTACTTGTGTTTGTTGTTCATGACATGAGGATAGTGAGGGGAACAAAGGACTTATGTAGTATCACCTGAACAACCATCATCAGATAAGATGATAAGAAAAATAAAAAAAAGATAAGAAGAATCTGTATCGGACTGTTTTTCATGTCTTGTTTGCAGATCTTCGGACCAGATGTGGGGCAGAAATTGTTCTTTGAAGAAACAATGAAGGAGGTGGTAAAGGATGTACTCAATGGGCAGAACTGGCTGGTCTACACCTATGGTATCACCAATTCAGGGAAGACTCACACTGTTCAGGGTAAGAAAAGTGCCAGGTGTTAGTAGCCTCTTGAGGGAATGGTCTGCTTTTACAAGTGAATCCTCAGCTTGCTGTTGTTCTTGCTTCAGGCAGCAACAAAGATGTGGGGATTCTGCCTCGGTCCTTAGCAGCCATCTTCAACAGTGTGGGTGACCGGCTGTATGAATCCATGGATCTGAAGCCTTCCCTCTCCAATGAGGTGATCTGGCTGGACAGCAGGCAGGTTCAACAGGAACAGACTAAGAAGCAAACCTTGCTGCAGGGGGGTCTCTGGGAGGTAAGCTTATGGCTTCTAAGACGTTTAAGAATGATAATGGGGGAAAGGATGGTGTCATACCACATGCTCATGTTACATCCTTCCTTCCTTCCAGGAGGAGTTGTTAACTCCTATGAAGAGGAGTCGTGGTGCTGAATCTCAGCTCCAGGCCACCACCAGTGGCAGTTTTGACAGTGGAGTTGCTGGCCTGTCTTCATCTAGCCAGCTCACCAACCGTTCAGACATCAAACAGACAGAAGGTATGTCTGAAGCCTATGGTGTGCTACCAGCTTCTTGGAGGAGTGGGGAAGAAAGGGTGACTGTTATTTGGATGCCATGTTGTGGGTAAAGGAGCAAAGGTGCTGTGATCTTGCAATTTTTCCTTTGAAACATAAGGATGTCGGAGCTGGAGAACTTTGTATGCCTTACCTGCATACAAAGAACTTGCCACTGCATAATAAATAACTCAAGCCTTGCAGAACAAAAAGTTGCTTGATACCCACTTCTAGTTTATTCATGGCATATGGTTATTGAGAGGCTGCATGCCATGTGATGGGGACAGCTGGAAAGCAGGGGGCTGAAGTGATGTGTTGCACCAAGCACTTGTGCCCAGATTTTCCCATCTAAGAATTCTGTATTTCAATATATAATTGTCTAGGAGTGATTCAGGTAACAAAGTCTAAAACTTCACTTATACCGGCACATATATATATTTATACACACACACACACATACACACACACACTTGTGGATTCAAGATTGTATAAAGTCCTTGCACAAAAAGGAGGATCCTGTTAAAGGGCTAGCAGATTGTAACTGGGGACAGGTATTGGTGTCAGTCCAAACAAGTGAAGGTAAATAGAATAGATTTAAGCCTGGGATAATCTTCATGCTGAAGACAGATACCTCAGTTTATAGCTAAACTGCTCAGATCTGACCCATGAAAAACTGCAATCCTGATTTTTTTTTTCTTTTCCTTTACCATTTTGCCAGAACTAGGCTGTTGCTGGGATGACTTGGATCGCATTTCACTTACAAATGCAGCAGACACACAGTTCTCCGTCTGGGTCTCCTTCTTTGAGATTTACAATGAATTCATCTATGACTTGTTAGAACCAGCTTTACCTAGCCAGAACAACAAAAGGAAGACACTGCGGCTCTGTGAAGACCAGAGTGGTAACTCCTATGTGAAAGGTAGATTTACCTCAGATATTTTTACCAGCCTACTAGGGAGATTTGGGGACTGGGTGGGTGAGTGGCCTAGCAATGATATGTTGGGGAGCTCGATGTCCTCTATCATGGCTTCTTAAGAGGTCTCGGATGTCTGCATTATGGGAACATTGAGCTTGTTATTGTTAAGGTGAAACCGGGGCTGAGAATTAAGTTTTCTGCCAGTCTTCTAACTGGCTTGCCCAATGTATGCCTGGCTTTTCCAGATCTGAATTGGATCAATGTCCAGGAAGCTGATGAAGCCTGGAAGCTCCTGAAACTGGGTCGTAAAAACCAGAGTTTTGCTAGCACCCACAAGAACCAGAACTCCAGTCGCAGGTCTGAAGGGAGTTGAGGGGTTGTTCAGGCAGACATATAATTCTGAGGAACTTCTCAAGGTTGTTTCCCTTCTAAAATATCTGCATGCTTCTTTACAGTCACAGTGTCTTCTCCATTCGGATTTTGCGCTTGAAAAGAGACGGCAGTGAAACTGATTCGAAAATCAGCGAGTAAGTTTCATACTCTCTAGGATTTAGAGGTGTTCTCTGTGGACAGGAAGTTTCCTGTCTTTTGTTGTGGTTCTGCAACATGGGAAAGGTCTTGTTGAAAGTACTCGGAAGGAGTAAACGTTCCCAATCTTAAGTCTTGGAACTGACCAAGGAGCTTGAGGAGTACTGCAAGCTAAGCTTGAGGTGGTCCTCAGGCTTTCTGAATGAAGGTAAACGAGTCACCTGCTCTTGCAGCAGGGCTGATCTGAGTATTGCTGCTGCCTGTTCCTGGGATGTAGTTACCTGGAAATTTTGTCTCAGTACCTGGGAAGTGGCTGTTCTGAGGACTGGAAAAGGATCTTTGAACCTGATACTGCAAAGCTCGTGTAGGGGTTACACAAGATAACACCAGGCCTTCCTCCTGTCCAGCCCATACACCCCAAAAGCCCTTTCTGTGCCCTTATAGGGAAGCTGGAAGGCAGGCAGGGTACGTGATTGCAAAGTGTCTTAATTGTAAACCTGGCTAGAAGAGGTTAAACCTAGTAGGTTACGTGAGTATTGCTGCTTTTTTTCCCTTCAGATTATCCCTGTGTGACCTTGCTGGGTCAGAGCGCTGCAAAGACCAGAAATGTGGGGATCGAATGAAAGAAGCAAACAACATCAATACCTCCCTCCACACGCTGGGTCGCTGCATTGCTGCCCTCCGCCAGAACCAGCAGTCCAAGTGAGTAACCAGAATTCCACAGGGACCACGTAGGGATGCTGTTTTGTCTTCCCAAGAGCTCACTCTTGTCTTTTCCTCATAGATTGAAGCAGACAGTGGTTCCTTTCCGGGACAGCAAGCTAACCCGTGTGTTCCAGGGTTTCTTCACTGGACGTGGGCGTTCTTGCATGATTGTCAACATTAATCAGTGTGCATCTACATATGATGATACTCTTTATGTAGCCAAGTTCTCAGCCATTGCCAGCCAGGTAAGTAGTGCACACCAGGATCGTGGCAAACTTGGAATATATCCTACTTCTGTGGGAATGGGCCCTGTCCTGTTACAAGGCAGGTGAAATGCTTGCAAGCCTTTCTTATGCTTCTCCAGTGGTTTACTACCTTTATAGTTATCTTGATTCTGCTAAATAAACTGAGAGGGATGACAGGTTGTAGAGAAGTACCATGTTTAAAGACTGTACAGCTTTTAGGATTTGTGGACTAGTAATGACTGCTTTTTACCTTTCAGCTTGTTCAGGTGCCTCTTACAAGTCTGAGGCTTCCATCCATCAAATCAATTGTCAAAGAGCATAAAAGGAGAACCAGCCAGGGTGTAGGGGCAGTGACAAAGGAAGAAGTGGAATCAGAAGATGACAGTGAGGATGAAGCAGATGTCACCATGTATGCGAAGGAGGTGGGTTGTGATTTTACTTCATGGCCTTTATAGAAAGATGGGCAAGAACACTTAACTTTGGTCTGGAAGGTGTGGCTGGAGCTCAGCACTATACAAAGATGACAGAACCTCAGAAGGATATGTGGGGCCTAGGAAATTGGGAATGCATAAATAAAATGTTCTGCAGTTCAGCTAAATAGGAAGCACATGCTTGATTTGTAAACATTATCATTTGTGGAATAGGAACAGTAACAGATTGGGTGCACACCCATGATTCCTACTCTGTGAGGGAAACCTAGCCATTGGAAAACATGCAACTTGGATGACTATATTGAGGAAAAATTATCAAACTTACTAGATACTCAAAGTGGGCAGCTGGAATAGCTGAAAGATCAAGATGGAAGTTGTATACTTACAGGGACTTCTGGTAATGTGTCTAAGTACCAAATGTAGGTGCATCCCTGAGCAATGCAGTAGGGGAAGTGGCTCTGGAAGCAGCTCCATATAGAGTGCAGTGTTGTTTAAGCCATTTTATGGGAGGGGAATTATAAAAGCAAACCTGGTAGCATCTCTTTCCAAGTGACTAGAAGGATCTTAAACCTAGATCACCCTAGCCTATGGATATGGGATCATCTACTCTCATCTAGGTCTTATTTCTGTGGTGTGGTTGGGCAATGGAGTTTGTGTCCTTGCAGGACTTGTTGCGTGTATTGGAAGCTGCACGAGAACTGTTGGCACAAGAGCGACGGGAAAAGCTGCTTCTAGAAACACGTCTCCGCGCAGAGATCTGCGATGAGATGATGGAGATGATGCAACAGAAGGAGCAATTGTACAGGTACAGCTTATGCTGATCTCTTGCTACCGTGGCTCACCCTGAACAAAGAACTGCCAGACCCTGACTTGTTGTTTGCTGTTTGCAGGGAATGTTTGGATACTCAGCGGGACCAGCTGGAGGAACTGTATGAGGGTAAACTGGATATCCTGAAGGAAGCACTGACTGACTATTACAAGGAGAAGATCCAGGTTTGTTCAGGGCAATGAAATGACATCAGGAGAGTGGCAGTATTGGGAGGACTTGTATTTCAATCTGGGAAGGTGACTTACACAAACTAAGAAGAAAGATACAATTTTTTTTGTGGTATTGATAGATTGATCCACAGTTTTTGCTTCTTGTTTATTGTTTTATGTAGTTCATTCAGCTTTTTTCTAATTATCAGCCCTTAATCTCAAAGCTAGTGTGCAATCATTCTGACTCCTCTGTTTGAATAACATAATTTTCTCTCTCCTTACCCTTTTCACTGGTGGCTTACTCTGCACTCTTCAGATTAACACATGTTGTGAGTTTCTCTTCTTACTCTTAGTTGTGATGATGGGTATGGCCTTGTCTATTTTTCATGCTATGGCATCTGAGTCACCCCTTGGACCTGCTACAGAACACTCTGAAGACATGAACTCTCAAAAAGAACCCCTTTTTTTTTTTTAGAGACTGTAAAAAAGTGATTTGGGCTCCTAGGAAATAAGTTCACTGCTTTCACTTAACAGGCATTAAAGGCTGGGTCCAATATGTGAAGTATTGTGATTGAAAGTAATCTGGAAGACGGACATAAAGTTTCAGAAAAGCTGTGTTAGGGAAACCTTGTTGAATATTTGAACAAACTTGCTTTCTCAGGAGCGTGATGAGAAGATTGAGGAGCTCCAAGCTGCTCTGCAGGAGGCAAACCAAAAATCAGAGAGCCTGGATACTAAGCAAAAAGACTCAGGGCAAGTCTTACGTCGATCAAAGCGAGTGGCTAACTTATCCGCTTCACAACAGGAGCAGCGGGTAGATTCTAAAGCCAAAGTGGAACAATGTCAAATGGAGCCAAATACTGTAACAGCAGGTAAGGCAGTGATACTGTACTGATTCTCTACTATGCCTGAGTAATCTTGGTAGAGGGTTAGATTTTTTTTTTCAGCAGGGTACATTAGATTCAGACACCCTGAAATCACCATTGAGTTGTAAATGATGGGAACAATGTGCTGGATTGTCAAGGTTTCACTTCATTTTTATATGAAAGTGGACTTTAGGGCAGGATCATCTTCCTGTCCAAATTTTAAAGTCCCTTTGTGTAACTGAAAGGGAGAAGCCTAGAACATTTGTGCATGTCTGCATAAACTCAAAGCTTTTCTCAGCTTGCCTGTAGCAACTTGCCTCAAAGGAAGTCCTGACTTCAGAAAATATGAAAGCTTATGAATATGCTGTTGCTCACTACTCTTTTGTCTGTTCCCAGAGTTGCACAAGCACCAAAAAGTACAGGAGGCTGCTTCCCCTGCCAAACCTATTACTGTGGATATAGACAGAAATCTGGAGGATGCACAGAAAGTAAGTCTGTTTGTGTTCCACGAACGAATATTTGCATGACAAGGTGTCTGCCACTTTAAATAGCTGCTGGAGATGCTGTTGCCATGTTTTTAAACATTTCATGAAATGAGTTTGAAAACAAACCTTTAGTAGAGATGGGGAGGTGTTGGTATCTGTAATCCCAGCACATCTAACTTGGAGGGGATCCTCTCTCAGTACTGCATCTCTGAATTATCCTGGAGTGGCTTTGTTGGCAGAGCAATGTCTAAGCTGGATGTTTTGTAAAATCCTTCTTCTGTAGAGTATCAGATCGCTGCGTTCAGAATGTCAAAAACTTGGGGAGTCTCTTCAATCTGCAGAGAAACTTCAGGAAGTTCTCTCTATGTGTGATGACATTCTGGCCAAACAGGTAACGTGTCTGTGTTGTGGGTTGCATGTAGGGCTTTAGCCAATGCCTTTTGCCTTAATAAGAATAACCTAGGTTCTTGCAGCTGCAAATAGAAATGGCTTTATTCTCTGGACATTTAATATCATAGATAGCTCTTGTACTATATTGCTAACTATTTCAAGGGGTGAGCCAGATCACATAAATATTTGAGGAGGCCTGAATTGTTCCTGTTAACTGACAGCCTGCACTTATGAGTTCAGACTTTACATCTACTTCACTTTATCACAGTTCCTGTGGCAGCATGCATGCAGCAGGAATTATTCGACTTTTTCCTACCCTTAAAGTTCCTGTCTTTTATTAAACTGCTATACAGACAGTAGAAGCTTTTATGCTTGGCCTGTATAGCACATCAGTTAATAGTGGATTTTGGCAAAGGTGCTTTATCCTCTTCAGTTCAAACCAGGGACTTAGACAACTTGTCATATCTTACATATATTGCCTTTGCTTTTTCAGGACCAATTACGGGCAAAACTGCAGAACATGACAGTGGTAAAGCCAGATGTGGTGAAGAAAGGAGCCTGTACTCCTGCCAAAACTCCTTCAATATCGAGCTTAAAGAAACGCTTCTGTGCCAACAGGGAAAATGTGCAACCTAATCAACCTCCTGGTAAAAGGCCCTTCCTGTACAACCTGTCACGTTCAGCTCCCCGCCCTGTTGTTGCAAGAGGGTGGCAGTACCGTTCAGTTGTTCCATGACTTTTCACAAAGACATTCTTGCCCTGCTATTACTGGAACAGGGGGCAAATCCAATATAATAGCATCTCTTTTATTTTATGTGCATGTTTATTGTTGTAGCTGCTTGAGAGCTTATGTAAACATTTTTGGGTATGTACGGTTAAACTTTTAATTGATACCAAAGTGGACAAAATGAATTTTTGTAATTTAAACACTACAATGAAGAAAGTCTTTAAATATAAAATAATGTAGCTGTTAAATGGTCAAGAAAACATTCAAAAAAATTTTAATAAAAGTTGAGTTATCTTCAACTAGTTGGCACATAACTCAAGAATAAGTTCACAAGCTCCTCCTTGAAAGATTTTCTGTTCCTTGGATTACAATCCTTTATTGAAGTATACACGTTCTAATTCAGGACTTTTCTCTCGGATCCTGGCTTGCAACTCAGGCTCCAAGTGTGTTACAGACATAGAGCTAAGAAAAAGGAACAGTAAAATGGTTACATATATAACAAGCACTTGACTGCAGATGAAGGATGATGCATCTGGTTAAATGTCCTGGATTGAAAGAAGTGTTTTCAGATCTTTTAACTTCTTAGGAAGGAATTGTCCTTACAGCATGGGGGCAGATGAATCCCTGCTTAAACTGCAGTAAGATATCCTATGGAGTCAAGAAGTGGCTGTTGCTACTACCATGAGGATAAGAATCTACTATGCTGCCTGAGGTTGTTGCTAGCAAGAGACTTTACCTTCCATAAGGTGTATTTGCCTCTTTAACTCTCAGTTGAATAAAAGGTTTATTTTTGAGTCACCTCACAGTAAAGTGAATTAAGCTGTGCCAGGTCCTGTAAATAGCCACTATTTTTTAAACATATATATGCATGTATAGTCAAATGCTGCTCTATATAAACAGAGGAGTGTCCAGCTGAAAATAAAATAAACTCTGCTTGTATTTAAAGAAGCTGTAACCTTACTGGAAATGAATCTCATTGTATCATATTAGCCTTTGTTATGAATAATTCCAGTGACTCCTAATTCTGTATTGTCAAGCCTAAACTTTTCAGTTTGAAATAACATAATTTGAACTACTCCTCCAAATGTTTTGCTCACTAGGCCTTATGTAACTGCAGCTCCGAAGCTCAATTTGACTGTTATGTATTACTGATAACACAGTTATTGCTTTTCAGAATATTCTCACATTTACCATGTGCTTGCTGTATGGCAGTTGGGGCTGTATACAGGAAGCAATGACTGCTTATTTCTGTTTGTGTAGAACCGTGCATGCATCTTGGAGTGCAACATTAAAGTAAGAATAATGTAACAGGACTACATACCTTTTCTGAGGAAACAGTGCACAACATAGGGGTGTTGCAAACACCAGACTAGGGGAGACAAAATCAGGTTTACAGTATTAAAGTGTTTGAATTTTCTTTTAATACCCTAAGGCAGGGTCTAGTCATAAAGTATTTCTTTTCATAGTGAGGTAAAGTTGCACAAAGTGTTATGTCACCTTTCTTCCTCACTGCATTATACCTTATAAAGTAATTTACTTACTATGTAGTACAAAATGCATCAATAAATGCTTACAAATATGTATAAAATTATAACTTGATCTCCTTTCAGTGTTTTGCAGTGGTGTGCATGACAACATAAATTGCTCGACAACAGCAAGCGAAACTCTCCATTAGCCAACTATTTCAAGAATTCATTAACCTACAGGATCAGATTCCAGTTATTGTTTCCGGAAGCAGCAGTCAAAGCGTCTGTTCTAATCAAGCTGCTCCATGCCTCTCTTTGTCACCCCTTTCCTTTCCCTCTCCCTCCTTTGGCTTTTCATTGCAGCTGCTTTGTTACTAACAGTTTTTTTTAATATGGTATTATCAGTTACAGATAGGGAAGTGAAGTTACTGCTGTACTCTCATTAACTTCTCAATTCAGCTGAGAAACAAATAATTTCTGTGGCTTCTTTATTGCTTCAACACATGTATTTTTCTTCCTTAAACAAATTGCAAATAGAACTACTTCCTCCAAAAAGCCTATAGACATATCTTAAAACAGCACATCCAGTTCCAAGAATTCACTTACCAGAATCCGACTAATCCAACTTGAATAGGAGCACTCATCCAAGGAAATCTCTGTTAAAAATAAACCACACACAGTGATTACAGTGTCTTTTTCTCCCCTTTTCCCCCCCTTTGTGGAATTCTTGTTATTGTTAGAGGCAGATTGCACCTAAAAGGCTCTTGGACACTGTGAAGACAAACCAGCATACCTTAAAGCTGAGCTTCAATTTCAGGGCCCAATTCCTTTGAAAAGTAATAAGAAAATACCCAGTGATACCAATGTCCACTGTTCTCCTATGTAGGTGTCCCTTAGGAACTACAATGAGTGGCCAACTGTTTTACTTACGACCTGATCCTGAGTACATGGGCCAGTTAAGTGTAGTTCAAACACAGCCAAAGTTTGGAGAGGTGCTGCAGGTGCAAGCTGCTGCCCCACAGCGTAAGGGCACAGTGATTTTTGCCCAGGCATTTCTTGGAAAAGCTCAGTCTGGTTACAGGTCCTGTATCTTCAATGACATCAAAAAGTTTTAACTTGAAGCTGGAGATTTGCTTTGTGAGCAACAGCAATGGCAGCCACCAACCATAAAAAAGGGAGGTGTCGAGGAAAGATGTTCATCTGCCTCTTTTAGCCCTTTCTCCTGTCTTTATGACGTGTAGGAACTTGCCCCTGTGGCAGAGTCTGGGACACTACAGTTCTGCTAGAATTCACCTTAAATAAAATGAAAAAAGGGTAGAAGAATTGGGAAAACAAGGCTGAGAAAGCAACACAACCTACGGATGCACTTTCAGGATATTCCTCATTACTGTGACTTTCCAGAAGTTGAACATAGGCCATAAAATACATTTTCTTGTAGGTCTTAAAAGATTTAGGAATCCACTCCCTCACCATGTTATGATTTTAGTTGAAATTAACTACCAGTGGAATAAGTCCAGACCTAATTAACCGACACTGCTGCAATGGTGTTTTGTTACTACAGTAAAATCAGCAGCACACACACAACTGCTATGATAGTAGGAGGAGGCTTATTTCAAAACCAAACAGCTAATGAGTTAAAGACCACATTACAGTGGGTGATGTTTTCAACAAAGATGACTTTTTGTCTGCAAGAAGCACCCCTCAGATGTAGAAGTTAGAGAGGAGACTGCTGAACAACAAATGGGCGCTGTTTGAGAGTAGAAACAGAAAAAAAGAAATTCAGAAAGCTTGGTAGGACAAAGCTTGGTCCTAAGGAAGATCACAGCAGCATAAGAGGCATTGCAAACATGCCTGCATGGATGCAACTTTCTCCAGAGCCTGAGGGAGAAGAAATGATGAGGAAGATGGACTCCAGGAAAAAAAAGCCAAATAAGAAAAAGGAAGCAATCTGTAATCCAGAAATGACTGCAGGAAGAACTGGGTGATTATGCAATAACCCGCAAAAACAGATAACGAACAGAAAGACAGCAACACAAAGAAGGGTAAAGAGAGAATGCAGCAGGGCTCTGCTGTTCTGGCATTCCACTGAATAAACCTGCATTTGACTCTCAGTTGAGATAAATTCACTCAAAATGCTTTACACTTCATACCTGGGCGGAGTTCATGATAAAAGATGGTGTGTCTGACAGTGGAAGGGAAACAGGACTGTGGCATCAGTAAATACTACAGACATTTGGGAACACAAGTCAAACTCTGTACTGCAGATGGCTTCCGTCTCTGAGGAGAAGTAAGGGGGAGAGATGCTACACATTGCAGTGTGAGCATGGAACCCAAGAGAATAACAGAAAAGCCCCAGATATGACTTTATAACTGAAAAGACTGTTAGAGGGTGTCATGAAAGTAACAGATGGTTTCTAGCCTTTATCAGAGTCGGTAATTAACCTGAGAGATATATATCTACTAGTACAGACAATATAAACAAAGTCTATTTTATGCTGTGGCATGTTTTTTGCAGAGGTACTTGATCTGAGTTACAGCCTTTCGTTTTCAAGCATGTTACCAAACTACACTAATTAAGAAATGACTGCAGGAAGAACTGAGTGAGGAAAAACTCTTAACACTGGGAGGTCAATATTAAGAATTGAAGTTGCCCAGGGAACAATATAAACAAAGTAAAACTCAAATGTAGGCTGCAGACTTCTGCAAAGAGATAAAATGGGAAAGTACAAGATAGCAGAAAAATCTACTTGTATTAAAGAACTATCATTTAATTCTGCAAGAAGGCAGTTCCTGATGAATTAGGATTTAATTTCCAGATGTCTTTATGGCACCTTCAGTGGTTAAGGCAAAGAGAGAAAATGGAGAAATGATAATTAAGCAAACAAAACCCATAAGGAGAATTGTCTTTTTTTTTTTCCTAAAAGCTTCCTTTCATTGTTGGACCTCAAAATCTGTCAGCTCTATCAGGCCTGTTTTCAAAAAAGTGAATAAAGAAGTGACAGTTAAATTAGGAAGGCATGGAGGACTCCAAGACATAAGATATTAAAGAATGATGTTTAAAATAAAAAGGGTTCTCTGTTCTAGTTTCGTAACAGATTTGAATTACCTATTCCAGGAAGGAGCTTGCTTTAATGATATATGAGGAAATTTCTGGAATCAACTTGAACGTTAATATGGTATGCAGAACCAGAGAGAAACAGTAGCTGAAGCTGTTAAGAATATCAAGATAAATGAAAACTTTACTGCCAACTGGAATTTCAGAAACTTTTATGGAAAAAAACCTAATTTCTTGCCTTAGGAGACAGGTTACCCGTGATTAAAATAAATCTATAAACACTGTGCCTCACAGCAAGATTGTTTATGGATTGTCCTGCTGCAGCAGAGAAAATAACTTGGTTCTGTGTAGAACTGGCCAAGTGTATGTCAGCAAGGACAAACATAGATATTGCAAAGCCGGATGAAGAAATATGGCACTGCGTAACTGCATAAAAGGCAGCCAAAGCCACTGCTGAAACATACAGCAAAAGGACATATATAAATACTACTTTAAATCAAGAAACAATTAGATTCTTTTTTTAATCAGTAAGTATATGCTTGTGTTCTAAAAACAGTGAGTAACTTTCTAGGAATAACTTTCGCGAGTATTATTTAATTCACACTAATGTTACCATCCAAATGCCCTCGTGCAGAACAATCTCAGAATATGGGGGATGAACAGTGCTATATAACCTACATCTTATTCTAAATATCAGAAGATGACAGGCTGGTATCACTGAAACCAGCCTTCCAGAAGCATTTCTTCCTCTCTGTTTTACTGCAGAATATAGTTGTATTTTGTTCATTACTTCACAACCATTTGACTACTTTCCGGCCTTGCGCGTTGCCTAATAGGCTCTGGAAACACACAAGAATTATTTTCAGGAGAGATGGTGTGCAAAGCAAAGGCTAAGCAAAATGAGTTAGTAAAGCATTGTGTGGATGGTGTTGGAGTACTGCAAATGGGATGGTGACTCTGGAACCTCAAGTGAACATGCAGAAGCTGCTTGTTAAAACTGCAGCTCATTCCTTAATGGTTTTAATACTAATCTCTACGATGTGTTACCACTGACTACCTGCAGAGCAGTGTTTCACCTGAACTCACAGTCTTTGAGGCTGAGGGGGAGGAACAGGTGAGCATAAACGGTCATGATGGTACCAAAGACCACTGAGTAGTCACTGAAGAAATCGCTCAGTTTTGCTGATCTGAAAAATTCACAACACCCTTACATTGATTATGCCAAACAAAACCAACAGACATTTGTCTTCAGACCCTGAGAATTGTTGCAACATCTTCACAAAGGTCAAGTACTTGCCAACTGAGTTGATAGCTCTTTTGACCTTTCTCCCACGTCAAATACATATAAAATAATCTTTGCTCTAAATTTATGAGGTGTGTGGGGTTTTTTTTTAAACAAGGATTAGTGTTCCAGGTAATACATTCCCAAGAATATAACAGTGTCAAAAGCTGCTTAAAGCCACTCTGCAAACAGGGTATGGGTCAAAAGAAATCAGCAATTAAGAATTAGCCGAATCAGTATAGGACTCTTGATACTGCAGCCAAATGCTTGGATGCACAGCAGCCTCACTTCTTTAAGGAGATCTAAAGCAGCACATGTGGACCGACTTTCACTTTAAAACTCAAACACCATGTTTCCTATTTTTACATTCCAAGCAATCGTGGTTTCTGTTAATGAGGATGTGGGAGGTAAGCACAGCACTTCAGGAGAAAGTTTTTAAAATTGGAATACACTTAGGACCTCTTCCCAATGGCTCATTTGTACATACAGAAGTACCTCCAGATGGAGTATGTAACTGGGTAATCTAACTGCAGAAATAATAAGAAAAAACCCTAAAATATTTTACAAAGCTTTGTCTTAGACAAACAACCAGGCAGCTTCTCTTGCTTGTCCTCCCAGTACTTACCCAAATCTCTTTTCCAAGGGAGGATCTGGAAATTTAGGCCACACTTTTTTTCCCCTAATCTTTTCTAACAGGAAAGAAACCCCAACCTGCTGTGTGGGTGGGATTCTCACCAGAGACTTTGCCTGGAGCTATGCGAGTAAATAAATCAGTGATATCAGCTGGTGAAGGTAAAATTTCCTCTGCTGGTAAAGAATTATACAGTTTCTCATCTGAATATTATTTCTAGAATTAATTTCATTATTGTTCTTTACACTCTCAAGCACACACAGTGGATAATGTTGATTCAGGTTATATATTTACTGACATCAGGTGTTTGACTTCACACTACGTGAGCATAAATAGAATATAGCAAGTATGCAATCTTTGATCAGGCATGCATGTTCTATGCTTGCCCTGTGCTTGCTCATCCAGTAAATTTTAAAGGGTCATTTTCAGAGATTTTTTATCATCACTGTTGTTTCCAAAATCAAATTGCTACCACACTGCTAAGCAAAGCCTCCTTATTGATACCCCAAGAAAAAAAAAATTATAAAATGTGAGAGTATTTTTCTAATAAACTGTATTCCAAGTCTTGGTGCAAAGAAGATTTATTTACTAGGAGGAACTCTGCATTGTAGGCACAATTATAAAGATAACAAAATGCTCATATTTTCTCATTTTTACTTTACACTGTGATAAAGAGAACCAAGCTGGCCTTAAGAAAGGTGTAAAAAAACCGACAGCTGTAAAGCAAGCTCAACAGTGATGTCCTCCCAGAATGGAGGTACATTTAGGGGGCAAACATGAATACTCAGAAAATATTTTAAATTAATAAAAATATTAACTTAGGATACGGAATATGTGTATACAGATTATCTAAGACTAACCTTTAAGAAGGCTCTCTTTTCCAATGTATTCATTATGAAGGGAGGAATTGCTGAAAATGAAGGAAAAAAAGCATTAACCTCAGAGAAAAAGGCTCTTGGTTTTCATTCTCTGTTAAGATGAAAAGACTTTTGTCAAAAACTGAGCTTTCATTTCACGTTGCCAATTCAAGATACTGGATCAGTATTTACACAGGTAAATTCTCCCAGTCAGCAAAAGTTCTTATTTCACACATAATTAAACTTGAGCTTAGTAAGATGGCACTGGTCAAAGCACCTTCTCTTCCCTAAAACAATTATGCTCAAGCATTATTTGATATCATTCTTTTGCTATCTGTATCTTTCTAAAAAAGCCTCCCACAAACTTTTCTGCTGCACTTCAGTACAACACACTGAGGATGTTTTTAGAGTAAGGAATGTACATTTCTTTGTGTAACTTTGTAACAGAAATGTAAATACTGCCTTGTATAACTGTAATATAGCTTAGCCTTTATGAAAAATCACTTATCAAGAATTTAATCTCTCTCTCATACAAGGAACTGATAACCAGGAGCCGCACATGACTGCAGCTATTCTTACCCATGCCAGGAGCAGCCATAAGAATCCTCGATATAACCACCTGGGTAATTGCCTGCTGAGCTGCTTTTGTTGATTCACCCAGTCTGTTTCCATTTTCATCCGTGACTGGGATTCCAAACTTGAGCTCCCTGTTGAATAACGGGTAAAAACAAAACACTGACTGATACGCTTTTATCCATCTTTTTTGGTCACGTTATCTTTCTTCACTTAAAGTTATCAGTTGAAATAATTAAGGTTCTTATTTTCAAGATAGCCTTTTTGTAACAGTCTTTGGAAAAACAAAACCCAAGAAGCAGTGAAAAATTTAGGGAAAAGTGTGCTGAAAAGGAAACAATTGTATTTTGTAACACAAAAAAGTCTAGTCACGTGCATTTCAAGGGGGAAGAAAGGAGATCTGTTACTCTTGTAGTCCACTAAAGGGAAACGTTCCTTCAAAAAGCAATTCAGAGAAGTGGAATTTTCTGGACTGCTCTGGAAGCAGTCTGTCCTTTCTCACAGACAACACAGGGAATACAGGAAGATTAGTTTCACAAAGTGAAAACTTAAAACTTTGTGAAAATTTTCCTCAGGCATTCTAGCCTGAATTTTCATTTCAACCACTAAGCATATTTAAAAGTATGCACAAAGCAAACTACATTTCTGTAACTGGATTGTTCAGATATGGGATTAGGTGCTAAACTCGCACCCTAGGGGGAACGTCTAAGGGAGTGAGAAGCAGATGGCAGGGCAAATATATTGAGGACTGCCCATCTTTTATAAGAGATAAAATGCTACCATGGATCGAACCTCATTGTGAATATAAATTTGAAATATTACTTTTTTTCACCCCAAATCCCTCATGTTTGTAAGAGGACACTGTTCATTTGTTCTTCCCTATGTCTATTCTTGGCCTTGGTCAAATCAGAATACATATGAAATTTTGCTTCTGGGAAAGTGTGTATTTTTCTAATCTTAGATGATTAAACAGAACTGCAGAGCCTAAAAACCTATAACTAATTTCTGTATGTGGGATTTGAAACATTATTTTTGAAATGATTGTATTTTTCCGAAGTGGAGATAAAGGGTCCATGTGATCAAGCCTCGAAAGACCAGTATTTGGTTTCTGAGATCTAAGACTGAAGAACTCTATGGGTATTTATCTGAAGAGAATGAGGATGTTCTGTTTTATAAAAGAGTCACCATCAATCAAAACAAGATGAGGCATCAGATTTTTGCAAGGTTCTGAAAAAAGCTAAAGATATCCATGTACTTTACTTAGTACCTTACTGATCTAAAAACTTAGTAACATCCTTCTAGAATGAGTGATCTTTGCTCTTTTTCCTACCTTTGTCTCATTAGTGGAATATTAATGCAGTTAGCAGCAGCAACAGCAGCAAAAGGAACAAACCGTCCTATAAGAGGTGAGACATGCTGTAAAAAACAGAAGGGGGGAAAGGAAAGAATAACTACATAATAATTTTCTTTCCCTAAGTTGCTACTAAAATGCTTCATGTGGTACTCATAGACCAGACTTGGTTCCTTTAAATTAAAATTAAGTGAAAATTCACTAGTGGGACAGAAGTAAAACAACAAACAAGACACAAGTCATAAATACTTCTCTTGGTGTGAGCAGTGGAAGGAGACTGGCAAAAATGATCTTAATTTAGTAGCATCACTGCAGAGAACAGTCAGCTTCTGAGCATGCCTGTCAGCCCACAGGCAACACCAAACAGACCTTAACTTCACTGTCTTCACTGACAAAGTCACATTCAGCAACAAATCAGCTGGTTTGCGTCCAAGGGCACTGACTATGGAGGCCATACATCTACTCAACGTCTTGCACAATCTGAATTAATCTGCTGAGAATAGTCTCTGAAATAACTTGTCAGCACTATACCACTCCCAGTACATTGAAGCACAAAGCAGAAGGGTACAAAACAGATTTTTGCTGAGTGTTTCTTTTGGTTTTTGTTTTTTTTTTTTTTCTTTGTGTTGTGCGTTTGTTTAAAGAAATTGGTTTTTCTGCATTTAAGAACGGCACCTCCTTACAAGTTCTTCAACCAGTCTAGAGTAGGCATCTACATTTGCAGAAGCGATACTGCACCTCAAAACCACACCTATACAGGTCATGGGATAATGACAGTCCACATTGTTGTCATTACACATCCACTCCAATTAACTTTCAAATGCTGTTATATGCTTTAACCTGCAAAAAAGAAGCTGCAGAAGAGGCACCCAGTTACCTACAGTTCGTATTAATGAAACGCAAGGCTGTTTGATGGCTTGGGTTGGAAGGAACCTTAAAGATTATCCAGTTCCAACCCCCCTGCCATGGTTCCAACCCCACCTCCCACTGGATCAGGTTGTTCAGAGCCTCCCTCATCCAACCTGGCCTTGAACATCTCCAGGGATGGGACATCCAGGACTTTTCTTGGCAACCTGGGCCAGGGCCTCAACACCCTCACACTAAAAATATTCTTCCTAGTACCATTCCTAAATCTCCTCTCTTTCAGCTGGAAACCATTACCTCTTGACCTGCTGCTACACTCCCTGACAAAGAGCCTCTCCTCAGCTTTCCTACAGTCCTTTTAAATACTGGAAGGCTGCTCTAAGGTTTCCCTGAAGCTTTTTCTTCGCTAGGCTAAACAAATTCTCCTCTCTCAGCCTGTCCCCATGTAGGAGGTGCTCCAGCCCTTGGATCATCTTCATGGCCTCCTCTGGACTCCCACTAACAAATCATTGTCCCTCTGTGTTGTGGACTCCAGAATTGAATGCAGGGCTCCATTTTTTTGTGGTTAGCACAGGTCCACATCTCAAGCCTGTCAAGGTTCCTCACACAGGATCTAAAGACTAGACGTGCCAACAGCCATTACAACTCCATACTGGGAGTTGTACGTAACATGACACAGATACACAGGAGGAGAAATGAGTCATTAGCATCTCATACAACACTGGAGTCTAGTTAAGAAAGGAAAAAAAATAACAGCAATACCTTTGTTAGCGCATTAAGTCCTAAAGCTGTTGCAACAGCACCTGTGGTAGCAGAAACATAGGCTGTTCCCAGCTGGCTAAAACAAAAATAAAAGCATTTGTACATACACAACTACTACATTTATGTCACCTAGAAAGAAAAAAATTACATTTTACTCATGAAGTTATCCCCCCCAAAAAGTAAAGAAATAGACCTTTCTGTGCCATTGCAATAAGATGTGGATGGAATATTCAAATGGACACTAAACACTTCTCTTTTACTAGCAGTAAAAATGACAAATAACTTTTTAACATCGAATCAGGTTCTGCTGGTTCTGCATTGCTGTCTGTTCAGCATTCTCCCATGTCTGAATGAACACTTTGAAGGATTTACTTCTGTATTTAATTTTGTAATTGCTTAAACTAATAAAATAAGTTTGTATTTCCAAGGCCATGTCTACAATCGTCATTAAAATAAACTACCAAAACCTGTACATGCAGAACAGCTATGCTGCAAACACTTGAATCCAACCTAATCTGCCCTAAAACATACTTTATGTACTTCCCAGCTAGGGGGTGTCTGTATATCCTCAAATCCACTGCTTTCTCCTGGATGTCTACAAGTAAATCAGCCTCAAAACCAGGAAGTCAGGTACTGCAGTTCCAGTCTCTTATTCATGATTCCTAGCTTTCTGCATCTATTTAGTCTCTTTCTTTCCCTTCAAGTAGAAACAAGTGCCATGCAGCTCAGTTCCTTGAAGGGTCCTCTCTTTGTAAATAAGCATACACTGCGGTGAGTGCTGTGCTGCAGGGTACTGAGAAGATCACAGGGAGACACCTGGAGGTTCACAACAAATACCAACTTAGAAACATCCTGGTATAACACCAAACTGATGAGGCACTTTCAAACGGTTGACTATGCAATGCAGCAGACTCCTACTAAATCCTACACTGTTAAGTGCTTACGATCAAGGTGCTTGATCTCAAATAGCAGAATTGGAGTTCTTGCCTCTGTCATTCTCAAATTTCTCATCTGTGCATATTAAATTAATAACAAGCATAAATAAAGAAGACCCTCTTCCTTCCATCACCTCAAACTTTAAAGCTCAACCACATTTCCATTCATCAGAGAACGATTTATTAACACATCAGAAGTATCTGATTCAGTGTCTAACCTGACAGTAATCGGGGCATCTCCACTTCTGTTTGTGTAGTTTACTATAGCATTGAAGGACTGGTTAATCCACTGCCAGAAAACCACTGCTGGTGTTGTTCTTGAAAAAAGAAACATTATTATTAAAAATACACTTGAATCAACAGCACAGAAAAATGACAGCAAATAAAGAAAAGCAAGTATAAGCAGTACAGTTCTCATTTATCTGAACGAAACAATACACTCAATGAGATACTGTCTTAATAGTGAAGGTACAAGCTCCTTCTAACAACAGAATTTAAAAGCATTGCAATTAAATATCCAGGTTCACTTGGGACAAATGTTTGTTGTAATTACAAAAGCATTATAGCAAACATTTCTACAAAAAACCACACAGAGAAATATGAAACCCTCTACAGAAATACGAAAATTTCCAGAATACATTTCTAGGGTTATTACTCCTTTAAAATCTACTAGTTCTCTTCAGAAGCTCCATAAGTGACCGAGAGATGGATTTAGGAGATAGGGTTTACCTTCTCAGTTATCAAAAAGCTAGTATGATGCTGCTGTTTTAATAAATCCCTATGACATTAAATCATTCTGTTGCACGTAGAACCAGATAAAAAGACATACAAAATGAAAAATTATTACCAGGAAAATATCTGCATGTTTTAAGAAGTACAGGTACAGCACAGAAATGAATCTGGTTTAGTAGAGCATGAACCAGATGACCAATCATCAAGAAAAAGAGCTCCAAGGAATCTTCATAAATTATGACAGAGATAGTATGCAGATGCCTTAGGACAAAGAGGTGCCTTGTGAGCATGGGTAGGTACCAGTTACAGAGACCCCATTTAACAAGCTAAAATGGTCCCTATTAAACTGCAGATACAATATTTTCACAAATGTTTATGCTTACAAGTAATGAAAGTGACAGTCAATTTGTTTCACAACGTATGGGGCTGACTTGTGGAAGGATGAACACTTCTGCTCTCAAATCAGTAGTGCACTTAAACAGTGGGACAAATCTATGAAAGAAGAATGCATAAGGACCACAGGATACAACATAGCTACGTCCACTAATATTTGGTGGCTGGAAGAGCATACTAGGGAAAAAGTCTTTCATTGTATACTCGGCCCACAAACGCTGTGGTGAAACCACTGAAGATTCTGTTCCACTAGAATTTCAGTCAGGCCACCAAAAATAATACTTGCTACTGAAAACTATTTCCTGACCATTAAAATAACTTTTCATAGGACTTTAAAGCATTTAATGGCAGAGGTAGTAATGGTAACAGGAATGTGGTTCTCATTGGAGGGCTGACAGGGAAATAGAGTGCTAAAAACCACCAGCATTTGTTCAAATTATTCTGGAACAGGCAGGAAAGCAAAGTGGAAGTGCTAGAGTAGAATGTGTGCGTCTATCATGAGACTTTAGTTCTGAAATGGTTCTGAATACGTTATTTCCTTAAATCACAAAAAAATTTCAAGACTTGGGAGATTTGAAGGTGTATTATTCCCTCTAGTTTCTGGTATCTGAATGAGATGGCAGTGTAACAGTGATAAACTAGCTGGTTTTATTCTGTCACTACTTCTGTTCCTCCTCCTCTCTTCCTATGCATATGCAACTCTTTCCTGACTCCTGTTTCCTCATCTCTTTTCCTTGCTACTGCTATGTAGAGGATGTTAGGCTTGCTATAAAGTTCAGGCATGACTCACATTGCTTTACTGCATGTGCAAGAGCCCTCACAGATAGAACAAGGAATTTGCTTCTGCTGTTGATGTGCAGTAAAACGGATACTACACTGCATCACTGAGGACTTCTACATGATCCTGTTTGCACAGCTGAGGGTTTTGTCCGAAGAAACCTACGTCTTCCAGGCTAATAAACCACAATCTTGGCACCAAAAATGCTGTTGTTGTTTCCTCTGAGCTCCCCACTAGTTCTTGCTAACAAAGCATTGCATCACAAAAATATGTCTACTAACAGATGATACTGGTTTCTGCTGTGGGCTTCACTGTACTGGTGATTCAAAAGCTATTGGGGAAACGGAAGGATGAAATAGGACCTAGAGAAACTCTATGACAGATGGACCAAAGCATACTGAGTACTCACTTGGCAGACAGAACATTCTACATGCCAGATCTCTAAGGTTAGAAATTCCCAGGTATCTCCTCCTCTTTGTCCTCTGCACAACTCTCCTACAAGGATGGGATTTTGGAACATTCAACTTTCCCAGTTTGTGGAAAAGTGGGATGGTGAAGGAGAGGGACTAAGGGCTTATCTCACAACTACTTCTAGAGGAAACCATTTATCAATATGAGGGAAGGCAGTGAGAGAAGAGAAAAGGAAGCAAAATTGTACATTTAAAAATATTTATTATAAACCTTCTAAAATGCTCTTTTTACAATTACATTGATTTTCACGTATTTTGTAGGCAAACGTTTTATATGTTATCCTCTCACGACTTACCTATAAAAGGTCATCATACAACCTGTGATAGTCATGTTCATGGGTACCTGAGCTGACATTCGGCCAATCAAGACCATCTTTTCACCGGTGTCTGGGTGAAAGGCTGAATCATAGATATATTTTGCTCTCCACAAGTCATCTTCTGTCAAGCCAGGTGCCACGATACCTTGTCTGGGGACAAGTTAAAAAACCCCAAACAATAAAACAAGACAACATCAGAATGTACAACTGTAATAAAATGCTTGTACCTCCAGTGACATATGCAGCATCAGAGGATTTTGCAATATTCACATTAAGTTAATCTAGCCTTACTGTTACCTTGTAGGTCTTCAGCTTTGTGATATAAGAAAAATTAAAACTTCCAGCAGTGGTTATGTTGGCTGAGTTAATATATCCAGCACCAAATTTCTATTTATTCAAAGCTGTACTAGATTTTAGAGCTAAACCATTGGGCTGAAATCTGAAGTCATTAGTATGAAGCTCTGAAAATTTACTTTGCAAGTATTTAAGGACCTACTTGCTTCAAATAACTTAACACATCATAGGAAGTTTTAAACTCTGTTGTCATGTTAACTATTTTCAGAATCAGATTCAGTACTTCAGAATACTCAGTGGGGTTCTCAGATGACATAATTACTTCATTCATTAGAAAATTTGGTTTTAGAAAGAAGAGTTTCGAGCTCTGAAATAAGAAGGAAGAGTGGTACAAAGAATACAATGTTTTAAATATTTCCTTTTAAATACAGAATTATCATTGACATCGAATTTTGGGTCAGCAGTAGCTGTGATCAATGCCATACCTGTAATCATGCACAATTTTTCTTGCATTTTCCAGCTGAGCATCAGACAACAAAATATTCCGGGGGTCTGTTACAGTAAAGAAGTGACTGGCTCGGCCAAAAAAAGTGCTTTGATCCCATCGGGGCTCCTTGATATTAATATTTAATGGTATATCTGCTGACATCTTCCAAAGTGCTGTAAAGAAAACACAAAAACTTGCAATTCAGCATTCCACTAACATATCTACAACCTGCAAGATGAAAGGTGGTTATGCTAGAACAAACACCAAGGCTTAAAGGAAAAAGTCCATATATTCAAGAGATGCCTGAAGAGCAGCTATAAAAGTGCAGTGACAGGAAATTCAGCTACCTTCCCTGGCACAGCAAAACAAAGTGAAAATTAGGAACACAAAGCAAACAACTTCTTTTAAAAATTTTTTGTCCAATCTGTGAGGGCTCTGGCACATGCAGTAAATGTTGTTTCTCTGAATGGATGCTTTAAGAAAACACAGATTATATAATGCAACAATTTGCCACATTATGAACACATGGCCAGATCTGCTAATGATACTTCAAAGATGGTTAAAGAACCACAATGAAAGGTACTGAACTAACATAGTTGTGCATTTATGAGGTCTGAAGCCAAGAAAATTAAAGATTCCTTGAAGATGACTACGCATCCTTCCACATTTAATGAAAGGACAGTCCTTGCACAGCACAAGCTATTTGAACTTTAACTTTCCTAAGAGAAATTCCCGCAACATATTCAACAGTTAAAAAAAGAGCCATTCTCCAAATAATGTTTGTAATTCAAAAGGATGAAATAATTTTGATCTATAAAAATACAGATGGTATCACGTAGCATTTAATCTCTTTTAATAGCAAACCCACCCTCATTATGAGAAAAACTGATACATGTGGTGTTTGCTGCCACTGAAGATTATTTTCATTTTAACTCAAGAACACCATGAAGTTGGCCTGAGACATTTTGGTGAATTTGATGATGCAAAACAGAAAAAAAGAATCACAAAAAGAAAGTAGCTAATCACGTAAAATGTCTCCATCATAAAAAAAAAAAGTCAACTTAATAAGAAAAAAAGGAGAACATTAATGAAATCTGAAGACGCTACTGACTATCTCTCAAATATAATCATGATCCTTCTTCTCTACCTCAAGTGGAAAAACTCAGACCTCACTGGGAAAGTGAACTTGGACAGAAATAAAGGCTTAGGTCTCCCCACCTATTACAACCAGCCCCAAGCTGGCAGCTTTAAGCAACAAGAAGGAGGAGGAAACTAATAAATATTTAGAAGACGTTACAGAGCATTACTTCTAGAAAAAAAAAAAAAAAAACAACACCTCAACATCTTCCCCGACAAGCTTTTTCTTGTAAGTGAGCTAAGTGAGCTCACCGTTGCATAAGAAAAAGATTAATATCTCTCACCGGAGCCATGAAATTAATTTTGTAAGCAGATGAGAACTGCATAAAAATTACTCTGCCTTGAACCACTTATCAGTCAGAACTGCCCTTAGAGTGGCAAGTACTCAGGGAAAGTACTGTCTTTCCTGCTTTTACCCAGACTTAGTATTTTTATGCTTATGTAATAGCAACAGCATGACTTATTTAGTACTCTTGTGGTTGTTACTGTTACTGTGATTTAATTACATTGAAAGCCTAGCAGCCACATATTATAGTGTACCACACATACATTACAGGAAATATTTTCTGACACATTATCTGCCAGGAAGCACATTCAGATTGCTCAAATTCTTCCCTATGTTACACGTGCTCATCATATCAATAGAAACCGTGTATGCATAAGCATGATAGCACTGAGCACTAGACATAACAGTAAAGCTGTAAAGATAAGGTAGCAAGGACACAGAATAACTGCATTATAAATGAAGATAAGCAATGTCTAACGAGGATTTGGCAAGTACATTCTGCTCAGCATGTGGTAATACAGAAAGCAAGGTAGCCTACTGCTAGTACACTGAACTTTTAGGACTCAGGATGGATTAAATAAATAGCAATGAAATGCTGTTGCTCATAATCACAGAATGATTAACTGCTGAATGATGAAAATGTCATATCTCAGCTAGTACTGCTAAATAATATATTATGAAAAACAGGCCATCTTCTGGTTTGAAATGGTAATTGCTGGGTTTGCAAAGCTGTACTCTATATACTCTATAGAAGCAGAGTGAACTCATCTATCCAAAAATTATTTCCACTAAAAATAAATTCGCACATCAGGGCTGGTAAGCTGTCCTATGAATGCATACCTATTGGTATATTACTTGTGGAAACGGTCAAGTTTCAATATTTTTGCTATTAAATTATCAGTTTCATTAAGACAGATTAAAAAACTGCTTAGAATAGCTTATACTAATTTGTTTAAAGCTGTTCAATGAATGCTAAATAAAGCAACCCATAAATGGAAGCTCTTTTCTTTCTTTTTACTCTGATTAGCAAGTGCTGAAAATTTGCTTATTTATACTACTGCGTTGTTTTTATTGCTTATGATACCTTTGTCCACAAAAGCAAGTCCTCTAGCTATAAGATATTGAAACATAAGGATCTGTCTTCACTACAGATGGTTCACGGTTCAATTCAGGATCGTTTTGCTCCATTTCTTTTAGCCTACAGGAACAAAGGTGGACCTACAGTAAAGAGAAGACTTATCACTTCCATAGCCTTTATCCCCTCCCCACATGGTCTACTCTGTGTTAACTCTGATGCTTCTTGAGCCATGTGTGCTCAGGTAACTTACTTGAGAGGTGAGCCTGTGCTAACCTCATGAAGTTCAACATGGTCAGGTGCAAGGTCCTCAGCCTGGAGGTCAGGGCAATTCCAAGCACATTACATGCTGGCCAGAAAACCCAAACAATCCTATGATACACTCTAGGTGTGCCCAAGCTTTATGTTCTATTATCAATAAATGGATGAAGAGAAGTGTTTGAAGAAAAAGAAAGGACATTTGGGTTAAATCAAATTAAAACAAATCTCGCTGAACTCTGAGAAAAGTAGGAGATTTGTAAAGATGGGAGAGTAAACACAAATACGCTGGAACAAAGATAAAAATATTTGCTATGTTACAGTCAACTAATGAAGGCAAACAATTACATAACACTTCACTGCCTGTACATAAGCATCTGAAATTATTGTTCCCAAATTCATTGCTATTCAGTAAGCACTAACAGAAGGGAAACCACCTGTGAAATAGGACAAAACTTTGAATCAACAGCAGATAAAATTTTAAGGTGGAAAGGTAAGCCGCAAAATTACCCAATTTAATCATTAAACACTCTCTTCCTCAAGCAACTCCATTAACAGAGGATTTTGGGAAATGGTATTAATTTTATGAACATGTAATTCATACTGGAACATTACTTTGAGGCTATGTTCACAACACAGGAGGATCAGCACCACAGGGAAGTATAAAAGAAGACATCACAATGCAGTGAAACAGTTCACATCTACCACAGCAAATACACAGTAAGGAAGGAAATAACACATATTTTCACTGTTTCAAACAACAGATCAATTAGAAAGGTATTTAACAGAACCACTTGTACCTGTAAGCTGGTAATAGTCCACACCAGTAGATTAAAGCAGTAACAAAGAATGGACTATGCTCTCTTGCACATTCATATTATAAAACCCATTCAGTTTCCAAACCAGGGCGGCCGTGTGCAAACTGCCCATGGAGAATGACAGCTAAATCCCCCCTTGTGGTGCCGGATTGTCTGGGTGAACATCAGCTGTTCTGGGTAAAACTACTCCATGCTGTGCTCCAGCAAACTAACAATATGGGAGATTGCGTTCCCGTGACCAGGAACAATTTTTTGGCACTGTTTATCTCCTCACCTCTTACACAGAGGTTTGATTATCCACGTGTTTCACACTGTGGTTCTTCCTATGTACCAAGGTGTCTTTTCAGAATCATAACTGTGATCATGCATTCATAAATTTTTTCATAAACATGTGACTGTCAAGCTAACGAAATGGTCACAGTTTGTCATGTACTTGGTACCAACTGAAGAGGCGGTTCTGCAGGCCAGAGGCAATTAGATGTGGTGATACAGATGGCAGATCAGAGAGGACACCGCTGTGTGAGACTGCACTTCCCCAGTGCTTTAAAGCAAATTTCACTGCCAGCCTCTCCTCTACTCTCTCTAAATCTCCCTGCTGCTTCATTTCTCTCTCTAAGTCCGCCAGCCCTAGTAATCAGAAAATAAAAACGAATGAAAAAACAGTTTTAGCTGTCAGTGAGTTCTACTAAGGTCTTTGTTTCCCTGAAGAGAAACTCTCAACTCCCTATTTTCCATAGCCTTTTACAACCTCCTTTATTTTAACATGATAATTCTTTGACTATCTTTCTCATCTTGTACTTTCAATCAGAAAGCAACACTAAACTGAGCCAGAAGCCTCAGTACTGAGCACACTCAAATTTCTTGTCCTCTCTGATCTGATGGAATGATCTGTCAGGTCATGGTTCAATGTTTAATGATATTATTAACTGGAGGGAAAAAAAGAGAGCTTTAAGTGAGAGTGGCTACTCTTGAAAAAAATTCCATAAACTCCAGCACAAAGTCTGATCAACAGTTTTAGTACAAAGGCTACGTTTAGATTTGCCACAGAACTAGCAATAGTGCAAGACTTTAAACTTTGTTTAAAGGTTAACAACAGCAGTTGCAGCAATTCTACAGAATGCAGATTCAGGAGTTGTCAGGAGTTCAACTATCCGCTGTTCCTTCCCACAGTTCAAATTTTAAATATCCCAGTGAAGGTCGGATAACCACTTTTCATATCAAAGAGACTGCTAAAAGAGTAGCAATGACTATTAAATTTACTTCAGACAGTAACATACCATTCAATTTTCAATAACCCAGACATAAGATCATTTAATTTAAACCCTGCTGCATGACTGAACAGTCCAGATGGGCATGTGATCTGGGAAATCCTGGGCAACTTAAACTCATGCAGCAGTGCATGAATGATGAAAAGCAGTTTTGTTACCTTCCTTGGAACTATTTATGTTTATATTATTATTATATAAATACATCTTATTATACATTAAGAAATTTTGTCAGGTATGTGATTAATTTTTCCAATATCTAAGCTAAAACTGGGACTAGAGTGACAGAAAAAGATTTCTTGATGGCATAACTGTGAACCTAATTCTCCCTTTCTGATCTAAATACACATTTTGAAAGTTATAGTCATTGTTCTGAGTCAAAAAGCATCCCCAATGGCAAAATATCCATTCCGCAAGAGATGAGGGTAACCTAGGTTTCCAGTCATGCAATATTGTCAGAAAGATGATTTGAGACACTTGGCTGAGAACTACCCAAGAAGCAGGCATTCCTCAACAGATAAAAGAACTTAAATTACACTGAGTGAGGATGCTTCTGTAAAAATCCTTAGACTGGGTACTGGATAGGGTACTGTTTCACTCTCTATGCAGAATTTTCTGCTGCTTTTTGCTTTTATGGGGGCCAGATGCCAGTTTATAGCCTTCTGCACCTTCCCCTGCAGAAAAGGACTTTAATAATAAGAGCAGCCTTTCACCTCTCTCCCATGCAATTTCAGAAAGTCAGCAAAAACTGAGCTGGGGGAGGGAGGAGTCTAAAGAGAAAACTATGTTCAAAACCAGTGCAGATGCAATTGTGATCACTAACATTGCAACATCTCACTTCTTGATGCCCAGCTCCCAAACTGCAACCCTCTGTTTAAAAGCATGGGACACGCTGGGTACTCTAGCTTAAAAGAGAATTCAAACCAGCCTGCCTACAGGAGGGCAAGTGAATTAACTCGCCAGCGCGAATGCCGAAAGAAAGGGTTTGGTGTCCTTTACCAGGACTTAGACCTCTAATTTCAGGTGATGTAAAGGTGCTCAGGTCAGATCATGATTCACAAGATCTCCTAGAGGAACTAGGAGTTCTTTTTTTTGAAAAATGAGTGAGGCTTTTCTATGAAAACCAACTAAAAAGGTGACAGCAGTACCTCTTTCTTATCAGAATCCTATAGAATGGGAATAGTTCAAAAGTTAGAGGCAAGTGCTGCTGAAAATACTTCATTTGCAGATGCACTGGGGGAGAGAAAATGAAAGGTTTGACACACTTAGGCCCCTAGATCTCCATTCTTCAAAGCTGTCCTCTAACAGCCTGATGTCCAGCTCTCAATGCCCTGTTCTTGGAAAAGAGAGATGTGGATTAGAAAAATCTTTAAATTAAGAAAAGTTCCTGCTACTTTAAAATGAGGAGAGGAATACCTCCTCTTCTTCCTCTGGGATGTCTGTAAACCGAAGTGTGTATGGCCATTTATTCATTTTTGAAGAGCTGAGTTCTTTTGAAGCCTTTCCCATGCCGCTTTGATAGAGAAATATTTAGGGATCACGTTAGTCCTCTTTATTTCTCAAAGAACATATTACCCCTTTTAGGAGCTCCTGTGCCGGAACCAACTCAGCTTTTTCTTTTCCAGGAGCAATGCCCACCAGAGCTGCTTTGTTGGCTCAGGACAAAAGGCAGGAAATTAACAACCTCTTGATTAGGAAAAGGTGATCTACGCTACTTTAAAACTGACACACCGGTAAAGCAACAGCGGAAAGATAAACCCACTACTACCCATATTTTAATTGCTCTGGCAAAGAAAAGAACACAATGCATTCTCCAGGGATGTAAATCACAGCACTATAATTAGTTCAAATGAGATGCACTAATAGATTTTTAGGAAAAGAAAGCATTTTCATGTGATGGCTGAAGATCACATATCAGATTTATCGGGGTCATTAAGCAATGGTAATCCCCTATTTGCACTACGTTTGCTACCATAGAAAGAAGCAGCACAGCTGATGACTGAGAGAAGTATGATGCAATGTACTTACACCAAATGTTAACAAAATCACTTGCCCAGTTTTCCTTCCCCAAAGCAGCTTCTACCAGTAAATATCTACTTACATTACAAGGAAAAAAAAAACGTTTGTCTACACTATGATTTTTCCTACTGCAATCAGGAAAACAAATTGAACACTGGGGAAGGCAAATCGTGGCAACACTACAGGACACTTTTTGGCATATAAATATACATCCCGTTTGTAGCCTAGCAACAAAAGCAGCAGTCTGCGTTAAACAGAGAGACGGCTGCTGGAGCTCTCTCCTCAAAACAGCAGCCATCTTTGGCGTGCAACTTGACGAGAGATTTCATCATTCGACATTAAAACTACCTCCAGATGCTAGAGGTTCCCACAGCCAGCTCAGCAGTGTCAGCTTTTCATTTGTCACCTCTTCTCCCATCACGAGGTACGTCACAGAGATGCTCACCTTGTCTCGTCATTAAAGAAAAATAAAGCTTCTCTGCTTGAAAGGGTTAGTGCCAGCTCTTATCTTCTTTCAGTCCTGATTTCTGAGACCTTGTCTCTGCTCCTCCTTTTTCACTGCTCTCTGCAAACTGAAGGAACATTATCTGGCTCTGTCCAGGCACGTTCATGCCCCTCTTCTGCAGCTTCTCACTATTTCATATTCTATCACTATACCATAGTCTCTCCACAGAGGTGATTTTTTTAAATTGCAAATTGGTACAAAGCCAGTCTTCATCACCCCCACGTTCCCCCAATACCCATTATAATCACAATATATTACTTAAAATTCAATAAACAAAAAAAAATAACACTCATAATTAAAACCTCTGCCTCTGGCTAGCAGCTGTCTGACCTCCAAGTTATCCGGTGTGTTCCTCCCTTGGAAAGGACAATCCCTCAGCAGGGAGGCTTGTTTCTTGCAGGCCTGGGATCCGTGCTGCTGCCACACACCACCCTGCGACAGAGACCCCACTCAGAGGACCACTCGTGGTCAGGGGGAGATTTCAGGAATGGGTGGGGAAGGAGGGAGCTGCGCTGTATGCAGCGAAGAGGTGGGAGGGGAGGGTTGTCGTAGCCCCCTACCAGCTGTCTGGCATTGCCAGCACCTGCCCAGGAGAGAGGTGACCCGCTGGGACGCCAGCTCTGCTCCTGCAGAGGGGATGGGGTGACATATGGGACTGGGACCCTGCGGAGGGGACAGGGGTGGCAGAGGGGCTGGGACCCTGTGGAGGGGATGAGGTGATGCAGGCTGGGACCCTGCGGAGGGGACCGGGGTGGCAGAGGGCCTGGGACCCTGTGGAGGGCATGAGGGGACACAGGCTGGGACCCTGCGGAGGGGACCGGGGTGGCAGAGGGCCTGAGACCCTGTGGAGGGCATGAGGTGACACAGACTGGGACCCTGCGGAGGGAGCAGGGTGACACGTGGGGCTGGTACCCAGCAGAGGAGAAAAGGTGACATATGCTGGGACCCTGTAGAGGGGTCGGGTGGGACCCTGCGGAGGGGACAGGGTGACACAGGGTTGGGACTCTGTAGAGGGGACAGGGTGACACAGGGCTGAGACCCTGTAGAGGGGCCGCGGTGACAGGGCTGGGACCTTGGGAAGGGACAGAGTAACAAAGCTGGAACCCTGCGAGGGCACGGCCCCGGCAGGCAGCGGCGCTGGCCCCGCCGCGGGCCCCCAGCCCTGTCCCCGTCCGCCGCCAGTGCCGGTAGCCGGTACTCACCGCGCCCGGAAGAGCTCGCTCGGCGCGGCGGGCGAGGGGCCGTGGGAGGCAGGGGGGCGGCTGGGCTCCGCCCCGGCGGGGCAGGGCAGGGCTGGGCCGGGCAGGGGCGGCCTCGGGTCCTGCCGATCCCGCCCCGCGGAGGGCGGGTTGACCTGGTGGCCGGTGCGGGACCCTCCGCTCTCCGTTTATCGCGGTGGGAGGGGCTGCTCCCGGTGCTCCCGGGATGCGTGTCTGTGGCCTTCTCCTCCTCTAATACAGGCGGGGAATGTACCTAGGAAACCGCAGAGAATCATGGAATCACAGAATCACCAGGTTGGAAGAGACCCATCGGATCATCGAGTTCAACCATTCCCATCAAACGCTAAACCATGTCCCTCAGCACCTCGTCTACCCGTCCCTTAAACACCTCCAGGGAAGGTGAATCAACCACCTCCCTGGGAAGCCTATTCCAGTGCCCAATGACCCTTTCTGTGAAAAACTTCCTCCTAATATCCAGCCTGAACCTCCCCTGGCGGAGCTTGAGGCCATTACCTCTCGTCCTGTCCCCTGTCCCTTGGGAGAAGAGCCCAGCTCCCTCCTCTCTACAACCTCCTTTCAGGTAGTTGTAGAGAGCAATGAGATCTCCCCTCAGCCTCCTCTTCTCCAGGCTAAACACCTCCAGCTCTCTCAGCCATTCCTCATAGGGCCTGTTGTCCAGCCCCTTTGCCAGCTTTGTTGCTCTTCTCTGGACTCGCTCCAGAGCCTCAACATCCTTCTAGTTCCAAACCCTCTTGCCATGGGCAAAGACACCTTCCACTGGGCTGCTCAGAGCCTCATCCAAGCTGGCCTTGAACACCTCCAGGAATGGAGGCAGCCATTGCTTCTCTGTGCAGTCTGGTCTTGTGCCTCCATATCCTCACAGTAAAAAATTTCCTAGTATCTAGTTTAAATCTCCCCTCTTTCAGTTTAAAACCATCACCACTTGTCCTATCATTACACTCCCTGATAAAGGGCCCCTCCCTGGTAATGGGTGGCTGTTCTCTCCCTGTCGTTATCTCGACCAGTGGTAGAGTAGCTTTGGTGGGCACCTGGCATCCAGAGTCTTCCCTACGCTCACCAGAAAAGGAAGATTTCTGTTCCTCCACAATTACTGTCTCATCTGAGAAATGAACTTTCCTTTATTTACTTTCCTCAAGCTTTCCTGTATTCATAATATTTACATTGGACATGAATGCTTGTTTTTTACCATTTCAAATTGGCACTGGGAAACAAGCGAGGAAAGCAAAGAGCTGCTGCACATTGTGTTTATTGATATAAATGTCCAGTAAGTGGCACTGCAGGACCAGGTTTTCTGCTCACAAACAGTGCAGTCAAAGAGATTGAAGGCAAACATGGAATATGCCAAGATTTTTCTTGCTCTATGAAAAATGCAGTCGTAGAGCAGGTGGGAGACGATGTGTGGTGACAGCCCTGGAGGTGCAGTGCAAGGAACTGGAGTGTATTCAGCTGCTGGCTCTGGAAGATGGTGTTAGGAATTGGTCTTGGCACCAAGCTGACTGTTATCAGGGGTTTGCCAGAAGAAAGCAGCAATATTTCTGGGAAGTATTCATCACCACTCACTTGACAGAAAGTGCACATGAAGAGTTTGTGCTGGATATTGTTATCAAGAGCAGAATGCTTGTTGAGGTGAACTGTGTATATACAGCATTCCCTATGGCTTCCTGAATACTGGACGTTAATTTTATGAAGAAAATCCAAACCCTAGACTGGAAGGGATATCAGTACAGTCTGAGGAGTGCCCATAAGTTCAAAGATTCTTTCTATAAATGAGCTATGGATTTCATGGAATCATAGAATCACCAGGTTGGAAAAGACCCACTGGATCATCGAGTCCAACCATTCCTATCAATCCAGCCATTTCTATCAAGCCTATGTCAAGCCTGATTTCTGCAAGCCTGTGTCAGTACATGAAGAACCACCACTCTATTTTCCTGGTCTCAATCAATAATGAATAAACTATTATCTAGGGAAATTTGGTCAAAAAGTCAAGTAACAAAACACTTTTGGGCAATATAAATTGTAATGAAATCCTTATATAAGCTGATAGAGGATTACTCACAAAATCAGTTAAAGGTTTTGGCTCCATCTGCAACATCTGAACCCAATTTTAGGTAACTCACGCTACACTGTGCCAAGCTAAATTGATGCATACCCAATTTTTCTATTTATCTAGATGAAAACATGCATAGTTATATCAGATTCAACTAGCAGGGAATGAACATGAAAAGCCAATCGGCATTTAGAAGGGGCATAAAACTATGTTTAAAGGGATAAACCAGCCTTTCAAGGGGATTAGGAAACCATTTTCTCTATGATGTGTCTATTTTATTAATGTCTACTGGGGAATTATTCATGCCCTGGAGCATCTGTGCCATCCAGTCTCAGCAGCAAGACACTCGACTAGGTATCTGCATGGCAACGTGCAGCTAAGGATGTAGTATGGGGCAAGAGGAGGTGCAGCACCATCCTTTGGGGCACGGGGAACAGACACAGGACCTTACAGCTGCTTCAGCCAACCCTGACAATTTTTTTTTCATCATCCTCTAGGCACCAGATATTGCCTCCTGAGTCTTTCCAATGGTTCTTGAAAATAACAATTAAAAATGTGCTCTTAATAACCTCCAACAGAATGTAGAGCAGAACTCGGAATAGCACAGGACGTGCCACAACGCAAGCTGGCGTGCAACTGCACAAACAGCATGGAACAACACTCACTACCATACCACAGTGTGAAAGATAACACCTGGAAGGATGATAGGAATGCCTAAGGAGCAGTGAGAGATACATTGCAGCAAGAAAAGCCTAGAAAGGTATAGAGACCATCTAGAAAGCCATAGGAAATTCCCAGAAAGCTACAGGGAACTTCTGGAAAATGATGGGAAATTCTTAAAAAGCAGAATTGAATTCCTAGAAAGCTGGGGTGGGGGTGACCTCTAGGAAGGCAAAATCTGAGTTCTGAGAAAGTTTGCTACAAATTCCTAGAAAACTGGAGGGAATTTCCTAAAGGGTAAAGAGGAATTGCTAGAAAGCAGTGGAGGAATCCCAGAAAGAAATGTACGTTTCCTGGAAAGCTGAGCAACATTTCTAAAGAGCAGAAGGGAACTCCTGGGAAGCAGAAGAGAATGCCAATAAGTAGTACACAATTGCTAGAAAGCATGAGGAGAATTTTTAGAAATTTAGCCTTAGGGACTTATTCAAAGCAGATGGGAATTCCTAGAAAGCAAATGTAAGTTCCTAGTAAGGTAAAAGAAATACTTGGAAGGCAATGGTAAAAGAAATTCCCTGAAAGGTGGATGGAAACCCCTAGAATGCTGGAGGGGACATTCACAAAGATCACAAGGAAAATCCTAAGAAGGCATGTGAAATTCCTAAAATGACAAAGAAAAATGCAAAAAAAAAAAAAAAAAAAGGAAAAATCCTGATCAAACTGTATATCCTGTAGTTCCTAAATACCTCCTAGAGGAAGTTCTTGAAAGTAGTGCCCTTGCCCAGGAAGGTGGTTGAGTTACCTTCCCTGGAGGTGTTTAAGGCACGGGTGGATGAGGTGCTGAGGGACATGGTTTAGTGTTTGATAGGAATGGTTGGACTTGATGATCCAATGGGTCTCTTCCAACCTGGTTTTTCTATGATTCTATGATTCTAATGCCAAGAAAAGCACAGGAGAAAATCAACAACTGTAAAGACTGGGGGAAAAAGAGAGACCAGAAAGCAGATAGAATGAGATCCTATAGTTTTTTCCAAACTGTAGATTCTTCCTAGAAGACATCCCCAATTTAAACTTATCCTACATGGAGAGTCACTCTGAAATGCCTGTGCTGGTGGAGCTGAGCCCTCATGTGTGCTAAGCCCAGCCCTGGGCAGTTGAGCTTTGTGGGAGGGGAGCAGGGGGAGCTGCTGACTTGGAAGGCCTCTGACCTTGAGACAGATTTTGACAAATGGGTGATGAAATTCAGGGAACATATCCAGCCTGTGAAAGTACTGCCCGTTACAGCAGCAACTCCTCGCCACACAGGGCAGGGAAAAGCCAAGGGCATTGAGGCAGGCAGCAGGGAGTGAGATGTTTCTGATGTTGCTGGGATGAAACAGACTTGTGGTGGGTCAGACACAGAGGCTGGAACAGGAAAACAGATCCAGGTGAGCTATGGTGAAAGTGGATTTGGGATTATATTGTAGTTTGGAATAATCCAGTCAGATCACTGGGTTTTTCAAAAGTTCAAATGAAAGTAATGGCAGGAGCGAAACAGTGTAAAGTTTAGCACTCAGTTTGGAATATCATTCTAGTGCTTTAGTTAACTTGTTGAAACGTTTCTGTCTGCCATCAAGTGATTTGGTAAGGAGCTGGACAACCAGCGTCTTGCCTCCAAGAACCTGAAGCTGCAACAGCGTGATGGTAGCAAGGTTGTTAAGGGGGCTGATGAGGGGAAAGTACTGCCAGAGAGAGCAAAACTGCAGGACTGGGATGTTTTGAGTAGTCTGGTAATCTCTGGACTGCGGGTTTACCCTGTCTACCATAGCCGGACCTGCTGCACTCCTTGCAGAGAGCCCTGGCAGAGCTGCCTGCTCCTGTGGTTTCCTGCGGCGCTGGTGTGAAATGCTTGTATCAGTCTTCACTACAAGCAAGAAGCGATGCTCTGTGCAGTATCAGCTTCTATGGTTTTGGTAAGTATTAGTTTAATTATCTTTAAATCAAGGAGTTGTAGCCTGCTGATGGAAAGACTGGGGAACCTGGCCACGTTGGATGTGCAATAATGTGGACTTCACAAAAATAATCAACTCTAGTGCAAACTCTTGCTCACTTGTTCTAGCTTTAGAGGCAATGGGCTCCAGCTGGTACCAAATACAGTCTTCATCGTCACATGTCCTGCAGCAGAAAACCACAAAAATCTGCTGGTAGAAGTTAAACAGTTCTTCTCCATCCGTCAATCAGGAGCTGGGCTGAAATATGGTGCAGGATCCATTTTATGCTGGCACGCAGCTCAGGAGTAAATCTGTAACACCAGATTAGGAGAGTGCCACCTACCAAGCCATCTGCTAAGAAAACTGTGTTATCTGTAGTTTCATCCACTGTTGCTAGAAATCACTCTAGCACTCCTCTGTGAAGAGTTTTGCTGCTAATGTATCTTTGTGTTCTTATTATCCATCCACTCAGAATAAATTATTTCTTAGATTAATTTCATTCTAATGAATCATTCTGTATCACTGGCTTTATCTCATTTCTGAGATACTAATTAATATGTCAAAGCCATCTTTAGCATTAAAAGTGCTGTCATTTTCTCCGTGACTTTTCTTTTGATTTATGCAGTGTAGAGTGAAAGGAAAAAAATGCAAGCTATACAGTATTAAAAATTATGCATATGCAAATAAAGCATAAATTGGGACGCAATGGCCCAGTCTGTATTTTTGTGTTGACATACTAGTTCATGTGCTGTTTCATATAGTAGGTCCTCAGCAATCAACTGCATAGAGTTTTTATATACGTGGATTAGAAGATAAAATGCAGCAGCACATTGAGTGTCTACATTTGTTAGCGAAATGATCAGAAATTTTGCGATATCTTGTATTTGTTGGTCTGGATCAGGTTTTAAAGAAGGGATCTTGTTGGCTTGCTGTGGATTTCCTGGCACCATTCTGCTGTGCTGCAGGGATGAGGCAGTCAGAGGAAGTGTTTTTCTTTCCTTAGGGCTCTCCTCTCAGCTATAGTTTATTCTCATCATCCTCTGCAATTTGGCTCACTACCCACTGTGGAGGGAAATGTTGGCAGGGCAGTAATCCCTCTCCTACCCCACATCTGCAGCAGATGGAAGTCCCAGAAAGAGAAGAAGGAACATTTACGCTTCCCTGCTTGAGCAGTTTCCAGGGTGATTTAAGATCCAGTAGTGGCCTTCGTTTTGACGAAGTAGGTTGAGTTGCGAGAGGAAGGGTCACTCCGAGTGTTCATTGTGGAAAACTTTTCTTTCTCTGGATCTGTGGGAGCAAGTGGGTGGAATTGGAAAAACCCTATAAAAAGTCACTGTGTAAGCTCTGCCAATTAAATAACATGGTTATTGGCAACATCACATGGAGCTTAAATTACCCACAGCTCCTGCATGGCAGGAAGCTGGGGACCATTTAGATAACAGTTTCTGCTCAGTTCCCTGGCCATAGGTTTGGTATTTCTTTCTTGCCTATCTTTCTCTTCAAACATTTTGTTGTAAAATCTGGGGATTACAGTTGAAACTAGTGAGCCTTAATCTGCGTTTGCACTGCAAAGGTAGAGAGCGATTGCTGTTGAGGGGAGGCAAGGGGAACAGAGCCTGAATGGGCTCTGAGCAGGATGGGGACAGGAGGGGAATAGCCTTTACAAACAACCAGATTATGGTTCCCACCACTCCTAAAGCTTGTGCCTGCACAGCTCTGCGTGCTGCTTTTTGAGATTCTGCTCTCTGATCTCCCAAGGAGCAGAAAGCCTTTTTGTAAGCTTCCCCCACTGTGGCCCAGGGGTAGAGGTGAGCTCTCCCACCTGAAACCAGGGCCACACTCTGACAATCGTGCATCGAGGTACCAGGTAGGGGAGATGCCAGAGAAGCAGCAATGCCTGGTCCTGCCTCATGAGCACCCTGCAGCTAGTACTACACAACAAATCCTTCCCATGTATACCCTTCTTGCATTACCTTTTGTATCCAGCTCTGCCATTGCTTGAATTGACTGCCTTAAGAAATTAATATTAATTCAGACTTTTATAAATGGTGTTTCTGTTTGGTTTGGGGTTGTGGTTTTTTTTTTTTTTTTTTTTTTTTTTTTTTTTTTTTTTTCTTTTTTCCATTTACCTTTTTTCTGTCAGTGTCCAGACTCCTGCACATACTTCACTGGTGACTTGATACCTAGGCATGCTTTGTGCGCTGGCTGCCATTGGAAATAGTTGAAAAAACATTCATAAGGGCATTGATGTGCTTTTTGAGACTGGTCCTACTGAATCCCCTAGACTCTATTGTTCAGCTGCAGATGGACATGCCTATAATCTGCCAAGGGACTAGAAATAATTTCTCTAACTGATCCCTTTTCCCTGATGGTGGATCTTTATCATTCAAGAATGAGCTTGAGATCCTTGGAGATGGTGGTTTTTTTAGCAACAAAGCAATAGCTTTTTTTCTGCTGCTACTCTTTGCTCTGAGCTTTTGTACTCACTCCTGTGGTTTACCCTGTGGAATGCCCAACTTGATAATATCAATTTAACCAGTGTGCTTCACTGATCTTTAAAAGAGTTCAGAGATGTTATTCAATTTCTAGGAATGCTTGATTTTTCTGAGAAAGTTAAACTGAGGCCAACATTATGTTGGCTTATTAGTATAACCAGTTATTTAGAAACCTGACAGCTCTTTCAGACATTATTTCTGCTAACGTGCCTCCGCTGATTTAATGTTTAATACATCCCATGCATGCAGACTCAAAAACTCATCCCAAGAGTGACATGAGTACAAGTTGTATCCATGTACTGTGATATTATTTTGTAAATTAAGCTGTCTTTCTCCAGCTCTAGTATTTGCACTATTTTGTAGATCAAAGCATGTTTATCTCTGAATGCAAGACCTGGATTTTGTTCAACTCTGTGTTGGTCTTCTAGTATCTAATTACTGTTTGGATTAAGATCATTTGGCTCAAGGTACTACTCAGTATTTATATTTTTAAAGCTTCATGTGGACCAAATAGGATTTTCTCCAGTCAGCCTTCTGTGAGGAGCAGGTGCCTTGCAGGGTGGTAATAGAGACACAAAAGCTTTCCTTTGCTGGGCATTGCTTTGATTCCAGCATCTGTCAGTAGTGGTTGAGAAGCATTAAATAAAATCAGGCAGCTGTTTTATGTAGGTACACAGGGGGAATTAAACAAGGTCTGTGTTTTTTTCTGGCTCTCCAAGGAACACCTGCACTGTTGTCCTGTTGCTGGTAGTTTTAGGCAAGTTGCAGCCTGGATGAGAGCTGATCCTTCTTGCACCGGCTGGAGGCAGGTTAGGCAGAGAGAAGCAAACGGCAAATTCACCCAATACTTTGTATAACTGGCTCCCAGAGTCATGTCAATCAGTTGCCTAATCCCACTGCTAAATTTACCTAAAAAATAATGGGGGTTTAATGGATTTCGCTTTTGTTCCTCACCTGGGTATGACTATTAAGTCATGAAAGTTTTAAAAGCTTACAAATTAGCTGAAATGACAAATGAGTACAGCAGGGTGCCCCACATGAAATGATGGCATTTGAAATGATGGCATTTGAAACCTGCATAGCTGTTGAAGAGGCTTTGCTCCGCTAGCATGGTCTTAGCTGAGCCAGACCTTGTGGTCATCACTGAACAGATCACACAGGCTCAGAGATGAGATAGTGGAGAGGCTCTGTCTTCTTAAATGGATAATGTATTGCCAAACAAATAAAGATCCTGAGATTCTCAGAGGCTGCTGTAAGAGGGTAGATAAAAGGTATTTTTTTAATGTCAGATTCATATGAAAGTTTTAAGTCCTCACCCGTGTGAGTAGTGTTAGGGTCTTCCAGCTCTGAACTGAGCCTCTTCCTCAGGAAAGGCGACCCCCAAGCAAAGATGGAATAAAGAATTCACTCAAGAGGCAGATGATGGAGAGCAGAACGCTCTCTTCTCTGCAGTGTGCACCTCAGTGTTACTCTCCAGTACGCCTCCTGTGCTATTTATGTATTCTGGAGTTGTGATTTCTCCTGGAATAATCTAGGATGGCTGTGGTAGAAAGGCATTCTGGAGGAGCCCCTTAAAGTTGTTACAAATCAAATCAAATGTGCTCGGTGACTTATGCAGCCAATGTTCCGCTCAGCCCAGGCTTTCTACTGAAAGGCAGGAGCATGATACATTTTCAGAAAATAAATATTGTGCAGTAAACCTCGCCTGTATTGTACTTGAAGAACAGCAGTAGAAAAAAGAAAAAAAGATCTTGAAAATAGAAAAGGAAAACTCATAATGTGTCTCATTACTGATCTCTGTTACCAAACAGCACAGGATTAATTTTCTTGTTTATTTTCACCTTCCTCTGGAGATGAATGATGATTAAAAGAAGGGGTAATGAGAACGGGGGAATGAGAACTTCATAGAATCATAGAACAACCAGGTTGGAAGAGACCCATCGGATCTTCTAGTCCAACCATTCTTATCAAACACTAAACCGAGTCCCTCAAGACCTCATCCACCTGTGCCTTAAACACCTCCAGGGAAGGTGTTTAACTTGCTGAGAAGCAGTTAAAAAACAGAGGTGGAAAGGAAAACAAGTATTTAAGGAAAACAAGTTGACTTAGCTAGTCAAGGTTAATATAAAGCACCGTATCTGCTTTAACTGATGTAAAAAAATACAGAAGGCACAAACGCAACTGAATGCTGAACCCTGCAAAATTTATCTTGACAACTTAGTGAGCTTATTTGTTCTTCTAGATTTTTAATCTCCCCATGATGCCTTGTTTTTTTTTTTTTTCTTTTTTAGTAAGATTCCTACACAAAGGTAGCAACTGGTGAAGGGGCTGGAGAACAGAACCTATGAGGAGCGGCTGAGAGAGCTGGGGTTGTTTAGCCTGGAGAAGAGGAGGCTGAGAGGAGACCTCATTACTCTCTACAACTACCTGAAAGGAGGTTGTAGAGAGGAGGGATCTGGCCTCTTCTCCCCGCCAGGGGAGATTTAGGTTGGAGATTAGGAGGGGTTTTTTCACAGAAAGGGTCATTGGGCATTGGAACAGGCTGCCCAGGGAGGTGGTTGATTCACCTTCCCTGGAGGTGTTTAGGGCACGGGTGGATGAGGTCTTGAGGGACTTGATTTAGTGTTAGATAGGAATGGTTGGACTAGAAGATCTGATGGGTCCCTTCCAACCTGGTTGTTCTGTGATTCTGTGATCTCCCTTTGTCGCCTGTTGTGGCTGGTTTGATTGGAATGGTTGGACTCGTTGATCCAGTGGGTCTCTTCCAACCTGGTGATTCTATGATTCTAAGGCAAGAAAGAAAAATCCCCTTTGCAGAAAGAAGGGAGGATCTTTACAAAGGCAACACGGTTTGAAGCGGGGCAGCTTCAGCAGTTCATCGCCCTCGTTTTTCTCCCCAGACAGAGAAGCAGCTGCCCCAAACTCAGCATCTGCCGTCAGAGAGGGACCCGCAGCTGTTCCTCAGCCCCTTCGCCTCATCTCCAACAAGTTAGTGGGGATGCGGGTGCCGGGGCAGCCGAGCACGGCTGGGAACGGGGGGCTTGGCGGGTCCGTGCCGTTCCCTCTGTGTATACCCGCGGGGATAAGGATGCTCCTCGCGGCCAGGCTCCGGCGGTGGGTTCGGGGTGGGACCGGGGGTTGTCGCGGAGTCGCCCCGTGCCGCCGCCGCCCAGGAGAGGGAGCCCGGCGGCCGCGGCTGCGCCGGGAGCGGCGGGGGCTGCGGCGGGAGGCGGCGCGGAGCCGCGGCCGCAGCCGGGAGGGGGGTCCCGGGCGGCCCCCGCCGAGCCAGAGCGCGCCCCGGGGCCGGGGAAGCGGCGGGAGCGCGCGGCCGCCTCCCGAGCGTCGCCCAGCCCCGAGTTGGAGGCGCCGCTACTTACTTGGCGCATCAATGAATTGATCCCGCGGCGTGTCCCGGGGCTCGGGACGGGGCAAAGCCATCCCGTCTGCGCCAAAACTCCAGGACGGCCGCTCCAGCAGCCCGCCTTTGCCTCTCTTTTCTATTTTTTCCTCCCGCTGTTTGGCCGCCCGGGATGGTTTTCCCCGGAGAGGCGGAAAAAACGGGGAGAGGCTGCCCAGGAGAAGCCGCGCCCGAGCGAAGATGTTAGAGGAGGCGGAGGGGGGTTGCTTTTGGCTCGCTGCCTGTTTTTCCCTTGTCTTGATCCTTTAGGGAGGGTCGGACGGCCAGAGCTGCCCTGCAGAGGGATGCTGCGAGCCCCGCGCCGGGCAGGACGGAGCCTCGGCCGCCAGGAGCCCCGGGAGCAGCGCGGCCCGGGACAGGCTGCGGGAGGCCGTGAGGAGAAGCGGCATGGCAAGAGCTGGAGCCGATCCCTGGAAAGCGGCCGCGCCGAGCAGGAGCTGGGATTATGCCGGGATGGGCAGAGAGAGCTATAACCTGGCGGCGGAGCCATAAAGCCGCTTGACCCCCGCTGCGGGCACCTGGCCAAGAGGAGGCCATCCAGGTCCTTCTCCTCCTTTCGCCTTTCTTTCTCATTCCGGTGAACGACAGAAGAAAGAACGGCTACTCCGCTCTTGCCAGTGCTGGGAATACCGTGCCTTTTGCCTGGGATGATTCGCCTCGATGTGCCGCTTCGCTGGGATGTACAAAACGCGTCTGGGACCGGTCCAGCCAACAAAGTTCGCGGAGTGATCAGCAGGGGCTGTGGGATGGAGGTACCGGGGTCCATCGAGCACAGTCCGACGGCAAAGATCCGCTGCTCCCTTGAAAACTAACTCCTGATGATCAAACTCTGCCGGCTTCTGGTTTTACTTCTCCCCTGACAGTTTTCACTTTCAGGGAAAACGCGTCCCCCCCTGATGCAATGCAGGGTTTCTGTGTTGGTTTTGTATATAAGATTTGCTATGCAATTCCAAAAATAAAAGAGGAGGAGAGACGGCCCTGCACCCCAGAGCAAACAGAGAATCAGAGGTGAAAGGTAGGAGCCAGCATTTCTCCTTTTAAATAAAACTGCATAACCTGAGCTACATCTTACCGAAAACCTTTTAAACGCTCCTAGTGTGCGGTTATTTCTTTCTCTTGGAAATGTAAAGCAGTTTGAAACGAAGTGAAGATTTTCTTTTTGACGCTGCTCAGAAACAGAGAACCGATGCATTTTGTGACGGGAGTATATGGAGGAGGAAGGTTGGAGTGTTTCATCAGTAAGACATTTAGGAAACTAGAGAAAAAGCACCTCATATAGTACATTTCACGACGTATGAAGGGCTAGTGCGGTGGACGCTGGAAGCACTCGATCAATAGCCTATTTAAGTGGGAATATATGCAAGCATGGAAAAGTGATTGCTTTCTTGTCTGCGGAGTGTATTTGCAGAGGGTAGAAGCAGAACATCTGCAGGTGAGCTGTCTGAACGAGGCTACTTCATGCTGGGGTGGTGCAGTGTGTTTCTGAGGGGATCGCTTAAAAAACAATCTGTAGGGTGGACTGTATGTGTGTATTTTCAGTTCATACTTGTAGAGCTTTTGGTGTTGTTTGGGATGATTAAAAGTGGGTGAAAAGTCCACGTGGCGGGGTGGAGAGACCGTAAGACAGGACCTTTGATCTGTTTGGTGATGAGTAATTAGTGGATGTCTGGCATCTCTGATCTCTGCAAGAAAAGGAGCTGTTGTCGTCATGAAAACCATGCTATGATTTTTCCTTCAGGAGAAACTATGACTTGGAACGACACCACTATGGACGGGGAAGGGTTGCTGGTGGAAAGGGACTCTTCCTTTCGAATCCTCACGGGTTGCTTTCTCTCCTTGCTGATCCTCTCCACGCTGCTGGGAAACACGCTGGTCTGTGCAGCTGTTATTAGGTTTCGCCACCTCAGGTCCAAGGTGACCAATTTCTTTGTCATCTCCTTGGCCGTATCAGATCTCTTAGTGGCAGTTTTGGTCATGCCTTGGAAAGCTGTGGCTGAGATCGCAGGTTTCTGGCCTTTTGGTTCATTTTGTAACATCTGGGTGGCCTTTGATATTATGTGCTCGACAGCCTCCATCTTAAATCTCTGTGTCATTAGCGTGGACAGATACTGGGCCATCTCCAGCCCATTTAGGTATGAGAGGAAAATGACCCCTAAGGCAGCCTTCATCATGATCAGCGTGGCGTGGACTTTGTCTGTGTTGATTTCTTTCATTCCTGTGCAGCTCAACTGGCACAAGGCTACAACCACAAGCTTTTTGGACCTTAATGCCAGCTTCCAAGGTATAAGCATGGACAACTGCGATTCCAGCCTAAACAGGATGTACGCCATCTCCTCTTCTCTAATTAGCTTCTACATACCTGTGGCCATCATGATAGTAACTTACACGAGGATATACCGGATTGCTCAGAAGCAAATACGTCGCATCTCAGCTTTGGAGAGAGCAGCAGTGCATGCCAAGAACTGCCAGAACACGAGTGGCAACAGAAGCAGTATGGACTGCCAGCAGCCAGAGAGCAACTTCAAAATGTCCTTCAAGAGGGAAACGAAGGTTTTAAAGACTTTGTCGGTGATCATGGGGGTGTTTGTGTGCTGCTGGTTGCCGTTTTTCGTATTGAACTGCATGATTCCCTTCTGCGAGCCTACCCAACCATCCAAAGGAGCAGAAGCTTTCTGCATTAATTCCACCACCTTTGATGTTTTTGTTTGGTTTGGATGGGCTAATTCTTCCCTGAACCCCATCATTTATGCCTTCAATGCTGATTTCCGCAAGGCATTTTCCACCCTGCTAGGATGCTACAGGCTCTGCCCTATGGCCAGCAATGCTATAGAGACTGTTAGTATTAACAATAATGGAGCAGTTGTTTTTTCGAGCCAACATGAGCCCAAAGGGTCCAGCCCCAAAGAGTCTAATCTGGTTTATCTGATTCCACATGCAATTATCTGTCCAGAAGAAGAACCTCTCAAAAAGGAGGAAGAAAGTGAGCTATCAAAGACCTTGGAGAAAATGTCTCCAGCACTCTCGGGTATCTTGGATTATGAAGCTGATGTTTCTTTGGAAAAGATCAATCCCATTACACAAAATGGGCAGCATAAAACCTGAACAGCAAGGTTTGCCCAGCAAGACCTAATAGTGTATATTGTAATAATCTTTTTTTTTTTTTTTAAAAAAAAAAGAAAAGATTTTTTTGGTAAGAAACTAAGCTCTAGGGAGAAATATACATGTACACCAAACCCAGAATTGATTTTCCTGGCATTCAAAGCAAATTTAACATTTAAAACAATAACCAGGAAAATATGCTGAAAATTGGTTTTGAAAGGATCTTACACTGTACTGTTCATAATGAGGATAAAAAACCAAATTTAGATACAGTACAGTGACAAAATATCGCTTCTTCTCTGCACAGAGAAACCAATGCCTAGTTTAAAATGAGGCAAAAGACAAACGTTAAGTATTTAAAGATTAATGTTTACTAGAAGTTAAAAGATTGCCGTGTCTTGTGATAGTGGGTGTTAACAGGTCCTAATTAAAGACTGAGGGATTGTAAAGGTAGGTAGTTGCCTTCTTAAAATTATTTCTGACAAATAACTGAGCCTTATAACGAGAATGGTTATTTTTAAAGCTTGGGGAAGTAATATGTTGATACTGGTTTTATTTATTTATTGTTTTAAATTGATATTTTTCATATGTTATACAGATCTAACTTTATTTCTGTTATTTAAGATGTCTAAATAATGGGATATTTTTTGAGTGTTATAACTGCATTTTGATCAGTCAACCAGTCAGCACTTTATTACAAGCTCTGATAGTCTGGATAGGCGATGAGGGGATCGAAGGAATGTTGAGAAGCTCAGCAAGAACTGAAGGAACTGACAAACCCAATGCTGTGTGTGCAGTTTGTTTGCTTTTGGACTTTTTTTTTTTCCTAAGTGGGATTTCTTTCAAAAGATAGGACCAGCGTTGACTGAGTTGTGAATTCTCTTCCCTTATAGAAATAAAAGAAATTGCTGCTATTTATTTTTAAAAAGTTTCATGTTACAAAGACTTTGCTAGAATGTCAAGTTTGTGGATCTGTAAATACCTTAAATATGACTACAACCTTAAGATGAATCCAATTTGAGAAGAGAAGCTTCTTAGGTAACAATTCTTAGTACATGATGTTTTGTATTTATGTAAGATAAACATCTTTCTCAGACTTTTCTTATTTCAAGTCTTGGATATCTTTTCTGAACCAACACAATTGATTATGATGGTAGTAAACATGCCAAACCTCATTTTCCTCTGTACCACCAGGATCATGCTGTCTGTCTGCTACTGTGTTACGATCAGAATTAAAAAGTGAGGTACCTAGTGCTTTACTTTGGAATCTAGGAGGACATTACATTTTAGTAATTACCACGTCAATAGTCCATTCAATACAGAATGGACCCATTGCCATTTTGGATTAAGACATTTCTAAATACGGATGGAACTGCAGCCCCCACCTCAAACACGTCCTGTGAGCTCCAAAAATGTTGCCAATGTTTAATTAAAAAAAACTGTTTCTTTTCCATTGTCCTTCCCTGCTGCCTTCCCTTCAAAATGCCAAAAGCAATCAGTGAACATTAGCAACAGGAACATTGGGTGTTAATATCCAACAACATTCAAAGAAAGCTATTTGTTTTCTGAATGGGAGAAAATACCCCTTGGAGCAACTTTTTCTTAGCATATATAAAAAAAATGTGTTGTCAGGAAAAGAGAACTGAGAGGAAAAAGAGTTTAAAGTCTTATGAACTATATACTTCCTGCATCAGGTCTGTGTATTTATGTATTGTGAATGTTTTCATAATTTTATTGCCTGTATGCTGCTTTCATACATATAATAAAATTATTTTGTGAACAGAAGGTCAAATAAAACAATCTACATGGCATTTATTAAATACATGCTGTTTTTGGCAGTTGTTTTCTTGGTGTTAAGGGGAAGGATGGCTCCTCTTTTCCCATTTGCCCTTATTTGGGATCACACCTCCGAGGAAGATGGGATTTTGTTATCAGAAGCAGGAGAAAGTCCTCTCTATTAGAGCCCTCCGATTCCTTGCTCTAAACTAGGATTTGAAAGCAGTAAACACAGTTTTGAAACAACCATGTCCTGCTCTAATATGACTAGTTAAAATCTGTACAGCTTGACCTACTGGTGACTCTTATTTCAATTATATTTTTTGCCTTGGTGTAGCAGAGTAGTGAGCTTTGTTTATAGCATGCTTTTATCATTGCTTTTTTTTAAAATTATTTTTTGTGTTCTTTTTCCCCCATTGTGTGCAGTATGTTTGAAGGCCTGATACAACCCCCCTGCAACCATCTGTTTTTTAGCACAAAATGAATCATTTCAGAAGTGGGTGCTGCTCAGGTACAGCAGTGTCCCTCTGTTCATGTTTTCCTGTACCTTTGAGGAAATGTTTTACTTCTTAAAAAGTATGCAGGGCAAAGATGCAGTTCTGTGGTTGCTTACTCGAATCCATCTGTCTTTGAGGGCTCTTATTCTTCAAAATCCCAGCAGTCTCATATAATAGCAAACTACAAAATATGACTTAACGTGGTCGTGTAAAGCGAGTTAAAGATTTGTACTCCAAAACAAATGGTTGCTCTAGTGTTACTGGGAGCTGTCCCAGGACCTCCTTCCTTGCAGATGGACTCAAATTTCAGAGGGGCTCTGAGGAGGTCAGTGGAGAAGTGCTACCTGCTGTTGTTTCTGGGTGCTTCCCTTTCGTGTGACAGGCACTCTGCTAATGGAGGGCAAGTGAGACACTTTTATGAGTTTGTTTTAATGTTTTCTCTCTCATTCTATTCAAACTAGTTTTTGCTTCTGTCTCTTTTCCCTTGCTACATTTTAGAATACCGTGAATTCACCTTGATCCTCATTTACAGATATACCCCATTTAACCCTTCATTTTTCATCCTTCCCAATTTGTCTGTCCTTTTTGCCTTTCCTCCCACTTCTGCCAGAGTTGTTCTGTCACCCCTTTTGGATTCACTGGCTGCAAATATCCTTTGCTTGGGAGAAAGTCCAAATTCAAATTCTACCCCTCCAGGACACCCAAGAGACCCCTTCCCACATCTTTCACCCAGAGCTGCCTCTCTTACCTGTTGTGGAGCGTGGAGACCAGTGTCGGTGGTGGCTAAACAGCATGTACCTGCCAAATGCTACTCTATTTATGTGCTGAATTAATTGCTCACAAGCTGCATTACCTGTTCTGCGCCTGCTCCCCAGCTGCCTGAAACCAGTGTTCTGCTGGAACTCCTGGTCACACCAATGTCAGGGTGCACCCCAGGGGCTGGAGACAAGCCAGACCCACGCTGGGCTCTGGTGGAGCTGATAGCAGAGAGTTAACCAGTGAGGTTCTGCTGTACTAGCCCTGTGAGTAACCTGTGAGGAGTGCTTGCTGCTCTGTGCTAGCAGTTCAGAGGACGAGAGCAGCAGGAGTTCATTCACAACAACGTCACATGTGAGATAAGGGATGGGTAGACGAGGCGATGAGGGACATGGTTTAGTGTTTGATAGGAATGGTTGAACTCAATGATCCGATGGGTCTTTTCCAACCTGGTGATTCTATGATACTATAACAGCTGCTTTGGTGAAACACTTCCCCAGGAACAATTTTCTTGCCATGTGTTGGAATATGTGTCTGGGCAGAGGCCTGGCCACTGAGGCACAGTGAGGTGCCAGGACATTGGGACATCACAGCCACCTTGTCTACCCTGTGGGCAACAGGCTCTTTTCTCCTCGCTCCCCAGTATTTTCTGCTGCAGAGTGAGCCTTGCTGTGTGCCTTTATGACTTGCCTGTGAGTAACCCATGTAACCTTTTTTCTTTTTGGCATTGCTTCCTTGTGACTGAAGGTATTTGTTGAGGGAAGAGGTTAATAATTCACCTGATGGCCTTGCTGAAGGAGCTGTTTGCAATGAATGAGCCATAACAACAAGATTAAATCTGAATTACATTTCTTCCTTCCCTGGGCAAGAATTTTATGCTGATTTATTAACTTACAAAGGTATATGAAAGATAGGGGATGGAAGAGGAAATGCCTTTGCTGATGCTCAGTTTTAATAGCACAGTTACTGAGAACCAGTCCTGGTAAATATTTTGGCTTTTTGTTATAATAATAGTGTACTATGATTCTAGCAATACTACTTATGTGACCACACAACAAATGTAACTTAAAGAATAAGGAAAACAAAGGTATCTGCTGCTTTACTTTTAAAATATTGCAACATATGCAAAATGTTGTCTTGCAGTTCTGTTGCAGTAGAGATGGACCGAAGGGAGTGTTGGGCTCCAGCTGTGAGCTTTGGGGCAGGTCGGTGTTGATCCTCTTCTTGTAGTCAGGACTGAGCTGTCCAGCTGCATCCTTGAGTTGGACTTGGGTGGCTGTTGGGCTTGCATGGTGATGCTCTTTCCCTGCCCCAGATCTTAAAGTCTGAGATCATCAGCCTTGTGAGCATCAACCTCCTCAGAGAGATCTGCAGAGCCTCTCGCTGCTGGCCCTGCTGCCATCGCAGCCAGACACAGCTTGTTTCATGGCACCACTTGGAGTGTATTTCTACAAATGTAGTTTTGAGGCCGAACTATTAAATCAGGAATATGATGATTATTTTCATGTTGGTTGTCTTCACACTCATGGTCAGAATGAAATGGCAATTTTCTACCTTGCCTTTTTTTATCCTATTTCTAGGGAAAAACTCTGGGGAATGATGCAGGAGAGGGCTGCTGGTCCTGCTGTGCCAGTGGCCATTTCTTTTCTGTTTTACCTGTGTTTCCCTTTCAGTTCTGCCAGGCTATTCCTCCCTCTTTCTAGGAGATGCATTCCTGTCTTTTGCTGAAGAAATTTTCCCCGGAGCTCACGTGGTTGGCAGTGGTGGATGGCGCTGTGAGGGTGGTGCAAAGCCTGCTGCCTGTCACACAGAGCTGCAACAACAGGCCTGGATTTGAGGTAATGCACTGAATAATCTGATTGGTGTCAGTGACACTGCTCATTTCTGTCCCTGTGAATAGGGTTGGTTTCACCCAGGATTAAAGAGATACCCTGGGCCTCATTTGTCATCACCCTGTGGACCTGGTGAGGTGGATGACTTGGTATAAAAGAGACATAAAAGAGCAAGTGGCAAGAGGGCTCCAGAGTTGGCTGCAGGGGAGCAGCACCAGGGATGGTGGCACCAGGGGAACCCTGTGTCTCACGTCCCTGCTGCAACCCCGGCAGTCAGAGGAGATGGATGAAAGAACTCTGCTCCAGCCCTGCTCTAGCCAGACCCAAGGATCATAACACCTCCTGTACCTGCATCACCATAAATTGGACTCCATGGGGAATTTTAGCTTTGGGGCCAGGCTGGCGAAAGGCTGCACTGCCCAGTGCCAGTTGATGTCAGTCCAGCCTGAGTGCTCAGTGCTGCTGTGGAATGCTCAGCAGAGGAGCAGGGCTGACTTCAAGCTGTGATTTGATACAAAACGAATAATGTCTTTGCTTTGTTCCAAATAACTTACACATTTTTTTCTCCTTAGATCTCCTATACTTGTTTTAGTAGCTCAGCTGGATTTTTTTATGTTTCAATAGATCCCATCCAAGAGAATTAAAACTGTTCATGGGATGTTTCAAATAACGAAAAATATAGAAATGGGATTGTTTGAAAATGTCATCAGAGGATGTTTTGACATTTTCAAAATGAATTTTAAAATCTTTAATTTATGTAAATGTTACATTTGCAATGGTATATTTTTAAAACTCAGATTGGATTTCTGGTTTGAAAACACTGGCAAAGAAGATAAACATTAAAAATAAAAGGAAGTAGTTCAATATAACTTTACTAATTTGGTTGTTCAAAACTTTCCTTCTCCATTCCCTTGATTTTCAAACCATTAAATTCCTTTCAATTTCACATTTTCCTAAGAGAAAGCAACAATTAGAAATATTGAAAGAAAACACAGAATAAGAGAAATATTTGCTTCTCCAGTTCTCCTTCTACTGATGTTCTGAGAGAAGTCAAACATTTCACTGAACTAAACTACCATCGCAAAGTTTCTCTTAATTTCAGAGAGAGACAATTATGTATTCAACCAGGCATTTTTCTCAGTTTGTTTTTATTTTATTTCTTTGTTAATAAAGGGGTTTCTGATGATACTGCTTTTCCTAACAATTTGGATGCCATTCTCTGTTCGTACCAATAATTTTACTTTCATACACCCATAAGTACACATACAAAAGGTACATTTTTCTTGGTTAGTAGATCCATGGAGCATATGAAGGGGGCAAGAGGAGAATTAATGTTAATATATTCCTTTGCTACAGAAACAGGCCACAGAAGATGAGCCAGGCTTGTGTTGCCTGCATTAAAAGGACAAACCTGTCAGGACTGATAGGTCTTTAATGCCGACACTCCTTCGTGTGTGACCTTGGGCTGAGGAGCATATTTCACCGGCAACATGCTGGGAATGGGCTGAGGCTGGCAGAGGCGGTACTGAAACTGGACATTCAAAAAGTGCAGTTAATTAGAGCTGGTTGTGCTCTGCCTGTTTGAGGGTACATCTGTGCCTGAGAGACGAAACAAAGTGGTTAAAAAATAAAAGGTGTTTTACTTTGCTCAGTAAAAGGTGTTTTAAATAAATAAAAAGAGAATTAAGGATGTTGTGTACTTTTCTACCTTCTAGTTTTCTAAGACATTTGTAACTATTTCCATAGTGATTTCAGAGTTATAAATTGAACCATTTATTTTTTTTTCTCTCTGCTCTTCTGTGGTTATATTAGCTTTTGATACTGATTTGTGTTCTCAGCTGAACGAACTCTGCTGCAGTAGCTCCTCCAGCCTATGGATGGTGGCTAAAACTCTGGATCACACCAGCTCCATTGGGATGTGGGATAACAGTGACAGGACCCCCCTGGAAGTGGCTGCTTTTGAACAGCAGGAAATTATTTTCAAGCAAAAAGCTCACTTTTCAAGTTGATATCAATTTCATAGGTCCTAAACCTAATCAAGTTTCATGTTCTTCATTTATTTGCAAATGGTTGGACTTTATTTTCTCAAAAGCAAGACTTAAAGAACACCAGTATTTTCTAAGTGAGAAATATTTTAACATTCTAATTGTTAACATTTCAGAAACTTTTACATTAAGTAACAATACAATCCTTATAAAGTAGAACATTTTCAATGCATTTTGTTCATGTGTGACATTCTTCAAAATAAGAGGACAATTTCTGATGAGAGCAGTTTAATGCAGAAACTTTCCGTCATATTTTTTTCTTGCTTCGGAGAATAAAATCTAGTGATAGGTAGCTCTGTGATAGCATGTAACACTAGTAAAAACATTTCTCAGCAAAGAGTGCAAGTAGAGTCCCATTTAGACATTTACTAGTTCCAGTTGTGCTATTTGGTCCTTCTCATTGTACTATATTGACTAGTTTAAAAATGAATTAAATACTTATATAAAGATAACTTCTGTCATAATAAGTGCCATTAACTGGTCTTCTGCTGAAGACTCAACAGACCTCCTATGGATGGAGTCTTGGTCAGGACTTAGAGGAACTTTTACCCCTCTAATTGGCATTTTTATACTCAGGCTAAAGCACATTAATTCCTGCCCTTTTTGTCCATCTTGCCACATTTCAGTAGGAGCAAAATCCTTCTGCTTCCTACCCTGTCCTTTATGCATGTTCTTTTCATTTTACCTCTAGTTCCCTTACCTATTAGGATAACATAAATTGTAGGAATGTGATTTGAACAAATAGACCAAACAGTTTTTACTGTAACAGCACAAGACCCTGTGTCTATCTCAGTTGGTCCTGGTGTAAGGAGAGTCATGACATAAGCTTGAGTCTGATCCTTTTTGCACATCTGTGTAGATGTGCACAGATGCAATGTTCTGGAGAGCTCATCTGTCAGGATCTTCTCATTCACAGCCCCGGAGTGTATGATGCACATTTTGAAGCGGGATGGGGAAAGCCCCAGACACTGTATTGACTGAGACATTCTTGAGGAAAGGCTAAAAAAAAAATGGATCAATGAGTTTGTACGGTTTTGGCCATGACAGTACACTTAACTCCTGAAATAGTGCTCCTCCAGTACTGCCTTTCCCAGTCCAATACCCATTTTCAGCAATGGTTTTTATTTTACAGTACTTACTCAACTCTAATGCACAAATCCGCATAACTGCTTTATGTAATTTAAATAAAGACCTATCTGCATGATAAAAGCAGATAGGACGTAAAGTATAGTTATCAATCCTGACATCTAAGGAAAAAAACCCATCAGCGAAGGGCTGTATTTCCAACCCCTTGACGTGGATGTAAACCAGGGCAACTGCATCAAAAGTGTGCCAACCTGATGTGATGTGAGTGAGGAGTCAGACCAGGGTCTAGCCCAGCAACAGTGCTGTGATCCGGTATATGATGAGCATGCATTTCCACTCCTAAACCAACACAATAAAAGAAACACTTTACATGCCATGGGCTGTAATCAATGGAGTGTTCAATATTTCAGTCACTTTCTTTTTCAAAATGACTGGTGACTCCTTTCCACCCCCATTTGCTGGCTGTGCTCAAAATTAAATGGAGGAAAGAGTCACCAGTAAAAGCCTCCGAAGTTTATAATGCAGCTGAACTGTTGCAGGCAGGGGTGCGTGGGGTGGCTGAGGAGAAAATGCACTTTTCCTTGAAACGGAAGGGCTTCTGTTTTGTTTTGTTTTATTTTATTTTATTTTATTTTATTTTATTTTATTTTATTTTATAGCTTCTCCTTGCTCACAGCTGACAGAAAATCATTCCTGAAAGCTACTTCTGTATGTACTACGCGTAAGTTTTTAAAACTGTTAGCACCTGTGGGTAACAAAGACACCAACTCACTCAGCTCTGCTCTAGGTTCTCCAGAACTGGTGCCCCAGAAATGCCACAGGCAAATGTGAGACCCTGAGCTGAGGCAGAGGATAATGTTTGGACGAAGGCCTTCCTTTCTGTGAAGCTGTTTCTGGCCTCTGCAGTGAGGATTTACCTTCCTTGGGCTGAATGTCTCAATTATTATCAATAACTCCCTCATACTGAGTATCACACAACTGACTGGAACTGGGAAATCTGGGATCGTTTTGTAATGTTGCTTCTTTGTGTAGCAGCAGGTAGGTGTGTAGTTGCATCCATAACTCACGTGCGCTAAACAGACAGTAATTGTTTTAACAGTTAAGTTAATCAAAATACTCCTTGTATTTTCATTCCTTAAGGAAAAAAAAATGACGTATAATGCCGTAGTTCCTCAGTCCTGAAGTTATCTCACAGGCACGTAAAGGCTGCCCTGATTGCCTCCCTATGCTATCTCCCTGCCTGCAACTCAGGAGCTACAGCAGCAGCTGATGCTGAAATTTCAGCGGAAACTTTGATTTTATTCATTCTGCAGCTAAAATCAGGCTGCCAGTGCTACCAAGAGATGCTCTCTTTTTTGATTTGGTACACAGAGAAGTATTTCTAGTGCTGTAAGTGCTATTGTCTACCATTGGAATCCTGTATGATGCATAACTGCAGTCAGAGGCTTGCAGTGAAACACTGGAACATTTGCTCCCAAGGAGGATAGGCAGAAATACAACAAAGAATATTTTCTTTTCAGTAAAATTTAGTACGTTTGACTGTTTGGCCTCTGATCTGTCTTAGATCTCAGCTGCCGAGTACTAATTCTTCTTTGTGACACTGGAACTAGAGAGCATTTTATAATCTAAATCAATGTTTACCACTGCAGGAAGAGTTATGTGTCTAGACATGGGCATTAACCTTCAGCTAAAGTTGACAAACTTTTAGTACATATTTCTTTTTTTTTCATTCTGGTCATTCTACGGACTTGTCCCTAATTGTTAAAAAGATTCAGGGATAAAATGTGCAGGCTTAATGAATTTGAATTCTGAGCTAGGCAGAATAGATTTAATGCTGAAAGCCACCCCCTTAAAAATCCCTAATATCCTCCCCACCAATGCAGAACTCACTGTGAAGTGAAAGCAACTGTATTTGACTCTTTGACATCTGCGATTCCTTTCAGCCATCCCTATGAAGTCTAAAATAATAATTGGGAAAGAGATTTAATGATGATTTTCGTGCATGGATATCCACTGTATTCAAGGTGGAAGACAAATTCTTGCTCTGGGTTACCCCACAAAACAAACTTTTCTGGGGTGTAGACAGTTGCCAACCCCATTCAAAGCCATTAGGAAGACCATGGTGAGTTGCACTGATCTTTGCTTTCTCCATGTGAACCTGGATCAAAGATATTTTGGGACCAAGGGTCTTTGCATGAGAAAGGAGAGCAAAAACTTGGATGTGATTTTAGGTCCTAGCTCTCAGCTCTTGATGCAACCTACTCCTTCTCACTTGGTCTGGGTTACAGTTTCTCACCAAATCATCCTAGTGAAAAAGTGGAAAAGAGATTTTCTGATTTTTTTTTACCTGGTCAGCATCTATAAGGAAGTGTCATTGCAAGGAATTAATAAGTCGCCTGAAATATAGTTGTGTAAAAATTATAATGTTTACTGGAAAACAACGAGTCAAACAAAGTAGAAGCAATAAAGTATTCACTAAAGCATTTTTCTGTTTCTGGGTGCCTGCTGTTCTCCCCAGCCATGTGCAGCAGGAGGGAGACAGATTCAACTGTGTCACTGTCACAAAACAGTGTGCTAAACCTGTTCCCTTGCTCCTGTCTCTCGGCAAGGGTTGGGAGAATCTCTGCTGTGTGGGATCTGTGTGAAGTGTCTCTGGTTAACTTGACTATCTGTGTCATTTGGAACAAGATTAGAAACAATGCTCAGGCAATTCCCGCTCTGCCTGGGAGCATTTTCTAATCAGCAAGTTTAGGGAAAGAGGCAATGCCAGATGAGCAGCTACCTTATTTCTGATGCATCTTAAAGCATGCAGAAAATGGGGTTTGTGCTTACAAGAAACTGGACTACTGGTCTCTTTTTGGATTAACATAACAAATGTGGTTTCAGGAGACAAATGCAGAGATACGAATCCTTATGAGGAGTTTGTTTCAGATCTTCACAATCTGAGTTTATCACATTTTTTCCATGTGGGGGCATGGTTACGTATCTGTATTCATTTGAGACAGGAGGCCTTATCATAGAGCAATTGTATACTCCATTTTTTCCCATCAAACAAAATGCAATTTGTTTCTCCCCCTATTTTCTGCAAAGCAGAAGGAACATTCCCTCCCTTGGGGATGCATTAGTAGGGAAGAGTCTGTACACACAGGAAAGAAATGATGGAGTCGCTCAGGGACAAATGTTGATCTATTACAGTTGAATAAATCCACAGTAATATAATTTATTCTCTGGGATTTGCATTAGACTCATTCTGGCATGTAAGAGATTGCACAGTTCTGCATGCACAGTTCCCCCACTGATTAGCACAATGCGATTTGGATGAAATTCTAGACCACCTTAAGTGTGTCTGGTGTTCATCTGAGAAGATCCTTTTTTTTCAGTCACTTATCTCTTTGCGTAATCACTTGATAGAGATTTTTCTATGCTGGATATGTGCCTCAGGCAAATCTACAAACTTAAAGTGTCAGCCACAACAGCAAACTCAATGCAGTGTAAGAGAACAGGAAAAAAAGGAAGTTGTGTTTAAAGCATGCTTATCCTATGCCTTCAAAAACACATTTAGATGCTCCCAGTCAGGTCTGCACCTGCCTACTTGAGACATTTCAGTTTAAACATGAGAGATACGAAAAAACCACTGTTCTTGCAGCAGAATCACCCTATTGCCTGAGTATTTTAACAAAAAGGAGCTAAGATATTTTTTGGTTGTCGTTAGAAAAGGTGGAAGAACAGGGCTAAGAACGTTTCCTGACCAGAGAAGTCTGTCAAGCTAGATAAGGGACCTCGTGGTGAATTGTACAGCAAACCTACAGGCAAATGGAGAACAGTGTTGAGGATGGGAGCTGGGAACCCAAGACACTCCATTCAGTGCCCTGGTGGTGTAGCTGGGCTTTCTCCTCCGATATTAAGGATTTATTATTAAACAATAAAAAGAGGGAGAGGTCTAATTTGCACTTTTTTGTTCTTTAACAAAAGGATACACCGGTGTCAGAAAGGGAAGATATGGCTAATCATTTGCTTCCATGTGCGTATTTAATTGATGGTTGTGTGCCCACAGTGATGCCAGCATTGCCATCGAGGAAACGAAACCCACAGAGGTCTTTCCTATTAAAGCTGACACAGCATGAGAGAACTTAAACCACAAAATGAAAAAGGAAAATGAACAGCTAGAGCTTACATTCACAATGAGGCAAAAGGCAGGAGAGAGGTATGAGGGATTTGGTGAATCTCAAGCAAAAGTGGGAATAGTGTCCTACTCATAACACGTAGCTGGCAGCAAACGTCAGAACTGGGAAGTCACTGCTCCAAGCTGTGGTACCCAAACCTAACTCATGAAGGCTTCCTTGGGCACGGACTTCTCAGGAAAGAATTCACACAAGTCTGTCAGCCTGCATTGCTGGAATTCACATAGATTTTTTTCTCATACTAAGAACATATTCAACTCATGTTCCCAACCCACCATGCAGAGAGTTTCTCTGGGCTGGCTTCAGGCATCGCATCTGCCTGCTTTGAAGTAGGAATTGCTGGCAGCAGGATTGTGTTTTATTGCAAAATGTTGTACATTTAAAATAATCTGTGATATTTAAAAAAACCCTCTGTGTTTCTAGCCTCTCTGAATGGGAACTTCTCTGAATGGGTTTTTTACTTCTCTGAATGGGGTTTTTACCACTGTAAGAAGTGGTCTGAAATAAAAGCAAGTTGCATTCTGCCTCTGTACTACAATTACATGCGGCCTTTTTAAGTATTAAAATGAGTGTGGAGGGGGGAAATTAATGTTTGTCCTCTAGACATCATAGCCACAACTTTTTTCTTAGCTGACGGAAAAAAACCTAGGTGACCCTGTTTTATGAATGGTTGTATCAATTTTCCGAACCTAAACATAAGGAAAGCAACTACATTTCTGATATGTATCTGACTCTAAAGAAGCAAAATTCATTGCAATTCTTGCATCACATGAATTGAGATGTGACAAAAACATGGCAGTTCCATAATTTGGTTTTACTGATATGCTCAGGCAATGATTGTGACATCCAGGATAATTACAGCATCAAAAGAAATTTTTTTTTTTTTTTAACAGAACTAAATGACAAATCCAGAAGTACTTTGTGGAATTAATCTCTATTTCACGTATCCAGGTATTTTGAGGAAGATGATGGAAAGGGACAAAAATTCCTTAGACTGAGGATCTGAGTTTGTCTTAAAAACCCAGAATTAGATCAAGCTGGAGCACCTCAGGGGGGATGGCCAACTCAACCCTTTTATCCTTAGCTCCTGAAAGTATTGTATCTTTTTTAAATTTTATTGATATCTTCTCATTCTTCCTGACCAACTTCTCCAGTTTTTGAAACTTTCTAGAAAGAGAAGGGGAAGCCTGGAGCATCTACTTTGCTGCCACATATCACAGGGTGAATTCATGTAATGGCTGGACCAGCCCATACACGGTTTCTTCTTTAGACACCCTAAGGGCATCCCTTCCTGCTAGGTCCTACATCTGCCCTCCTGGCACACAGCGATAACTGCAGCAACCAGCTCCTCTCTGTGTGGGCAAATGACTAGTGCTGATCAGTTTATTTTCCCTGAAAGCTTATGGAAAACTTGGACAAAGAGTAAGAAACCATCCAGGCTGCCAGAAAATGTGACAGGGGACAGGACAAGAGGGAATGACCTCAAGGTCTGCCAGGGGAAATTTAGGCTAGAGATTAGGAGGAATATTTTCACACAAAGGGTCATTGGGCATTGGAATAGACTGCCCAGGAAGGTGGTTGATTCACCTTCCCTGGAGGTGTTTAAGGCACGGGTGGATGAGGTCCTGAGGGACACGGTTTAGTGTTTGATAGGAATGGTTGGACTCGATGATCCAATGGGTCTCTTCCAACCTGGTTGTTCTATGATTCTATGAAAATCTGCAGTCTCAAAGAGAGAGGAGGGAAGTAGAGTGAGGACTAAACCAGTCTCCTTATTTCTCTGAGTCACATTCCTTCACTAATTTTCAGTACCCACGCTATTTCTTCCTGCTATGAGCTGCCCACCTGTCCACCTCCCTGCTGTGGAACAGGAATATTGCCCATCAGCCAAAGCAAGAAGAGCTACAGACATTTCCTATAGGGAGAAATGGGATTTGTTAATCTATGTATGGTCGACCTCCTGCTTCATCAAGAAAAGCATTTTGTATCAGCTGGAGTGAATGACCAAGTCCCATCCTGACCTGTGGGCAGCTGACCGAGGCTGCAATAGCTACAGAAGATCCTGCTTCTGGGTGACACTGGTGAAGTCTGAAACCATTGACCTCTCCCTGGTCCCCACACCAGTGAGCACAGCCTCGGGGTTGTTTGTGCCTTGATATCCTGCTCTCCTGATGGTGCATGGAGCTTTACATACCTTAGGTAGAGCTGACAAGGTCCAGATGGTCAGCATAGTACCTTAGAGAAGAGCCAAGTCATAATTAAAAAAAGCCACATAAGTGATTTTGAAAGTAATAAGATAAAGTTGCAATAACATGAGGGACCTGGGATCAGAAAAGCAATCACTTTGGGATAAGTTGTTCAACCATTTAACCTTCTTAGCATCTGAGAAATCCCCTGTAATGGACTCACACGGTCTGTGAAGCAGATACTAATAATGTCATTGTTTTATCCCCCTTCATTCTGCTGTCAGTTAACCACCGTTTTCTCTGTTAGATAATAATAAAGCTGATGTGCATTTTGCTGTGTTCAGATATATTGCTCTGAATGAGAGGAAATAATTTCAGTTTAATGCCAGACTCCAGTGAAGGAAGAAATTAACATGAAAAGCAAGAACCTCCTTCAAATATTCGTTCTAAAAGCAAAATTTATTAGTACATTCTGTATGCCTATCTTTCAGCAGTGTTTTCAATAGTCACGGTGAATTCCATATAAATTGTCTAAGCTCCACTGACTTTAATAGCGTTGCACTTACAACTAGTACCTCATGTTGAAACAACCTTTTGGAATTAATGATATTTAAACATGGGTATGAATATTGTGAAATTGCAAAAATGAACCTTTTTTTTTTTGCCGGAGTCCATGAATATTACCTCGCTGCCACATTACTTTTCACTCTTCACCCATTTTCCTAGGTCTTCTCAACCTCCCATGCAGACAGCATTATCTGTCCTTCCGTGTTGTATTATCCATCAGCCGATTGTATTGTTTCTTACTCTTTTAGCAGCATTGTTACAGCATGTGGGTGCAAATGAGGCGAAGGTACCAGCCAGCTTGGACCTCAGAGGCTGGTTCTGCTACCTCTGTGCAGGAGCTGCTGCAGCTCCTTCTCCCTGACTACTCTCCTACTCCTACCCCAGCCTGGCGGATGCTCAAGAAGGGGGGTGGAAAAGAGGTGTAAGGAGGAGAGGAGTAAATGTCACAGGCAGGATTCATCCTGCAAGGTGCATGAGAATCTGTCTAATGCCTCTCAATGCTCATTATCGGGCTTCTAGCATGCATCAGTACCTCTCTTGCACTAGCTTTAGAGAAAAGGTAATGTGAAAGGTTATATTTGTTCTCAGTTACTGCAAAGAGGTTGCATGGGCAGCACTCTATTCAGAATTTCAAGCTCTATTTTAATTTTCCTTGTTTTCATTTTGCATGTCCAGTTCCCTAAACTTGCCTAAGAATGTTATGTGCACCTCTGAATTTAGTTTGAATTATCTTTCACCTTACTGTATTTATCATCTGTTATTATTCAGACAGCAACAGATAACTCTCCAAGGGTTATTAAAAATGAAGAAAAACAAATCCTCTGACTGGAATTGGTTACTTCTTTGTTTATTTGTTCAAAATATGGCTATTTTCAGATTAGAAATACAAATTTTCCTGTAGACTATGTAGACTATGGTATATATCTAGAGAAAAAGGTGAGCAGCTTGTGGTTGAGCACACAAGCAATAGAACAGATTTTGAATTTAGCATCCTATTTTCTATAATGTACTTCTGCCCTTCGTGCACACTGCAATTCATCCTGAGGGCTGAATAAGGCATCAGCTGAAAGCTGAAATAACCATAGAAGGGAATATTTCACCACGGGATAGTCCAGGATCTCTATTCTGAAATGCTCAGGTAGGCCCACAGGCTTGATTTGTTTCCAAGGTTTTCTCTTCTGAAGCCTTTTCCTCAGCCGGTGAGGCAGGCGTGTCTGACAGATGGCTGCCTTCAGACAGGACCAAGAGCTTGAAAAGCTAAATAGGATGTCTGCTGGAAAATATACTCAACAAATATAGCAATTTGTCTCAGGAACAATTGGTTGTTTGCAGTGAAGTCTACTTTGTCCTGGAGAGCAGAGTGAAAAAGGAAAGTTGAATAATACGCAAGAGGTATCGTTTCTTGTGTGTAGGCATGTGATGGGGCTCAGACTGTGTGCTTAAGATGAATTAACAATGCACAGTGAGGGTATTCAGCAGACAGAGAGAAGTTTTTTTACAGAAAAGCAATTACATTTTTAAGAAAGAGTCATGGACAGTGTATCTTTACAGTATTATGGAGAGAAGTTAGAAAATGGTCCAGACCTAACAGAGACTAAGACTGTAATGTGTGAGTCACAGGAACTCAGTCACAAGCCTGAGAGGTAGAAAGTGAGCTCAGATATTCAGTCATCCTCTCTAGGCAGGAATGAGTCAGGCAAACAGACATTAGATGATGTTTGTTCCAGAGAGGAACTGGAGAATTTGCAGTGGGAGAAGAGCAGCCAGTGTATGAGCTGCCATGCAGAGCACTGAGAAATCTCAGCCCAGGGCTGCTTGTCAGGGGAAGATAGAGATGTCTGAGGGTAAATTTCTGACCGCTCCAGTCCACACTCTGGGATGGCTGGGATAGGATGCTTATATAGATGTAACTCTTGTTGCTCTGGCCCTACTACAGTGTCATTTTGCCCATCTTGTAAATAAAAAAAAAGAGCATTCTTGTATCATTTAATTACTTTATCTGTGCTTGCTTTGCTCTGGATCTTTTAACATTGATTTTAGAGTTGATTTTCTTTGTGGTTTTTTTTTTATTTGGCCCTGGAAAATTTACTGCAGGAGATCAGCAAGGTGTATGGAAATGCCCAGCCCTGGTGCTGCACCTCTGGCAGCACCTCAGCAACACGCAACTGCTGTGCGACTGCTTTGCAAGCCAGGACCTCGCACCCTGCCTGGTGCTACACAAAGGAGGCTGAGGGTGGATTTGTGATTCAATTGCAGGAGCTATTATATACATTGCTTAGGGAAGACTGTAACAGAGGAGGCTACTTCAGGAAAATTAAAGGTTGGAGACCCACACGAGCACACAGAACTGCTGGGCATGCCCTTATGCTTGCTTTGCTGTAGGATTTGGTGAAGATTGTGCGTGGGTAAGTCATGAGCCGGTGCTCCTGGCAGGAGGGATTGGCTGTTAGGTGACATAATGGGAGACATTTTTGGAGCAGCATCTCGGAGCAGTGCAGCAAGGCTCTCACCGCCTTCACCTCCCTGCAGGTGAAAAATCTCTCTGCGTGCATGGGGATGGAGCTAAAAGGAGAGCTCAAGGCTAAAGGAGTCAGACATGCAGCTCCCTAGAAGGTTTAGGAAGTGCCTGTCCCTTGCTGTTCAGTGGCTGTGAAGGGGACAAAGTGTGTACGGAGGTACAGCAGGGAACGTGTTCTCTCCCTGGCCGTACTGGACCTCCCATACTGAGACTGGAAGGAGAGAGCTCTGCAAGGACTTGAGGTGAAATGAAAGCCTCTGTCCTGGCCTAACATTTGCTCCAGGGGCTCAGTGCCAGTGGCCCAAGGAAGGCCTAGCAGGCTTTGCACTCACTAGTCTGCAGCATGGGGAGGTCCAGCCTCACCTCTGAGGGCAGCAACTTGCTTTTCTCTTTTGCTGGAGGCTTTAGATCCAAGCAGAATCACAGCTGTGTTAATGCTGAACCACAGGGAAGACATGTTAAAATGAAGCAAATGCTTTAAGCTTAACCCCTTTTCAAAGTTTCCCCAGTATCAAAGCCCTTTTAAACGAAAGGTTTCCTTTCCTTTTCTATTTTTTCCCCTCTCTTCTTAAGTGCTTCAAAGAGTAAATGCTGTTACATAACTCCTGCTATTTTTTTCAAATATTAAAAGCCACCAGGAAAAACTGTGCTGGTGTGAGCCGGGGCTGGAGAGAGGTGGCTCTGAATTAGGTTATCCCTGGGTTGGGAGGTAGATATGGCATCCAAACCTAGGCTACTGATGGTGATAGATGCTCTTGATGTTCTCTCTTGGGCTTTGCCCCCAAACTCTGGTGCTGTAGGAGTTGAGGTATTTTCTGCTCCTTTTCTGCTCCTTCCACATCTGTTCCTTTTTTATGCCAAGGTCCTCTCTAATAAGGACAGCTGTGTGGGCTAAAGGTGGTCTCAACAATTAATGATTTTCCCTTTATACATCCAAAGCAACTATAAAGAGCATTATTTCCTCTGTATTCTGCCCCTACTTCTTTGGAAATTTTTATGAGGTCTCAGACTCTGAGTCTGGATGAAGTTCTCCTCCTACAGAAAATGTAAAGATAAACGATTTGGTTATAAAAGCACGAATTCCTATTTAGTGTGACTGTTCTCCTGAAATAGAAGAGCGAATTATAAAATCTTTTGTCTTATAAAATGGAGCTTTTTCACATAAAAAAAAGGAAAAAGTGTTAATTCATTCAAAAGACTCAAGATTGTTTTTTAAGTATGCCACACAACACATACAGCAAAATGTGAAATACCTGAAACCTGAGCATTTTTTAATGTCCCTGAACATTCAGAGTGAGGCTTGTTTTGTGGGATGTTCAGTTGGAAGGTATTTTCCAAGCAATGTTTTCACAGGACAGTTTCTAAACTATGTATGTGCAAGAGTGGCTATTTGTCCAGAGCAAAAATTCAAAGCTATGTCAAGTAAAAGTATAACATCCACAAGTTTGATATAGATTTAAAAATAAAGGGAAAGAGGCAAAACTGAAAAGTAAAAAAAAAAGCATTGCAGCCTCAGAGTTGCATAAGATTTAAATGGGTTTTATCAGTTTATAGAATATCTAGGTTATTAATAATCATATATAAAAACTGTGCTATTTTAGAAGTAACCGAAAGGCTTGTTACTGAAGGTTTCTCTCAGTCCCTTCCTGAACAAGAGCGTTTCCCCAGTTCAGCTCTTCTGCTTATGTTACCCAAATCTATTAATGTTTTTCAGTCAGATGAAGGAGAGTCCCCAGAGCTTGCAAAGATCACCTTTGCTTTTCTATCCTCTGTTCTTCTTCGCTTTTCTATCAGCTCTTCTTCATCAGCTGCAATTCCTCTTCTGTGCACGCACACATCCTCCCTCCCAGCTCCTTTCCCTGCAGCAAAGACTTAAAATGTCTGTATTTTGCTTTACCACAAGGGAGCTCTACTGTTGTGCTCAGCATGCTAGAAGGGGCAGTTCATCATGGCATTTTCCCTGGAAATTCCCGTTGTCAGATGTACCTATCACTGAGGATCACTCCCTCTCCAGGGCTTAGATAGCTGCTGCTGAACTCCGGGACCTCTGCGGATCTCTGTTCAGTGTGCAGGCAGCTCTGCTCTCTCCCCCACACAGGCATATTCCATTAAATTAATGCCCAGGCTTTGCTTTAATCGTGTTAGCAAACCCACAGAGCGACTAGAGCAGTGTGCTTGGCTGCTCGGTTCAGCGAGGACACGGAACGGCATCCAGCTACATTCCTGTCACTTCTTCGGTTTTTAAACCAAATATTCTAAGACCGATGAAAGTATTTCTTGAAGAGAACTCAGATAAAGTACTTTTTAGTGGCATAGATCATTAAAATCTGGATGAGATACAGCCCTGTCAGGGCTAATTAATTTAAAAAATCAGATTCCTGAATGTATCGAGTGTAATTTCATCCTCTTTAACTGAACAACTGTGTATACAAAATATGTTTTTTTCTCAGAACTCAGATCATCTTGAAGACAAATTTCACTGTAACGTACCTTTTTGTTTCCTTTTCAGCAGTTTTCCAGGGAACTGTCTTAAAATTTATGCTTTCATCCACCAGCTCCACACAGTCCTTTCGGAGCTGAAATAACAGTCTTTTTACCGGGTACATCATTCAGAGCAAACCAGCTTGGGGCAAGAAGGGAGAAAATACTCTGAGTCTATTAACTTTGAAGGAGAACTTGCTACAGAAGGCAGTTAACAGCTCATAAAGAAATTCAGCAGAATGAAAGAAATCCTATGTAATTTTCAGGTCTTTGCTAAGCAATGCAAACCAGATCTTTGCTTTTCTGTTTTGTTGGTATAAAGCAAGCTAACACAGCCTGCCACTAAGATAAAGTACATGATGGCTACGGATTTAAGCAGCGAGCCAACAGTAGACATTTTACCATTCCCAAACTACAACTGCATGAGTTTTCATTAAAGGTCTAGGATACACGGCAAACCCAGCAGGATTTTGCTTAAGCTGTGATGATATAAAAAAACGAGAGCCTGTTGGTAGGCATGCATGTATGTGTGAGGTTGTAATCAAATATTCAAAGCTGCCAATAATGAGTGATGCCAATGATGGCAATGTTGTAACTGAAGCGACAGTGTAGAAATGAGTCCTGTGATCTTACATGTACAAATCACAGCTATGCTGCCTCCATCAACTTTCATGAAGTTGCTTTGATGCATATTTTATTTTTTTTTCCACTGGGTAAAATGACATATATTCTTTTGCCTGCAGTTCCTTAGCTCTTGCCATCAGTCTTTTAGGATGTCTCTTCTCAGAAAGTTCTCCTGAGTAAGTTTACACCAAATGAAGGCATGAATTATTATGTCAACAGACTGGTCGAGTTGGGCGGTTTGCAAGGAAATAACAGCTCAGTAACAGAAGTGTCATCCCATCAACATTTGGTGTCTGATGAGTGTTTGGATGTGTTCCCCAGCAGCACACTTGTGACAGAACTATGAGTTTGCCGTTGCTATCAATGGTTCTGGTGTGCCTAATGCCTGGTCTGCACACTCAAGGCATCTTGTCTGTACAGAACTGCCAAGATACTTATGAATTGCCACTTTCCTGTTATTGGCATTCCACACTTACTTGTGCTCTGAATTTCTATAGGTTGCAGGGTTGATTCACCTCTGATTTACAGCTCTGTGCCACTGGATGTCTGCTAATGGTTTCCTTACACAGAAGGAGTACTCCTTTGATCCACATCTGCTGCCTGGAACTAGCTGGAAAAGGGGAGTTCGTACACACTCAGTTACTGCAACTCTCCAGGAAATATATTTGCAAAGGTGGTGGGTACATCCATTTCTTTCCAAAAACTGTTGTCACTTGCTGTGTAACTTGCATGAACTGAGAAGCAAGCTTGCCCATGTTCCTTTATGTTCCCTTGTATTGATGGCTATAGTGTCACTTTTAGAGAAGAGTGGTATAATTGCTGTTAAGTGATTGTATTAGTAATCAAGCTGCCCTGAGAGGAGTGATGCTGTCAGATTTCAATATTGCAACACAGATTGATTTTGTACATTTTATTTTAAGGTAAAGCGCAGCCAAAAATGTTTCAAGAATTAAATGCTTCTGCTGCAAAAGAACCAGTTGGCTGGGCAAGGCATCTTCTGGTAGTCACCTTGGTGAAAGCACTGAGGTGAGGACTGATGGCACAGTCTGGGTGCTGTGGGTCACGGGACAGAGGAATCGCTGAGCTGCTCTGCAGTTCCTTGCACTTCGGGCCATGAGGATGCTATCAGTCAATGATACTGTGGGCATCTTCACCTACGCACCCTGCACCTGCTGGCCACTGAGCTGCATTTTTAGTTTAGCCCTTCGGCCCCTTGTTCCTTGACCTTATGACTTGATTTGCAGCTGCTCCATTGCTCTGCACTTGCTTGGGAATCTGGACTGTGGCTGATCCTGATTTTGGCCACTGGACCCACTCAACCCTTGCCCAGATACTTGGAAGGCTGCATTTTTAGCTCAGAGTGCTGCGCTGCTGTCACCCTCAGTCCTGGTTGCGTGTCCCTTGCAGAACAGCCTGCTCTGTCACCTCCTTGACTCTACAATCCACACCCTGGCTGCAGCCAGCACAGCAGTGAACAAACCCCTCTAATTCTGGGGCAAGAAGAGGAAAATAATGAGAGTTGTTTTCCAAACGCATCGTTTCACTTAAGTGTAACATTTTGCACATATGCTGCACATATGGCTGGAAGAGGTGTCTGCAGGAATCTATGTGAAAACAAAGGTTAGAAATGTGCTAGTCCTCAAACATGTTGGTCAGTTTATAGCCAGGAAGAAGGGTATCTCCAACCCTTTCCTTGGTGACAAGGTTCTTGTCAAGAAAAAAAATGCAAATAAAAACTGTCTTTAAATTCTGGCTCGTGAAGGAGCAAGGAGAGAGGGATGCTCTGAAAGCACACAGGTATAAAACTGGGAAAATGTGATTTTCTGGGCTTTGGGAAACTTAACACCTTGTCCAAGGCATTTGGATGCCCCTATCTCATGCAAAGTCTCTTACATGGCTGGGCGATCCAGCAGCACAGAACTGTGCTGTCAGTGATATGGAAGCATTGCCTGAGCTAGCGGAAGGCGCTTACAGTGCATCTGTGAGCAATAAATCAGGAGGCTACACTCAGGTAACAGCACTGGCCAGACTGCAGGGGCTGGAGGCTGTTCCCCTAGAGCTGCTTGAACTGTGGTTAGGGAAGCTAACAAAGCAGGAGAAATGATGCTTTGGACTGCGATTTTTCTGTGTTTCACACCCTTGGGAGAAATAAGAATAACCTGTGCATTGCCAGCAGGCAAAAGACAGAAAGGTGTTTTAATATGAGAGCATAACATAAAGGAAAAATGAGGAATTTGAGAACTGGGAAAAGTGAGGTGTGAAAAGAGGGCATCAGTGTGATGAGTTTTGGTTGGAGATGGGGAAGAAAAGCTTCATGGAAAATTTCTCCATATAAAGATGCTGTCTTCTTCTGCACCAGCAGTATTGAGTGAATTTCTGGCTGTTTTGAAGGAACTAAAGTAGTTTTCTTCTATTATTTCATTTCTTTTGACATGCTAGCTGAGGGCTTAGTAGATCTTCATGATGGCCTTTGCTCCTGGTGAGACTGGCAGGCTGGCTGCTGGGGGCTGACAGCAGACCCTTCTCCTCCTCTCTTACACCCCACTGCAGCCTTCCTCCACCCACCCTGCTCCTGCTGCCAGCTCCTCTCCCTCCCAAGGGCTTGTCAGCTCCCTTCCTTCCCCACGGGCGGAGTGTGAGATTGAGACGAGCCTTCCAGGCAAGCAGCCCAGGAAATGTCGTAGAACACCACCAACATTTTTTTTCCAACAGAATTGAACGTTTCAGGCATTGTTGAAAAAATAAAAATCCCTAAATCCAACGAACCAGGGAACTTCGTCCAAAAGCAGCTCATGGAGAAGCTGGTACACAGAGGTCACAGATATACTTCAGCAGGACACTGCAAAGTCTCACCCTTGGTGGCTCTGGGACAGCTCATGTCACTCCCGAGGTGTAGCATAGGGTGGGGAGAGGTGCACATGAGGGCTCTGGGTACATCCCAGCAGCTCCATTGGGTTGTGGAAATGGCAGCACGATGCTTGTGCCTGGAGGAACAGCTGGGGTCAGTGGCTTGGGAGGTCCATTTTAATGCCATGTATCTATAACTGCTCATCTTTCACTTCTGGTCACTACTGCCCATCTGTCTATTTCCTTAAACCATGGGAATATTTTTTACCTTGGGTTAAACTTGCTAATGCCAAGAAAAGAAAAAGAAAAAACAAAGTAAGAAGAATACTGATACCATCACTGTTAGAAATATTTCACTTTTTTTCCCCCAAAGCCACCACAAATCCACTCTGAGTCTATTTTACATTCCTTTTTGAAACATCTGCATTCAGAAACTGTGCTTTAGCTCAGCTCAGTCATCTTGTCTATTATGTACAAAGCATTTACTTGCTTAAAATGTTAACATAAAATAACTTTGTTTCATCATAATTAGATCACTTTTCCTGGAATTTATATATGGACTCAGTTTTTGGAAGAAGGGAACGTGATGGAAAGGTGCAGCACCTCTGAGGAGGTGTGTGAGAACTTGCGCCACTGCTTCTATAGTATTGCTGTCTTAGAGAACAAGGATCTTCTGTCTCATTAGGAAAAGGGAAAAGAGCATTAGGATTATCCCCAAAGCTCTTTCATCTGTTGAAGTTCTCACACTCAGTTCTTCTCTGCTGTCAATCTACTTACATCACTTCCCAAGGAAGAATTAAGGACCAAACCACTCATTAAATAACACTAGAACACACCTCTAATAATAAGGGGACAGAGAAAGAGCAAGGACAGACTATACCACAGAAACAGGTCTGGTTAAAACTCAAAATGTCTTGAAAATAAGAAGTGCTGAAATTTTATGATGTGTTTTTGTGTCAACTTGGAATGAAACCCATATTTTTTGGGAAAAAGCAAAAATGGAAAGTGTGTTTTGTAAACATTTTTGGTTCAAGATTTATATTTCAGGTCTGGTGAAGGCTGTTTGCAGAACTCCTTTTTTACTTTGGTGTCATATTTTTTCGCACTGTTTCAATGGTGAAGCTGAAGTATGAAAATGTCACAGTAACCTCACGAATCCAGCATGAAATACAGTACTAATTGTCCATAATGATAATATTTTGGTGTTTATGCAACCTCCTTGAGTATCTAGTAGAAGCATTTTTTTCCCAATAATTTTCAGATTTTTTTTTAAGCAATAAACAAACACAAATAAAATATGCTGAATACCTTGCCCACTAGCACTCAGAGGAAAAGGTCCTCACTTCCAGTCACTACACCTCTTGAGTCTCCTAACTGACTCTGATGAATAACTGAGCTCTGAAAATTGTAAGTTTCTGGAAAAACTGGAAATTTTGGACCAGGAGAAACATCTGAGCATCTCAGCCTCCTCTTCCTGCCATCAGAGCTAAAACAGAAGTAGTTAGAGGAGCAGCTGTGCTCTGACCTTAGCTTGGAGAGTGGATCCTTCTGTGTTCCTTCCAGCGTGAGTCCTTGCGTATTTGAAACCTTACATCTTGTTGAAGTAGTAGAGAAATTGTAATTAAAATTTAGGTGGCATAAACGCACTTTTTTATAGCTCAAATTTGATTATCACTTGTTACAAACAAGCTCACAACTTTACATACCTAATGTAAGTGAAAATGAAACCATCTGTTGAATGGCTTCCCACTATGGAACAACAGATGCATAAAACACATACCAAAAATGGTGCTTGTGGCTTTGAACCTACTGTTGGAGGCCAGATTGTTTTCAATCTTCTCCCACAATGATTGATTACCATGTGGGTATTGCTCAAGTGGCACGTTCCTCTTTTTAACTAGCATGAGGTAAAACTGAGAAAGCTAATAGCTAGTATACAGACTTCAGAAAGAGTTCAGCATCTACTGCCCTTCCTGATACACCTCATTGAAGTTCACCCAGAGGTTTCTGACTCTAGCTAAGTGCTGACTGGGCTAATTGATTTTTCAGCCCAAAGTTTAAGGACTCTTGACAGATTTGTAGTAGAGTTATTAATTCCCTTGTTTCAAATTTGAAATGGACGCGCTATGTAGTATTGCAGTTACATCTTGCATGTATTTAGAATCATAGAATCACACAATCATATAATCATAGAACAACCAGGTTGGAAGAGACCCATTGGATCATCGAGTCCAACCATTCCTATCAAACACTAAACCATGTCCCTCAGCACCTCATCTACAGGTGCCTTAAACACCTCCAGGGAAGGTGAATCAACCACTTCCCTGGGAAGCCTATTCCAATGCCCAATGACCCTTTTAATAATAGTGCAAATGATAGGTTGAAAACTCAGAGTTAAATTGTCTCTTTTAGGATTCCTGTGCCTCAAGAGAAAAATGTATGTCTTTGCACAAACCAGCCTACAAGGTAAAGAAGAATATCACAAGATATCTCAAGCTCCACCAGGAGAGATTTAGGCTGGGCATCAGGAGGAATTTTTTTCACACAAAGGGTCATTGGGCATTGGAACAGGCTGCCCAGAGAGGTGGTTGATTCACCTTCCCTGGAGGTGTTTAATGCATGGGTGGATGAGGTCCTGCGGGACATGGTTTAGTGTTTGATAGGAATGGTTGGACTCAATCTGATGGGTCTCTTCCAACCTGGTGATTCAGATGTGTAAGTACAAACCACAACATTTCAGGGTTATTTTAACAGTTCTGCTTGCCCTTTCCCTTCATTGACAGTGCATAAAACATAGGACAGAGAACAATCAGTCTCTGGTTTATCTTAATGGAGTCTTTGTTCCCTCATTATCTTGCACAATCAACCCGAGAACAAATTCAGTTTAACAACATTTCATGTTGGAATAGACAAGTATTTCCCAAAAGCTCCATAAAAAGATTTTTTTGAACATTTATCACTTCTACTGTCTTTTCATCCTTTCTTCTGCTTCTTTGTTCCTCAGTGAAAGTACTATTTGCTGTGAAAGAAACATTTTACTAGCTACAGATATGCAGAAATTCAGATAATATTTCTTTTAAAGAAGAGTTTGTAAAATATGTGGATACACATAAGAGGGTTCTTTGAAGATCATTTTGGTCTGCTGAGGCTCGTAAAAATCATTGAATATTTATAACAACCACCACAACAGAAGTAAAGAAGAAAGATATTGAGTATAGACTAGAGAAACTGCTTTGAAATTATCTTAACCTCTTTGGGAAATAACTTTGAATGCAGTTGTCAAAGAAGCCTCAGGGAATTAGGTGCTCAATTTCCATCAAACTTCTTAAAAATGTAATCACCTCATAACCTCGGTCTCCTAAGCAGGTTCAAGTTATCTTATGAATATTGTTACTGAAAGAAGTGTTTAGAAATGAATTATTTGCATGTCTTTTGAAAGTACATGATCATATGATTTCCTCCTCATTGGGAAAATCAGTTGTGGTTTTGGTTTGCAATGAAGAGCTTCAGGAAACACAGTAAGGAAACACTGTCTCCATTCCTGACTGAAAATTCTGTTTGGGAAGAATTTAAGGATTTTTACTTTTGTCCAGAATTTCTCAGTGGACTTGAAGCCCAGATGAAATGCTGAGAAGGAGGGGCTGTAAAAAGCTCTAAGTCCAACATCATCACGCTATGTCTGTAGCAAAACTGAGGTCCACAACAACTGACAGCACTTTCCTGAAAATTAGTATCTTTTTTTAGAATTCAGTAGCAAAAGTGTAGCATAATTTTAGATTCTGATTTTCAATTTTTTTCCCCAGACACAAATGTACAACTCGTTGCTTTGAAGAATATGCAAATGAAGAGATTTTTATGAATCTATGGCTGCTCTGGATTTACAGTTAAGGCAATGTTTCTTGCAGGAGTTTGCAGCACCAAGAAGTGCAACACCCAGACCCCTGTGACTGCCTCCTTCTGGCACACAGCACTGTTGGAGAAGAGCAGAACTGATTCATTGTCATAGGATCATTGTCAGAGCTGCTGTTCAACTGTAATTCAATAATTGTTTGAAAATTTAAATTGCCTCTGAGTGGCAGGGTTAGGAAAAAAAATCTCAAGGACACATGGTTGATGGCAAGAGGCAAAGCAGTAGTCCCTTCATCAAAAATTGACCTCTCCAAGATACTGGGTAGATGGTGCTCTAGAGATATTCTTTGCCTGGGCTCACCTGCTGAGACAAAGTGGTATATGTCATAGTTGTCTAAGATAAGACAAAATAAATCCCTCTTTGCTGTTTTGTTGATTTCTGTTTAGCTTGTTCTCATAATTTTGTGACAAATTACATGATGCCAGGCATTTCTCTCAAACCTCAGTACCGTCAGTCAATTAAATATATCAGTTTTGGCTTCTTAATGACTTCTGACCTTTATGTCTGCAATGAATAAACAAACAATATCTACAAAAGATCAGACTCTTATTTATATACAATATATAACAAAACAATTCCCTTAATCTTCCGTTCTGGATTTGCAGAAGGTTGGTATTTGAAATCCTAGCAACTGTGTCTATTTGCACACTTTCAAACCAGGATTTAAATGCTTTCAGTGATCACCTTTGCACCACAACGAAAAAAGGGTCAGAATCCTTTTCCATTAAAGATAAGGGAAGCTTTGAAAATGAATTCAGTGGACGTTTTTACTTTCAGAATAAGATACTGAATATTTAAAAAGTGCGTTCTATAAAAAATGGTTCCTTGAAATAGAAAGGGAGCGGGAGCAGTCTCCTATTTACCCTTCTGTAAGGCATTATGCTTTTCATAATTTCAAATGGGTTTCTTTTTCATCCTTTCCTGTTCATTCCTGCCACTGAATTAATTAATCATTTTTACTGACACATCTACTAAATGAGCTAAGCCCTATTATGATTAGCTTCAAAATATGCTAATCAAAACCCCTACAGTATAAATATTTAAATTTCAGATTTTAGTAGATTTGCCTTATCAAAAGTAACAGGAAAGAAAATGAAGTAACACAACACATGTATTAGTTATACTATTATTATAGGAATCTATGAGAAAGCCTCCACAGAAAAGCTTAAATTTTTAATATTTTCTTTTTAAATAAGGGTCCTGTTGAGAAATGTTATTGCAGTGAGTAGGTAGGTAGCCTATACCTACGTAATGATGGTAATTTGAGTAGTGCCTCATCATTCTGACAGGCAGCATTGCTATCGATCAATAGCTCTTATCAGAGGGATTCAGCCCAGCAGTATTTTCATACCAAACAGCTGATTTCTTTAAAATATTTAAATGTATCTGGACTTGGGTGACTCTCACCATAACTTTGGTTAATCCAACAAAGACCAAAGACAGTTCTAATACCCACAAGCCACTTTAGTGTGTTTCCCTCTCGCTGTGTGTGGTTGTGAACTGGGGAAGGGACCACCAGAAGCATTCGTAGTCCTGTGGAGGTACCATTGTGTGGGGTACAGGTCAGAAGGTGGGAGGGAAGGGCTAAAACATGGCAAGGAACTGTAGACAGATTTATCAGAGGAGAAACAGAAACAGCAGCTTCCTGAAATGTCCTCCTAAAGACTCGTATCTCAGCCTTTAGATGTTGACATGCCCAGCACGGTGCTGGAAGGAAACACAGCTCTCCCAGACATGTGTGTACTTTAAGAAGAGCTGGATATGAGAGAAAAATCTTTATTGAAAAGTTGCAGTATTTGGTGTGTGTTTTTTGTTGGTTTGTGTTGTTTTTGCCTCCAGAGCTTCCCACAGTTCAATATGTCAATGTCAATTGGCTTAACAGTCCATGACCTACAAGGTTTGTTTATGGAGTATTTTGTGAGGTGCTCAATTCCTCATGTTTTGCACATCAACAATAAAGATAAATTCCTTTGAATTCAAAGCGAGTAAGTTCTCAGCCTGTGTTTAATCTCGTTCCAAAGCGTTTGAGGCCCTCATGCAATGCCAGTGAAAGAAGGAAGAAGAAGCTGTCTCATCACTTGAGTATTAGTCCTGACTCTAAAAGAGAAAATTTCTATCTGAAAAAGAGTTCCGTGGCCTTTGCTGTTGATGAACAGATGGATAATGTAGCTAGTAGAGGAGTTTCATTGGCATCAGATGACCTCCTGGAAAATCCTTAGGAACTACTATACTGTAAGCACATTCATAATGAATAATGGGACAGGTTTTAATGTTGTTTTGGTCTGATGTATCTACAAAGCCTGAAATGTGAATTCATGCAAGGCCAAACACTCAGCCTTTTCCTGGATGATTTCATTTGGAAACTAGAAACGTCATCTTCCTGCAGCTGTCCCAGGGTTTCCATACACATAGGTTTATGCCATTTTAGAAGCTCAAAGGTTGCCATGAATCTTTTCCAGGATGTATCCTATTCCTTACAGGTACAGAATATAAGTATAACTTCCAGGATATATTCTATACCTATATCTTCCACTGAACAATTATTCTGTAACATTACAAGACTGTGCAAGAATAAAGAATTGTGTATCTCATGCTGAGTATTTTTTATATGTGATGTGATTCTTACATATTTATGTGACACCACAGAGACATTAAAAGGAGAACATCTACTCTGATTTTATTTTCCGGAGGTATTTCTACAATCAAGAACTACACTTTAAAAGTGACTGACTAGACAGATCAAAGCAGAAACATGAAACTTTACTTTACTATTTCCAATCATATTCATTCTTATTGGTATAAACCTTTGCAGATCACTTGAGAGGGCACAGATTCTCACATCTCTACCAACCTGAAATAAAAATATGTACAGTATGAAAATATCAGCAATCGATAATTCCCAAGCTGGCTTCCCTTGGTGACTATCCAAAATCATCATCCTGCCCGAGGACAATTTCCTGCTGAAAACCCAGTCTGAAACAAGCGATTAAGTGAACGAGTGATGATAATGTACTTTGAAAGTTAAGCCAGGGGTGATTAAATGTCTGTGGGTACAAAATAGACTTATAAGTATTTAGGAAACAAAGCACACTCCAAACACAACCAGAGCATAGTATATCATTAGCTGTTGTAAGCAAAAGTCATTCATTTGTGGGACAAGATAATGGCTAGATGTGAGAAACTGTCTGTTCCATTAAGTGCCGTTTTCTTCACTCTTTAAAATGCCTCCCCGTAAGCTAAGTGCTGTGTTATAAGCATTTAACATGCTCGATGATACATTTATATATTTCATAATTCAAAACTGCTTCCATGCCCTCGCATGTCTCTCTGGCAAATGCTGGTTTGAAAGAGATAGCTTGACAAGAAAAGAATTTGGCTCCTGTAAAAATGAGCTTACTCCTTTGTCACATGGATCATGGTGAAATTTGACTGGAAGAGGCCTGTGGGAGTTGAACTAGAACATATCAGCTCACATTCTGAGGCATTCACTTGCATTATATTTTCAGAAAATAAAGGATAATAATTCAAGATTTAAAGTTTGATGGCTTCAATTGCTTAGCAACAGATTCAGAAAACTCAGATTGTTTCAGCTGTGAAATTGAAAGGACTATTGGGATCTGGAAAACAAATAATAGATTAATCCGGCTAATTTATTTCTTCATTTCTTTTGCCTTAATTGCAGGACAGCAGCTGAGGTAAAATCCACTACAAGCAGCCATTGTAGGCTGAAAAAGCAAAGTGATTTGTCCTTGAAGGAAGCTGTTAGCAATCATTTCTATTTTGGAATATACAGGCAATAGCACAGTTATCAAGAAATAATCTTAAGAGCTTGGTGCAGCTCTGCAGAGAACAAGATTTGAATCAACAGGTCCTCATTGTTGTCAAACAGATTTCATGATTAGTGTTAAAAAAAAAAAATCTATTTCGTGCCACTAGATAGAGTCACTTGAAGCCTGAGGATTTTTGCTATAAATATTGATACGCCCCCGCAATCGCTATTCTGACTCATTCGTTTTCTTTTTCCTGTTCCCCTCTTTGGCTTAGGTTTCACGCCAACATTACACTTCTTACTCACCAAACGGTAGAGTCAGCGCTGCCTTCAGCACAACTTTGAAAACCTTCCTTTCAAGGCTTTGGAGAGGAGGCACAGTCTGACAGATCACCTTTTATTTATCCTGTCTGCTTAGGAAGCCATCTGCTAAGAAGCAAGGTTCGTATTGAGGCAGCACATGTCCCACATGCCAGGAGAGGAGCTCCTCCCATCCTAATGTGGGGTCTGGTTGCTACCTGGCTTGTTGAAATTGTTCCCCTTCCCCTCTGCAACCTCATGCAAGTTGCTGCTGGAATGGCTGAGTAGAAAGGTTTCTATGTGACATAGTTTGTATTTTTTTTTTTCCTCTTAAATAGGCAGGTTGCTCCAAAAAAAGTCAAAAGCAAATACAAAGAAGCCAGGAAAGCTTTCCCACCAGTGTTGGATCAGGATAAGGCACCGTGAAAGACACACTTTTAAAGAATGGTACAGAGACCCTGCTTGTGACAAGAGGATCAACCAGTTAAAGCGTGCAAAGCATGGGAGAATATGACCAACTCTTTTGGTAAAGGGATGCATGGATTTAACAGAATTTCATGGCTTATCTGGAGCTACATTTGGATGTTTGCAAAACCAGTGTCCTTTTACTTCTCTTTTCAAACTATACATTTAAGTCTGCAGGTTTTCAAGGTGCTTCAGTTAAAATCACAGTCACATGGGAGATGTAAATTACGATCTTTTTTTTCCATCTTCCTTGAAATAAGAATTCAGGTTTTCTAAGGTAACTTCTTTTCACTTCAGTGGTTTTTGAACTGAGGTTTTCAACAGTTTTCAACCATGACAACCATGACCTTGCATCCATACATACTTCTTTTTGGCTTAATTGAGTTTTTTGATGGAACTTCTTCAGGGAAACCCCAGATGGACTACACTGCCTACATTTTATCCTTTTATTCATTAACCAGATAACATTATTACATTGGACAAGAAGCATTTTCCTGCAAACAGTTATTCTGTTTTGTTTATAATGCATTGAATATCTCCATAATCAAAGTCCTGCCCTTCAAAGGAAGAGTCCAGATCTTGAGTACAGTTTACAATTTCGATATTTTTATTGACAGTGTCATTAATTCATTTTCAAGGTTCTTCAGATCTCTTACATGAATAATGTCTGATCTAACAGCCACTCTCTAGTCTTTAACCACTTTATATTTGTTGCTACTCCAGGACTTTTCAGTTTATTACCTTACTTCAGTTTGTAAATAAAAAGAAAGGATAACCTTAATTTGAAATTTTTCTGCCCTTGAAATGTAAAAAGAATTTGAAAGTAAAGCAAGAGTCTCTCCAAAATGAGATAAAATATTCAAAGAGAGCTGACAATTAAATTAACTCTTCACAGCTTTACAAACATGCAAAATCTTTTGTGGCTATAAGAAATGAAATCACTGGTCTGCATAGGTTGTGTTTATTCAGGCTTAAGATACTTTTTTTTAGTCTTACCTGAACATTGCCCCTTGGTCCCTGGCTTCAGATGAATTTATGATAAGCTTGTTGCTCTGCGCTACATACCACTCCTGCTCCATTCTAATTGCTTAGTCATTTATTGTCCTATTGTTGCACCCTTAATATCTAGTCCTGTGCATTAAATTCCAGCAATCTATTTTTTACCCCTTTCTACCTCTAGCCTGGAAGCAGCCGACCCCAGACTGTTTTGGTGGACATTATCCTGGGAAAATAATTCCAAGTTTCTCTTTTGCGTTTCTTAGTTTCTTCTTATTGTTGACTGCATATTGGTTGGTCACCTTTGAGTTCTGAGCATCCAAGCATGGAGAGAGGCAATGGTCATCCCCTCTTCTGTGGGCATCTCCTGGGGGGAGAGAGTCAGTGTCTGCTCTTCCTTGAGGGAGGCAAGAGGAGGCAGTGAGGAGGTGAAACAAAAGGCCACCTGGACAAGCACTTGCCCTGTTCCTGCCTTTGCTTTCCCTACTGCTTGGCTATAACTAGAGATGCCGGTTTCCACAGCTGTCAATCTGACACCCTCCACCAAGATGAAAGCAAATTTTAAAAAGTGACATGGAATGAACAAGTAAAATACTAATTAATTTTCATGTAAAATTCATCTTTTCTCTTTTGAGTCTGGAGGTGTCCAAAATTTGAGAAGCAGAAAATAGAAGATTTTAAACGAAGCATTAAGCTATCTGCTAGGTTCTCTGTATAAAAAGTATTTAAATGTGCAGCATTCTGAGTCCTTAAATATAATGAATTCAGTTTTATATTCTCTTTTTTTTTAAGCTTTGCCAATGAGTCTTATGTCAATAAATTAAGCTGTGCTTGTTTCCTGAGCATTTACTTTCTGTTTCCCAGAGTGAGTGTCATCTTTTAACAGGAAGCTCTATCGTTAACTTGTGTTTGTTAGTAGATCAGTTAATTACTGCTCCTGGCCCTGAGCACACTGGGTTATACCACCCAGGTGAGGACTAAGCTGGAAGATTTGCTGAAATATTGTTTTAAAGTGTTTATTTCATTGCGGTTTAAGAGAGCAGGGACCGGGCACTGTAGAACAAGAAGATAAAAATTAATTGACATCCCTTTTTTGTCAGTCCACACAGCAGTTCAGATGCTGTAAAATCCTCTCCCTATCTACTCTCTTGGCCTCCAGCCACTGCATTGCTGCAGCAAACTCTGCCATTCCCCCAGCAATGCCTCAGAGGAGATGCAAGATACTTGAGAAATGCTTAGCACTTGATTCACATATTTCTAGTAAAAATAATTAACTGCATTGGAGGGTTAAAAGCCTCTGTGAGACCAAGGCAGAGCCAGGCAGTAGAACTGGGTGTGCCTGCAGGCAGAGCAGCAAAGACTCACCAGGCTTATTAGAGGTCCCTCTCAGAAGCCTATTTTCCAGGTTTCCAAAAATGGAGATGAAAATTCATCCTTTTATAATTTCTGAAAGATTTTCTTTATTCCCTGAGGATACTCTGCTGTGCATACACACACTTTGCCTAAGTCCACTGGGATACTGAGTTAAGAATACAATGCCCTTAACCATGCTTAATTTTTGGTCCTAGCTTAGAGAAATATTGAAAAAAAGATTAATGTCTTGTCAACATAGAATGCAATTGTTGAATAAACCTGAGGAGGTGAAACAAATATTCAGAAGGCCGAAACACAGAGGTGGTGTAGAGTAGCCCTTGTCTTTTGTTATCAGACAAACTCATAGAACCTATGAGGAGCGGCTGAGAGAGCTGAGGTTGTTTAGCCTGGAGAAGAGGAGGCTGAGAGGAGACTTCATTACTCTCTACAACTACCTGAAGGGAGGTTGTGGAGAGGAGGGAGCAGGCCTCTTCTCCCAAGTGACAGGGGACAGGACAAGAGGGAATGGCCTCAAGCTCCACCAGGGGAGATTTAGGCTGGAGATTAGGAGGAAGTTCTTCACACAGAGGGTCATTGGGCATTGGAATAGGCTGCCCAGGGAGGTGGTTGATTCACCTTCCCTGGGGGTGTTTAAGGCACAGGTGGATGAGGTCTTGAGGGACTTGGTTTCATGTTTGATAGGAATGGTTGGACTAGAAGATCTGATGGGTCTCTTCCAACCTGGTTGTTCTATGATTCTATGAAACTCGGGAACAGTGAGCCAAGTGAGGAGAGTGTGCAGGTTGACATAGAAATTGCTTTGTCACGGGGAAAGTCCCACAGATGTTTCAGCTGACAGGTGTCAACTGATAGGTCATGATGTTTGGGAATTTTTTCTCCAGTTCTCCACACACTGAATACAGATGAAATTTTCTCTCAGAAATTTATTCCTGTTTTTTTCAGTAAGCCTGGATTCACAGAGAGGATATGGGGATTTTTACGTGGCTGGGGCTATTTTGATGTGAAAATGAGGCTGGTGAATTGATTCAGAGCAATCGCTTCACCTTTCTCCAGGATGATAGCCCATGTGCAGCTTGTTTTCCATCTTGTGCTAAATATTGTGGTCCTCCTCTGGGGTTTCCAAGTTATAATGTTTTCTCACTGCGAACTGCCAGCCAGAAGATCATCTCATATCTGTGGGATTTTGCCCTTTGCCTATATTAATCAAATGTTTTCTCTGAATGGTGCTTGGTGTGTGATATGCTATAAGTAGTTCAGAATTCTTAACTGATGTATGATATCAGGTGGCAGAACACTACTACTTTTGTTGAATGTTATAATCGTATAGTACATTTTTCTTATTTGAATGGATATATATGCGGAAAAACTTTCCTGGGAAATATTATACCATCCTAATTTTGCTTTTGCTGAATGATGTCCAATCCCTGCTTAAATTTGCCTTTTCTGATGGGTATTCCAGCTGGCAAACTAGAGCAGTCACAGTAAATTCATTTCAAAGTGCAAATTAATATTTGCCAAGATGCACTCACTCTCTTCACAGCATTTGATCAGCTCTCCCTGAAGCATAGTGGATGGAGAGACTGAAATGGATGAGATACCTATTGAAATTCACATTAATGTTACAAATGGGAGTTCTAAATGAGAATTGGATCAGGCACTATGTGAATTAATATGTCACTATAGTACTTAATTAATTAGTCAGTTTATCAGTAATTATTAATACAGCACTTCTGATCTTCATTGAAAAGCTCATCCCCCTCCTAGAAACCATGCCCGTATCTGATTTTGATGACTGAGAAACGTGCATTTATGAGTTGCTCACTAAAATTTTAATTTTTTTTTTAAATTGTGAGTTTTCTTGCTTTTATTTTGTTTATTAAATGGACACGTTCCCACTGGAGAATTTATGTGAAAACAGCCTTTTAATCACCTTTTATCAGAACTGTTTTAAATATTCTCCAACCTGTTGCAATTTGCACATGTTGAGTGTCCCCAGAAACCTGTGTTGTTTTGATACAGTGGGTAGAACCATTTTTATGTAGTATAAATGTTTGTACTGTTCCTTAGACAAGTACTTGGAGGCATCTTGCTCATGAAGCATTGGCAGCAATATTTGTATCTTTTTGTTAAGCAGAGCTAAGGAGTGGAATAAATAAATGTATTTGCAGATGAGATTAAACCACCCTCTCCCATCTGTGTCTTCCCATGAGTGTCTTCACTGAGACTCTAGGTGAAGCATGGCAGTTATCAGGCCAAGAGAATAAATTTTGAGGTTCATGCTTCTTCTGTGGCTTGAAGTTAATGGGGTATTTTTAAACAATTGCTTCATCTTTGTTGATGTATTCTGCAGATCTATGCTGGTCTTTTGGTAGGGTGTAAATCAGGACTAAGACATCTAGGAAGGAGGTGGCAATGTACTATATTAAACTCAAGATTTGTCATCAGTAAAGCTTGTGGATGATTAGTGGAAAAAAAAATCAAAGACATTTTGGACTCTCCATATGTATAATTTGAACAACTATACTGGGAGCTGGCAAACTGACTTTTTTTATTCTGCATTATTTCTACCTTTCATTTTGTTGTCTCTTTCCTAAGTTTAGAATGTATTTTTCACTTACAAAGATGGCTGTATTTTTAATAGGACACAAGCATTTTCTAAAAAGAGGAAATTAACTCAAGTAGTGTTTATTTCATTTGAGAACCAACATATTAGTTGTTCTATCTATACTTTCTATAAAGCCAGCTCTGTTGCAAACTTTTCAATTTGGACAGATGCAGAGTGTAAGAAAAAGCTTGAATTTAAGGAAGATAGTGGGATATATATTTTTAAAGTCAATTCCTCTCTCAATTTCCATCCACGCTAAATTTAAAGGACATTTGCACTAGGTAGCAAAATTTCACACACCAGTAACCTGCCTTACAGGACATTCTCTTTCCATAAACATTGAAGCTTATATTAAGTTTATATTGGAGAGCACAAAGCTTTCCAAAAGTGCTAACATTGTGCCCTTGAATCGCTCAGTGTGTTGATTGTGTGATGATGCGAGGGTACTAAAGTATTTTGCTAAAGCAATCTCAAGCAAGCTGAAAACACGCCAGTCATAGTTTTCTCTCTCTTTTCACAGCCTTGGTGGCCTTTTGTGATTGTAGTGACATGAAATAAATCAGCCCGTTTGGCCTGATGAGTAGCAGTTAATTCCTGTGATTGATACATCCCTGACCACAGCTGTCACCAGCTGCTGGATTTCAGGATATTAGTCATCTTTTTGAACAAATTTTGTTCTTCATGAGACAGAGAACATGCACTACTGAAGGTGAGATCTAAGGTTAAGACTGAGAGCTCTGTCATAGCTGTATCAGAGGTGAAAATGTCACTGCCTTGCTGCCAGCTGACCCTGAACTGGACTGAAAGCTTAACGTGGCTCACAAGAAGCACCCAGTGCCCAGCCAGTGGAGGGGTTGGTTCACCAAGTGGGACCTGGCATGGAGAAGAGATGCTCATGCTGGTTGGTTTGGGGAGTTCGAGCTCTGGCAGTTGTCAGTCCCACACTGGATGTGCACAAAGTCCCTCTGCGTTCAGCTGATTTTGTAACGGTTTAATCAATGTGTTTCCACTGATAACCCAAATTTCAGTGGGTTGGTCAGTCAGACTGTGGATGCAGCCCCATTCCTGACCTTAGTGGACCTTTCACTTTTGAGCTGCTAAAGGCTGTTTAATAACTGAGTAGCTTTAATGTTCTGCCTTCCTTTGCTCCTTTCCAGTTCCCTAAGTTTGTTCACTGCCCGGTTGAGCCAGTAGTTTTGCCATTTTAATGAGAAGGGAATGGCTCACTAGACTTGAGCATAAAAATACTTATTTGTGTTTTACATGCAGGCTGGAAGGAAATCCTTTAGTTAAAGACCTGAGAGGTCAGAGGAGACACACGAGATGAATGAACTCAATTCATTTATTAGTATATGCACAGAATATGTGCAGATTCAATGAACTGGTGAAGGCATAGTAAGTTTAATTCATGCAGTGAAAATTTAAAACATGGAAAGGAAAATCCAGGGAGGCCTCTCTGCCTAAATAATCAAAGTGGGAACACAGCAGAGATGAGCATAAGAAACAGACTTCTCTGTGTTAGTAACACCTCCAGAATCACTATTTACTTGATAAATAGAATTGTGTGCTTTGTTTCTCTTTCAATAAGTCTTTAAATATTTTTAGAATACTTTATATATCTATAAAATACAAGAAGTAAAAACAAGAGAAGGCATATAGTTACAGAAATATATGCTAGTTCTGCCCTCTGACAATGCAAGGTTAAATCTATAAACTAGATTTTGATTTTGGAACTGTGAAACCTGCACAGGGTTTCAGTAGTGAGGAATCCAGCACATCTCAGGTTCTGGGAGTCTCCATGACAGAATGAAACTATGAAGCGAAAGATTTACAGTCAAAAAAAAAATCCTATTTAAGAAAGAATAAGCAATTTTAGTGAATTTAAATAAAAGTGTATCTAATTTATCAGTTAATATATTTTAAGGTTTTTAATGAATTTTGTTTCTGTAATGGAAAGATAAAGTTCTTCCAGCTTACCAGTTACAGATCTCCTGAGACATCAAGTGCTATGCAGTGCATCAAGGTAATACACATCTGATACTAACAGAAAAACTGTAATGTGGATGGAGAAACTCCAGTCCAGATGTGGAGGAGCAGAGCTGCTCTGAAGCCTCCCTGCAGTGAGGACTTGAGCCTAGGGACAACAGAGCATCTGTTGCCGAACATCTGTGCGTTTCACTCAGAGATAAAGCAATGGGAAATTCTGGCTGCAGGGAATCACTGATTTCCCACTGAATAAACACCCTTGTGTTGAGCAGTGTTGTGAGACTGGATGACTCCTTTCTGGAGTGTAATCTGGGTATTGCTGTCTTTTGAATGCTTTTGGTCTTAGTTCCTTCTGCTTAGGGAAGGTTGTGCTTGGTGGCAGTACTTCCAGAACTCCCCTCATTATTCACTGTTTGATTGCTCCTCATTTCCCCAAATTCATTTTCATGCTATTTTTGGCTCAGATTTATTCTTGCGTTGATTATGTTTTTTTGATACAGTCATTGTTGTACTGATTTCTGGATCAACAGGGATTTGAGTCATCATTTATCACTGCCTATAAAGTCTTCAGCTTCTTTATATCCCTTCAGAAAACCTAAGCAGGTTCTGTGTGTCCAGCCCCATTTCTTGCCCTGGGTGAATATACTCTGTTGACAAAGGCAGCCTTTCCCTGGGGGCTCTGGAATTACCCTCTTCCTTAGAGGGTAGAGCATCCTTCTCCATAGAGGCTGAGCCTCTTGGTCTCCTGCTCAGTGCTGTACTCGGGGACATGCTGTGCCTCATGCTTCGTTTTGTTCATTTATTCACATGGAATTAAAAGTACTTTGCATCAAAAATAATGAATAAGTAGGGCAGAGTAGTGAGTTAAAAATAAGCTGTGACATGCTTCAAGCGTTCCTTCATGTCCAGTTGCATCTGATTACCATACTACTTGCAGTGGTCACTGTCACAACCATTTCCCTGGCACTGTTAGAATAGCTAATGCAGCAGCTTCTTTACCACTGGGCTCTGGGACTGGAACAGCAGAGGAAAATGCGAAGCTGCACTATCTTAACCATAGCGCATGATGAGGAACAATCTCTGTTGGCAAATCCAGCCTCTAAATGCTGTACTGGAAACATTAGTCCATTATTTAGAAGGAGTGGGTGGAGCAGGCCTATTGCCAGCCACTGCTATTACTCTATTACTGATGCTCTAGAAGTTTTTGAAGAAGACAAGCTGAAGTTGTTCAGTTATTAATAGAGATGTTATATTTTATTCATTTCAGATAAAAAAAAAAAAAAACATGACATGAAATTCCCTGAAGTAGAAGTGAGACATATTTTCAGTACATTGAATCATTGAAAAGAAGTTGTTGACTGAAGTGACATTATGAACCTCATCTTGTTGGTGTTTTTTCTACACATCGCTTCAAACAATCTCCTTGTGCCATGCAGCCAACCACAACAATGGCCCTTTAGGTCCTCTCTTCTCTGGGGTGTTCTTGCAAGAATTCCCATACCCCATTTACTGTGCAGAGGTCTTGGGTACTGTCCTCCACCTCTGCTGTGGCACTGAGCTCTGTGTCTCTGCACTACAGGGATGGTGCTAGGTGGCTACATTTACTTCTCTGCATATTGCCAGGTTGTAACAGAAGTTGTCTGAAAAACAGAGGGCTGGGTTTTGGGCTTACCTTTTGCCTTTGGTTTAGGGCAAGGTTCTGAACATTGTGCTGGTGTGGGAAGGAGGAGGAGAGCATCTGCCCTGTAGCAGAGGTATTTCCTTCTTATATGACCTGGAGTATAGACTATGTTGTGTTTTTGCCAACGTGGGGACAGAATCCATTTGATGTGTTTAAAAATTCATCCTTGCCCACGAGTGTGGATAACTCAGCAGCCAAGCAACAACATTGGTTTTACTGGGTAATGTTTGCTCAAGACTGACAGCTTTGATGGACCAGATTCTTGCAGCAATAGAACAAGTGCTTTGTTCATATCAATACTTAGACACTGTGACAACTGTGGTGCACTTTGGGGTTGACACCTGTTCGCTGCTGGTTCATCCTGAATTTTGTGCCATTAAAATACAATCATACTGTCATTTCAAATGTGGTTCTTTTCTGTACAGACATGCACAGAACTGAAAAAGGTTTTTATTCCACTCCAGGTGCCTGCAGGAGATAACTCATATGACTATTTAAATACTAGGCTTTATAACTATTGGAGATAGGAATCCAATACACATGTATCACTGGAGCATTACTGTGTTAAAGAGTGGATGGATTTAAATAATAGAATCATAGATTAACCAAGTTGGAAGAGACCTACCAGATCATCGAGTCCAACCATTCCTATCAAACACTAAACCATGTCCCTCGGGACCTCATCCACCCATGCCTTAAACACCTTCAGGGAAGGTGATGCAACCTCCTCCCTGGGCAGCCTCTGACAGTGCCCAATGACCCTTTCTGTGAAAAAATAGGTCATTGATAAATATATTGAAGAGGGCTGGACCCAGCACTGAGCCCAGGGGAACCCTACTTGTAACTGGCCTCCAGCTGGATTTAACAACATTTACCACCACTCTCTGGGTCCGGCCATCCAATCAGTTTTCCACCCAGGAGAGTGTGCGCCTGTCCAGGCCAGAGACTCAGAACACTTCCCTTCTAATGCTTCCCATTAGATTCAGTTAGAATAAATTCTGAGGAAAGAGAACATTTCTTCCTTTGTCATTCTTTTCCATTTCATTGTTTTGTTTGTCAGCTTTTTCATTGTAAAATACTTAGGATGTTATGAAACAACATAGACTGTAAGACACTGGTAATAGTTCACTGCAGAGCTAAAAAAGGAGTTATTTCCAACCCAGGAGGTTTCCATTTGCTGAAGCTATTACTTGTGATGTCTTTTTTTTTTTTTTTCTGGACTAATTTCATATACTGTTATTCTTTTGTGTCACAGACAGGAATAGAAATGCTGAAATAGGCATACTAGCTAGCATGGTTTAGTTCACTCAAAAAACAGTACACTTTGGGGACCACTTTAGGTGACCCTCACTGTTCTGTCTATGGAAGGCAAGAAATTCCCATTTCACTGCAGAAAAAGTAGTTTCTGTGGGGTGAAATATTCCATTAACTTTTTTTTGCCATGGCCACAGTCCAAGCCAGGCTGCCTTTACATAGTAACTTAATATCTATATGTCAACTCAAACCCCTATGTACTAGCAAGGTGAGATGCTAGGATGTAGGTGAACAGTAGATACTCCAACTGAGGCAAACATTGAAAAGAAAATCACAGTAAATAATAATTTTCCATTTTTGACACAGAAAATGAACATCACAGAAAAACTTTTCGAAGTATAAGCAGAACATAGACACCTACCCATAACTAAACATCATTATCTGCTATCTGTACGCATGCAATGGGTCAAAAACAAAGTGGAAAAGTCTGGCTAAATTTAACTTCTAAACTGTGTGTTAAGATAGATGTTTTGCTATGGGATTATTCTGAAGTGATAAACGCATAGGAAAGCAAATGTCAAAGCCCAAAATGTTACAGGATCCTCATGCTTGTAAGTTCACAGGAACTTCAGAATATTAGAATAAAACCCAACCTTTTCAAAAGACCTGCTTGAAGCCCTGGGTAATTGTTAATGAAAGTTTACTGGTGGTGTTTGGCTTCTGTTCTCCCAACCATATGCAGAATCATGCAAGGAGACGTTAAAACTGGTACCATCTGTGGCAGATAGTTTATAAGCCTTAATTAGTCAAAGTTTATCCTTACGCTGAGCACAACCAGTGTGTTTAGCAGACAGTAGGCCCACACATGTCAGCAAGATTTCCTCTAGCTATGCCATCATCCATGCCAGAAGAGTGGGAAGGGAGCTTTAAGAAGATGGCTACAAATGACTACCAAGAGAGACTTCTCCCCGCAGTGTTCCAAGGACAAGGTTAACACAATCATTTTCATCTAGCTCCCGTCTACGAATATCAGCAAAACCAGGCCAGTGGTTTTCTCTGAGCAGCTCTGTTGAGTAAAGGAGATAACAGGGCTTTATTTTTTGAGGGTTAATCCTTTAGAAAGCCAGGATATCACAGCAATGACCCTCATCTAAGAGAGCATGAACTATCTCCCTGCTTCATGCTACTGACTGATAGCTGGAGCAGAGCTGGCTGTAGTTTTGGAGGCAGATGCAAAGTAATTCTTCCAGATGGAAGCCAGAGTGAAGCAGGCAAGATGCCATCTGGAAAGAGATGGACCTTGCTGTGCAGATGCACGTTACAGAAATAATAGAAAATAAAACTAGAAAAAAACCCCATACATGGTGAATGGGATGGTTCACTTGCTGCTGATTCCTGCCTTTCTAAAGAGTATGTTGTGGGTAGTAGCATATAGCTTGCTAATAATGCCCAGAGTAATTATCTCTTTCCATTTTTCCAGATTTGGCTTATTTTGGTTTGGGTGGGTTTTTTTGTTTGTTTTGGTTTGGGTATTTTTTTTCCCCATTTTGAGGTTTAGCCAGATTTTCAATCCATCCAAATGTTGTATTTCCAAAAGCAAATAGTGAGAGTTTTGGACTCTTGCATTATACAGCTCCACACACTCCATTGTATTTTGTCCAGGAACAGAAAGGACAGACAAGAGTCTTCATGCAGTGGGTAAGGGGGATTCCCCCATGGGGTTAAGGAAAATGTTTCTTAGAAAGCACCATTCAGTTTGATACTGGACACATTCTTTCACAAGAATCTTTTGAAATTCATAGAATCATAGAACAACCAGGTTGGAAGAGACCCACTGGATCATCGAGTCCAACCATTCCTATCAAACACTAAATTGGAAAGGAGGAGAGGAAAAAGAGGACAAAATGAGAAGGAACGGACAGACTGGCTGGTGAATGTGGGAATCCCCAAACCCAGATCTCTTTGAGTGTCAAAGTTATCTTTCAGGCTATTTCTATATTGATATTTACAATTGATTTTATTGCCAGTGGCGTTTTGCAAAGGCCTGTCAGCACAGCCTCTGGCAGTAATCTGTCCCAACCTTGGACACTGCTCAATTACCACTTGTTTCTTGATTGTTCATCTCCAGAGTGTGATGGGAACTTATCTGCACATCATAGCCCTCTAGTTTGCCTTGCCAGGCAAATGACTTGTGATTTATCTTGAAACAGCATCATTTATAGAGTATTAATTCATAACAACCTGAGGATTACTGATGTAAATTCATAACAGACTGAGAAGGACAATTTTCAGAGGCAGCTCTTCAGTCCAATCCTGTCTGTAAATTTCTGAATACATTTCTAAATACATTTTAGCCATCAAATCTCAGACAGGCTACATCTGCCACATCATTTTTGTCATGGGAAAAAAACATGACAGAAGTCATAACAACGATCCATTTCAGCTTCTCTTAAAATGCCTAATGAATTTGAGACCATGTAGGGATGGAGTCAGAACTGCTTGGTTGCATGTTATAGTCCATAACATATCCCTAAAGAGGATTTACCTTTCGGATGTCTGACAGTGCTCTCATATGCTCTCTGGGCTCTCAGACACAAAGCCTTAGGGTCTCCAGGCTCTTATCTCCTCTAGGATAGAGAATCCAATGGTTATCATCTTCTTATTCCAGGAAATTATACTGCAAACACTGTGCTTCAGGCAATTTTGCTGTAGCTGAGCTTTCTATACTTAAAAGATATAGTTCCATTGCAACAGCTCATAACCCATAGGAACTATCCAGCTGTAGGAACCTCACCATAAATTAATTGAGATTCACACTCCTGGAGAGGTGACTTTTGACTATTTAGAAAATCCATTAAAATTTGCACAAATATCTGGAAAAATACATGGTTTTTGCTTGCTTAGAGAAAGCCACACTGAAGGGTCAACGGACACAGAACAACTCTGAAAAAAATTGTGAAAAGAGAGGTTATGATGCATTAAAAATCAGGATAAAAGTGCTGTGGGAAGAGATCTTTGATTCAAGCCTTGATGAATCTTAATGAGAAGTTAAGAATATAAAATGCTGTTTATTCATGCCAACCAAAATAGCTGCCCATGTTTTTCATGTGCAGCCCAAGAAACTTGCTGTTGTTTGAGACTGAATATTTGCACTGCTTTCAGGTAAGACACCACAGAGAATACACACACTAATATAAAGAAAATACAAAATGATAGAAGTATCACTATGAGATAGTACTTAAAGCAGATGGATAATTAGTGGTAGGGATCAGGACCCAGGTGGAGCTGGCAGCTTTGCAAAGGAGTGAGATCCCACGGACCAGCTGAATGATGGTTTCTCACACACAGTGCTGCAGGTAGATAGCAGTTTCTGCTTTTTGCCAGCTTTCTGCAGGAAAGCTGGACTCTTTCTTCTAGGAGAGATGCTGCCAAAGGACTCACGCTAGCTTCTGAAAGGACTGCACACAGGGCTAAAAGCATCTGGTGGTACAGCCAGGAGATCTGCTGGTTGGCTCTACAAGCTGTGCTCTGGCTCATCAGCCCACCTACCATTCAATGCCTGTGTCAGCTCAGAGGCAGTGGGAAGAGTGACTAGGCAGCTGCTCAGCAGCAGTGTTTCACCTTGTCAAAGGCACTGTCTCCTGATGTGGTTTTGTGGGTGGTGAGAAGGCAACTGCTCGCTTAAAACCAGTTTATAGTCCTTGACTTTACACTCTGAGCACCACATTCCAGGTGTTAGCCAGAGGCACCACTTTTTTTTTCTTCAAGTTAGCCAACATTAAAAACCAACATATTGAAAGGATTAGGGCAAGGAGTTTGGAAGCAAAGCCCTTTTTCAAAGTATTGTTCTTAATGGTGCCTCTAGATTGCAGTAGAGAAGCTGAAAGCAGCAATTCAATTTCTCAGCTTCTCTACAAAGCAGTATTAATTAGGACCTAATGTAAATTGACTGCACTGTGCTTTGAATCAGACTGTTAGTGCTGGAATGACACCTGACAAACTGGAAAAAATGAGCAGCTTTGCAAATCTATTCTTTATATACTGGCAAAGAGTAATAAATCAATCAGGAATAAGATGGAAACTGCAATATAGAACTGAAAGCTGTCACAATACTGGCCAGATGTACATGAGTGATCAAAGAATAAACAAATCATTAAATGAAACAGTTTTCTTCTGGTACCATTACTTGTCTGAAGAACTGAAGAAGTGCAGCCAGTCATTTAATGTTGATTTTAAATTTTTGATGTCTGTATTGTTCTGAATGTCTCATTTCTAAATATAAGTGTAAGTGTAAGAAACGTCCTATGGGCTGAGACCAACAGTCCAGTACCCTCTATCCATCAGATACAGCAGGATCTGCTGTTTGGAAAGAATACAGACAAATGCTCACATCCTCCAGTCCTCTGTATCCCTGGTGCTCCTAGTTGCTGTATTTAGGATGTCAGAGGACTTGTCCCTATCTAGTCCTCCAAGTATCCATTCAGACATTTACTCTGCAAGAATTTTACTTATTCCTTTGTTGTCCTGCTAATATTGTTAGTGTCCACAAATGCCTTTGGCAGCCAGTTCCAGTTGTTCATTTTTACTTTGAATTAGTACTGCAGCTCTGTATTCACTTTATTCACCCTCTTCACGAATTTTGTCTGCCCTGGTTGCCTTCTCTCCAAATTGAAGATATGTTTTTTATTCTCTTATAGAACAGCTTCTTCCCCTTGATCGTATTAGCTACCCTTTTTTTCTTTTCTGCCTCCACTACTCTTTCGTAAGATATGAAAACTGGACAAGGTATGGATAAGATATGGATATCCATAGTACTCGAAGACATGAGCATGATCAGCTTTTATATAGTGGCAAAATGATGCTGTCTTGGGTGCAGATGCACAATGTCATTCTGAGAACTGTGACTGATGACTCCAAGATCTCTTTCCATAGGTGTCAGTGCCTGTTCTGAGTTCAGTCTCATGTAGGTATGGTTGATGTTCTTTTCTCCTAGATGTGCTGCCTGAAATTTATCTGGTTTGTGGTGATAGGACAAGGGGGATCTGGTATAAACTGGCGACGGGAAGATTTAGATTAGACATTGGGAAGAATTTATTCACCATGAGAACAGTGAGACACTGGAACAGGTTACCAAGGGAGATTGTGGCTGCCCCATCCCTGGAGATGTTCAAGGCCAGGTTGGATGGGGCCTTGGGTAACCTCATATAGTGGGATGTCCCTGCTCATGGCAGGGGTGTTGGAAGTAGATGATCTTTAAGGTCTCTTCCAACCCTAATTATTCTATGATTCTATGATTCTTCTGCAAGTTTTGTGTTCACCATTCAGTTTTGTGAGGTCCTCTGCATCTGCAAAATTTTGTTGTGTTTGCTAGCTGTCAGAAAGCCTCTCTGTTGGAGGAAGCTTCTAATGCATAGGTTTCCATAAACTGGGACATACTGAGTGGGAGCCAGTGGCAAAATTCTGTACTGGAAACACCTAACTATCTCTGCCTTCTGAATAAAACAGACACATTCTAGCTCTAGTTCCTAAGGGATCACTGTGCTTAATTTTACATGTCAGAAACTCCAAGGAAAAGTTGCATACACCTAAAGTTAATATCTCAACAGCTTCCTAAACCAAAAAAGGTTATCTAACAACTTGCTTAGGTTACTCAAGCCCTTTATTGTCTCTCAAACACCAACTTTTAATGAATTGGAAGAAGATTTCTCCAAGAACTGCAAGGAGTCTTCATCTAAGCAACACGTTGTATAATTGGCATCTTCAAATATGCTGACAAGCTGACAGCTTCTTAATAAGAGCCCAACACATTAGCACTGCTGCCCCAAGGTGGGTAGAAGAGCTCTTTTGTAAGTGCTGCAAATTAAAACCAACCTGTCTTTGTAATACGAGATAGTGATGTTCTGGGAAAGAGGTACTTGGCATCAGCATCAGGCAATGAAGATGTTCAGTTCAGTGGGAAAAGTGGATGCTGACTAGAAATTTACAGTGAGCTCTCTATGTATTCTCTGAAGTATCTGTATCAAAGCTCCACCCTGCTTTTTTCTGTGAAATAAATGAAATTTTGGTCACTAGGGAGCTGGTTTTTAGTGATAAAAATAGATCCTTTTATTTAGTTCACAAGGCAGCAGGTGGTGTTTAGCCCAGTCTGTGTTTTGAGAGGCATCAGAAATGATCTAACTGGGAGTCTATAGACAGCTTCAACTTTCATGTTTGTGAATGTCTACTTAAACTAGCGTCTTGAGACTCCCAGCTCTGCCTTCACAGCTCCTTCATAATGCTTTTCTGTAGTACAGAAAGAAAAAGTACTAGAATGTTGATTTTTAACTCTTTCCCCAAATAATCTTGAATTAATTGCTGTGTGAGAGGATGAGGTGCAAAACAAAACATAAAGATAAAACTACTTGCAAATATGCCTACTGGCTGTCGAATACCTGTAGTCATTCCCTCACCTTGTGATCAATAATAGCTTATTGACAGTTCATTAAAAAAATCTTCCCAGTGTTTTTGTCTAATCTTTTCATTAATAGTCAAATGTTATCTTTTCCAACATTTTCCTCACAGCATCTTTTATTGTCCACTGTCTAACCATATGTTCTTTTGTCACAGCTTGCTTGTTCACGGGAAAACAAACAGTGCAGAGTAGAAAAAACAATTCCTGTCAACAACCCTTAAAATTTTACCAGATTTCCTTCACAAATCTGTCTAGTGATACTGGGAAAGTTATTGTCTGAAAATTGTTTATGGGGATATTTTGTTTGTGTGCTCTTTCTCAGCAAAAACCATGCATATCTTTCTAAATATAGATCTTAAAAATGTTTGTCATATCATGTCAACTGCTTCAAGACGTGAGCTAGTGCAGGACCTAAAAATAGCTACTTGAAGAATACTGGACTGGCCTAAAGCCAAGCTGGGATCCAGGAGGAATAAATGTGACTTAAATTCACTGTTGCTCACTCATGTTCTAAACCCTGACTGGATGAAACTAACTCAAATTGTATGGCTGTGTGCAAAAAATAACAATGAGAATAAAAAGAGAGTGAAATTTTTACTCCAATTCCCTTTTTATTTTCATCAGTGACTATGGTAGAACTCTGACCACATTTTAGGTGCTACAGAATCTGTAAAACAAACAAATTGGCTGTTGAAGAGATCAGTGGAAAGTTTTTTCCCCAGATGGAGAGTAAGGGAAGAAAGTAGAGAAGGAGCTGCCTATTTCCTTCCCAAACCACAGCTTTGTACAGTATCTTTTCTGGAGTTAAAGAGAACATGTCATGTTTCTAAGCTCATTGGACACCAGAGTGGCTTAAATCATCAGGATCACAATAGTGATAACAAATACATAATTTGGACAAAAAGCAGCTGTTTAAGATGGAACACCAGCACCCCTTAAATAGAGGCTTACACAATGTTTGGGATTTGGAAATCTTCTTTTAGAGCATTTCTAATGAACGAAATGTCAAGTAATACTGTCTATGTGTGTGACTGACTTTGACATTTCCAAGCGTAGCCTCTCTCCTTCCTGGGCCATTATTTTGCACCCACACTTGTCTGACAACTTGCTGAAGAAATGCATCCAAACAGACAATGAAATTCCTGTATGATTTACGCAGGAATGAAGTAAACAAAATATCACTGAGTATAAACCCTTTTCAAATGCAACTGTAAAAAGCAATATCAAACAGTTCCAAATGCTGGAAAATTGCTTTTCTGACTGCCACTTAGCTCATTTCAATTCATTCTCTTGGGATAAAATTTTTCTTATTGAGGTTTGACCGGACTTTGATTTAAACATCTGAAGACTTCACAATGATTATTGCTAGGCATTTGGTGCCCTTCATGTTTAGACAGGTAGCTCATAGCTGTGGCACAGAGAGAGATGTTTTCTTAATAATCCACTGAGGATAAAAACATTCAGTAAATCAGCAGGACAAAAACTGTGAAAGTGTCAAGTTCTCTGATGATTACACTTGTGCATATTATAGCCAGAAATGGCTTTGCCCAGCAGATTCTCTGTACTTTAATTTTTACTTGGACTCATAGTCTTATCTCCTTTAGATAAGGTGCTGGTTCCCAGTGTTAATCTTTATATATTCTCTCCATTTTCTTTTTCTGTTCATCCACATGTTACCACTCTCTTAAGAGCAATATGCAAGAATAAAAGGTGAATGCTGATTTACCCCTTTTTGCCCAGAGAGTATGTCAAGAAGCTATGAACAAAATCTGTACTGTGCTGTTCAAACAGAAGACGCTTTCCTTAGATTATGCTGAACATGGGAGGAATATTGAAGATGATGTACAAACTGTAAACAGGTCACCTTCTTCAAGGTAAAGTGGATTATTTCAATGCAAGACATAATTAAATGCAATTTCTTTGAACTCTCCCTTTTGTGGTCTAATGCATGCCTACTGGGGAAAACATTACTTTTTAGCAATTGTGAATTTCCTACTTGTGGATATATTTGTTCTAAATTAATCTTTGGCTCCCAGAGAGCTCATCATTTACAGACTGGGAGTTTTTTATGTGACATGGAATGACATCTTAGCTTGAACACATATATTTAAAATGAAAAAATTAAAATATGGAGAGGTATGTCTTCCACTTGTGAAATGCAGTTCTTGGTGAATGTACCGACTTCTCCATTGTGTGAGAAACTGGTAATAAACTATGTAAAACTGTTTGAAATATGTTTCAAAGCTGGCTTTTTTTGCACAGAATTCCACCTCTGTACAATAGTTTCATGCAGTACTGGGCCAAGGCAAGTGAAATAATTTAAAAGGTAGGCATCTCCAAACCACTTTTCAAGTGAAAAAGTAATTGTTTTGTTTTGAAAATGCCCAATGATCCAAAAATTGAGTCGATGACAGCTTTCAGAGTTTTCATATCTGTAAGTGCTGACAGAGCAAATTTAAGAGTGGACAGAAAATTTGTTTTTAGTGTCTTCATTTTCAGACTTTCTACATCTGACTGCTGTCTGAGAACATTAATCATTAGACAAGCACAGACTAAGGGCAAATGCTCTAGAGAGCTTTCCATGTAGGTAGGTGAGACACATGGCACAGAATAGCAGAGGACAGAGACATCTGAACTAGATGCATCTTAGGCAACCAAAATCATTTGGCTTTTTACACTGAGGCACCAGAATATCACAGGTGCCATGTATTAGTTATTTCTTACTGTAAAATGTCCTATATGTTTATACTCATGCCTGTGTACTGGCCCAGGTTTAACAGAATGATGTAGCTTGTACATATCTCCACTTGAAATTAAGTGATGGGGTATGTCTCTGTCCTGGACTCCAAAGGGAGGAGGGTCTGGGCTTCTCAGGGATGCTCAATGCACATCTTGTCAGCTTCTTTTGAAATACAGATGTTGGAAGGAGGAGGTGATGGTGATAACACCCCATCCATTTTACAGAGACAAGGGAATGAGGCAGGGTCAGACCTACCTTTGCCCAAAGGGATTAAATCTAGCCCCCGGTTTGCAGGCTATGGGTTACTCTGGAGAGGGTCCATGTGAGAACAAGCAGAGGGGGAGGAAAGTCTATTTTCCACCCATACTGGGAAGCTGCAGTGTGATGGGTTTAAGATTCATGGCAATGAATGGCTAGGGCAATTCCCTGAGAAAAGAAGTCCTAGCCACTGGGTATTGTATGAGGCAGGATTACTGTCACTTCCTCAGTCTCCAGAGACTGTAATTTAGTCAGTCATCCTTGCCAGCCATATAAAAGGAAGAAAATTATCTCAGATTAGTCCCTGTTCCCTGAATTTCCCTGTAGACAGCCCTAGGCTTATGTTGGCTGCTTGTTTTTGACCTGTACGTTCCCTATACGTCATGTAGAGATCTTATGTGCCTATTACTCCTAGGGTGCCTGACATTTCAGCAACAAAACACCTACATTTGTTCACTGGGTATGGCCTATAATGATTTCCAAGATCACATCACATATCTGCAGAAGAAATATGGCAAAAAGATATTGAATACTGGTTGCAAGTAATAACAAGATAAAAGTAGCTAAAAGCTTGCAGGAGTGCTGTGAACCTAAGAAAATACCTGTTTGTCCTTACTATCTGTATCTTCTCCCCCTGTAAAAGCCCTGATTTGTTTGTGCTCAGGGAGAATGGGCAAGAGCAGTGCAGTGTTTGCCCTCCTGGTCTTTGCCATGGAGAAGTCAGCAGGTTTTCAATCATGGGAATAATGCATCCTGATATTGTCTTTTTACTTCAGACTGGAAAGGAACCATCTGTTTATTATACCACACACTGAGCCTCTCTTGTCGGCAATTTTCTGGGTTCTGATGAAGCCTGCTAGGCTTTTCTCTGGGGACTGCATACATTGGGATATGAGGCTAATTCTTAGAAAAGAAGGTTTTGAAAACAGGTCTAGAGGAGATAGGAAAACCAAATGTGTATTAGAACAGGTCTTCTGCTCCATAGAAATTAAGAGAGTAGCTTGAGGGGCAACACAGGGTGATGGGAAGTGATATTATGTGATATTCAAGGTGCATGGTGGCTCTAGGGAAGAAGTGTGTTGAGAGGATGTTAAGTGAGAGCCTGTACTGTGTGGAAGAGTTGAGAGGTGGAAGGGAGATGCATTTCCAGAACATGGTGAGTGGGAAAGCTCATCCGAGCAGAGTGAGGAGAGGCAAATTCATCTCAAGAGATGACCACAGCAGTAGCAACAAATTTAATTTCACAATGTGTTGCTTATTTCTGTCTGCATGTGTATATGAAAACAACAACATTGCAATTTCAATCAAGAAAACCACATCTTGCCTTCGAGTGAGAGAAATTGCAGATATGGGGGTGGAAGTGTCATTCGTGCTAACTGTTGAGACTTCAGATTCAGTGACAGGTGATTCCTTACTCCCTACAAGTAATACAAGCACTTAGCCTATTTGCATTAGGATTTCGTTTCCCTGGTGGATTAATCCAGTCAATCATGGCATATACTGCAACACTGATAGTTAACCACTGAGGTGCTCTGCAGTAGAGAAACAAGGGTCTGTGGTATTTCAGTTGACTCAAACTAGCATTAGATTAATACCAAAATAAAAATGCTGGAAATAGACCCTCTTTGCTGACAAATTCTCATTTAACAGAATCACTTTTCAAGAAATTGCTAGTGGTAAAAGATTTGAGGGTAAAACTATGGGAAGAAGAGACTGCAAAACAGGATGTTGACCTCAACAAAGACAAAGCCTGTCAGGTAGGTACACGGAGATGTAGGGTCCTTTGTTCATGCTCTAGGTTCTTAAATGAGAAAGATTTCTGGTTGAGATGTCACGCATACTCATTAATCTAGTGCTATGCACAAGCAAACACATTCTGACTCAGATAAGATTAAAAAGCCACCACAGAAGGGCTGGTTAGGCTGCTAGCACTGATTGTGCCTGAATTAAGTTAGGAAAGTAAGCCTTTATACATGCAGGCATACACACAGATATTTGTATATAAAATGCAACTCATATATAATATATAACTCATATATAACACATATAATAATGTATAGTCTATTATTTCCAAATGCATTTTAAAAATAGAAAACTAAAATTTTGAACACATTTCTAAAATTTCATTGCCAATAAGTACTGGCAGGAGCTCAAGCTGTTGAAGGCAGGAGGAAAATGATGACCCAGGCAGCTGACCTAAGAGCCAAGAGTCCTCCAAGAAAACCTCAGATGCTGGTGTATGCAATGCTGCATGTGGGTGTATGTATTTCTCATTTCCACTAAGAACTTCATATGTTGAAATTTTTATGATGCACTTAAGTTAAAAAGGTGACTTTTTAAATACTGGTAGTCTTCAAGTAAAAACACTGAAGATGGTGTTCTTAATTAGGGTGATCTCACAGTTGCAGTGATTTAATTTCAAATTTTGAATGATATTATAACTGAGCTTACATTTTTATGAATAGCAAGGCAGGTCTGGCAAGCAGGTTTACTTGTACCCTGCAACTTAATACTTGCATTTATGTTGGATTCAAGGAACATTTTGTCTGTCTTCAATACAGACATAAAATGAAGATTGTGTTTTTGAAGATCTTGAGAAACGTTGAAGGTGAGATGAAAAGTTGTGTAAGCAGACAGCCTTCTAAAATTATCTTCTGATCTTGTTCAAGCATAGCATTTTTTTCTTCAGAACCTTTACTTAATCTTTTAAATTAACCTCGCCGCACTAAAGACGATAGAGTACAAAAATGTTAAAATATAAGGTGAAAGACATCAGCACTTTAATTAACCAGCTGCATGCTTATTTTGTTAAAGATTAGTGTCTGTCTCATGCACACAGGTGCATGAGGAAATCAAAGAATTGAGTACTTGTGCTGTGAATTAACATAAAATGTGAGGTCTGTTTTGAGCTCTGCTATTGATTTGCTGCTTGATCTTGGGCAAGTCATTTCACCTCTTTCAGTCGCTGTTGGATGTTCTTTTTTTCCTATTCTCCTGCCTTATCTGGCTGTGCTGAATATACTTCTGAACAGTTTTTCCAGGTACAATTGTCTGGGGCCGAGCAGCGTGAAGCCCTGATCATGGTTATGGTACTGCAAATGATGCCTAACTCTTTAAAGTCTGAATTACATTGTGAGCAGCTTCAGGTCAGTGCTGGACTCCACAACCAGGGATGCTCGCTCAGAAAGGCACTGCCTGGAGGACACAGTATTTCTGACTCAAGTTTCTGTTGCAGGGGCAGGGGCAATGCACAAGTGCATAATACTCAAACGGAATTTCATCCTTGACAGTGGCAAGGGAACACAATGCAAAAAGAAATGCTCAAACAATTGATTTCAGTGCAAACTTCTTAATTAAAATGCTGCTGCAAAATAAGAGGCTTATGGTCTCTAACAATTACAGATTTCATTGCACAAATGCACCTAAACCTGAGAGCAATTGTCTGCACTGCTGAACTGCACTGAGAGCAACCTGTGCTAGGAAACCATCCTGAGATACCTGTGTAAGAGTGTTGTTCGTCACTCCAGCTGCAGTGGAGAAGCAGTAAGTAAGACATCTACAGGCTTGCACACCCAGGCAGCGTAAAGCTGTCTAATGGATTACCTCCTGCCGGCTGACCCCAGAGTTATCTGCATGCTCAGAGCCTGTGGCAAATGGGAGGCAGTTGGACTTAGTTCAGCAATAAAAGATGGATAAACTTAGATCAGATTGCTGCAGCTGTAGGTTAATAGCTTGCACATAAATGACTCCCGTGACCGAGCCCAAGTGCAGTGATTTGCTAAGCTGCTGAAACTTGAGTGTGTCTGCATGCCAAATACTGTGTGTCTGTGCAAATTTGGGTCAAGATTTGTGAAACTGGGTACCACAACCATTTGTTGGCAGTAGTTAAATTATCTACCCATTTCCTAGGAAATGCTAAGGCTGTAGCAGTCTCTGCACTTTCATTAGTAGGGAAATATTTTTTATTTTTGGTAAATGCTTGAAATTCTTCCTCCTAGTTTGGTGACCCAGACTTGCAGAGCTGAGCCATGATTTTCCTAACTGCCACTGATAATAAAGGTTGGATTATTCTCCTGCTTTCTGAGGGAAGTCTCATTACTACCGGGCAGCTGTCACTGAGAGACAGTTTACATTCAATTTGATAGATTACGCAATTGTCCTGGTTCTGGCATAAACGCAACATGGTCTCAGCAACTGTAAACACGCAGCTACATGAAACATGCGCTGGGGAGTCAAGAGAGGAGAAATCACTTCTTCAAGAGGAAAAATGAAATCTGATTCAAACCTAGTGGACTGTATTTGGTTTTAAGGCATTGTTGGTGTGGTGTTATAGCTTTTCTTCCTGTTCCTTCCTTGCTAGCATTTAGTGATGATCCTCAAAGCTAGAATCTCTCATTGAGATGCTGAATAGATACAGAGAGGGAAAGTTTTATAGGTGTAATAGAACTGTGTACGTGTCAGTAACCTTGCAGCAAAGCCTAGTGTTCTCAGCTATAGATGGATGCATTAATTAACCACAAGGTTTCACCTTCCTATTACTTTTGTTTCTTTATTTAGACCCTTAGTGTTATTAAAGACTCATAAAGACTCATAAGTTATAAAAAAGACTCATAAGGTATGGTCAAAGAGTAAGCAGCTGAGAGATGTGTCTGTGGTAAAGTGTGGGCAGCGGGAAGCTACAGGGACGTCTCTGTGAAAAGAAACCAGGAACAGCTTCTTGATGAACACAACCAGTCTCAGACTGAAGAGGACCATGGCAGAGCTAATTTTCTAAATGAAAACTATAGCCATTTTAAAACCATTTTAAAAATTTTACTTAGAAAACCTCCTGGGAGAAGTTTTGTTTTGTATAAAACTAATTACTTTATTAATGAAAAAAAGATTTCCCATATAACCCAATAATCTCTCTCATTGACCACTCTTCATAAAAATTGGAACATTCTTATACCAATTTTTAAAAAACGATAGACATTTGGCAGCTGAAACTATGAATGGGAATGGAACCCTTATGGAGAAAGTAAGCCAAGCCATCTGGAGACAAGGGCAATTTTTTTTTTTTCTTGAAAGATATCAGAGGGGTTGTGAGAAATAGTGAATAAAAAAGAAATTACAGATCAGTAGAGCAGCAAAAAAATAACATGCTGTCAAATCAAAGTCTCTGATCCCTGATGCTAGCAATGGATATGGAACCTTGTACTGAATTTACATCACTGTGAGGCAGTGTTACTTATAAAATCCTCAACAAATGAATTCCCAGCGTATTGGTGTTCTCAGTGATTTTTGAGTATGTGCGTGGGACTGGGTATGGACATGAAGATTGATTAATTTTCTACCCATGCTCATCTTCTCAGGAAGGCTGAGTCTGCAGTACATGCTGGTTTGGGTCTAAATTGTCCTCCAGAAGATAAATGAGTTCAATTTTTCCTCCTGCGGGTCATGCCACATTTTAAGCAAAATTTTACTCCTTGATTCTGTGGTCCTGGATGTATCATCCTCTCTTTCGTACATTAGGATCTGAGTCTTAACAGCTCAGGACAGAGCTTATGCCTCTTATTCCATGCCAGGATCAATTCCTACTGAGTTGACAACATCAGTTCCACTTTTAGTCCAACCTGAGTTAGTTCTCCTTCATGTGTTTCATGATGAGAAGACATGAGTCGTTTATTCCCTTTTAGCCCCTGTCTTCTTCATGTGTGGATGCAATACTCATCACACAGATCTACTGAATAATGAGGCCCTCCAATGTGGGAAACCCAAATTTGTGGGAAACTAACAGCCAGTTGAACAGCTTGTGGATTGGCTCTATGTGTGGCCAACAAGGAGGAACAATTAGCACAAAGAAATAAAAGACATTTTTCTTCTTAAAAAAGCTGACTGCACAAGAGAAATTTTCGCAATTACCAAAACCTTCTATCTTATTTACAGCAAAGCCAGATTGCTCTGTTTCCTGAACTGAAGCACTTACACGTACATGGTAAAGCTATAATGCTACTGAAGTACACTTACAACAAAGGTGAAACCTGAAGAGGAATATGAGAAATTATGAATATGAGAAATTTTGAATAAATAGCTTTTATACTTAGTTTCCTTCCTGTTCAGTCTGCTGTGTATCAAGAGCAGGTCCACAACAGTGCAACAACTCTTGCAAGAAGAGCTTAACTGGGAGTAGAAAAAGGTGTTTATGAACTCCTTTTCCTGATAGCTTTTATTGTGGAATGTGATTGAAACAAGGAAGAATCATTACTTTCTACTTTTATTTTTCCTGAAAACAATGTGGCACAACAACAGTAAAGACAAAATTGCTCAGTCAAAACAACTAATGTCCATTTGAAAATAGAATAGCATTTGCTGTGTTTTATAATATCCCAGCTAAGATGAAGAGAGAGATAGCAGACTGCAGAAATGTACTCTGTATTATGTAAAAGAGCCAAGAGATTAAAGGCTGACTGTGATCTCATTTGCCCAAGATTTAAATTGATGACTCTCATAGCTCTCAGTAGCCTTAACCTGCATTTACAATAGCAGACAGGAAAATTTGGTCATAAAATCTGAGGTCTGACAGTGTGTTAAAGAGAAAAATTGAAAGCCCTTCAATATTCTGCAACACGACAGTCCTTCCATTTGATCTTGAGAAATTATTCGCATACTGGGTACCTCGATCTTCCCATAGAGAGCTGGAGATAAGACTTCTGTGAGTGTCACAGTGCCACTGAGAAACTCAATGCTAGTGAAAAGATTTGAGTGTCCAAATGAAAGGTACCAAAAATAGATTTTTTTAATTGATATTCTCTGCATATGATCTCAGATACCAAAGTTTTCTCTCCTCTGCACTTGATGTCAGATACCAAAGTTTTCCCTCCCCATGCTACTTAGAGATATTTTTTCCAACTTAGATTTTTTTCCCACTTAAAATAAGCATATTTATTGCTCCCTGAAGGGTCCATTCTCTCCAGTGACCAACTGAAATTGTGTGGATTTGCTCATCGGCATTTTCAGTCTAACTAAAGAAAATCAATTGTTGTATTTAGCTACAACAGGGTCAGTAAATAGACATCCTGACTCAATTTCAAGGTCAGTGCACATCAAGCTTAATTAAAATACTGTGGTATGTTACCCTTTTTTATTGAACTGTCTAAAGTATTCAAGAGGGCTCTGAGGACTCCAGCATGCACTGGAGCTATATTAAAAACAGAAAGAAACTTCTTTACTAATATTTTCAAACCTATGAGGAAAGACTAAGAGGACCTAGAGAGCTCTTATTACTGCTTCCATTTATATTATTCATAAGTTATTAGAAGTACTTAGCCCACGGAGCTTCTTGATTAGTTTAAACTGGCTAAAACCAGCACTGTCACTGAAGGAAGGGCTTGTTTTGCTCCAGCACCCAGCCTGCCGTGCCCTCCAACGCTTGGCTTTCTGCAAGTGTGAGGCTGGGTGCTGATCCTTAGAGGGAACCTGGTCTAGGCTACAACAAAATGACAAACAATGTAATTCCCACACTTTGACTTTATGTCGAGTGTATAATTGCTTGAATTTTCTTCAAAATATCGAGATCAATTTTCACCTCTTGCACATTTTCAGGCAATGTAAAGTCATTAAATTTTGTAAAAGCTACTAATTTTCATTGGTGGAAGAGAGACCAGCTTCTGCAGCCACTGTGTGGTTTAATTACAGGAGGGAAGTAAGAATATTCTATAATATTCTATAAAATGACCTCCTGAAGCATATAAAAAAGAAAATACCAAGAAGGTATAAATTAAGGTGAAAGACACAGTAGGAGTCAATTCTCTTCTCCCACCTCCCTCATTACACCCACTAAGCACAATATTAATATGAGTCTCACTACTTTCTCTCTGCTCCTGCTGCCTTTGGTGAGATCTGTGTTTGGCCCATTATCTGACTCACTTGTATTGGATGTGATATGACATCATTTAAGTAATTGTTTGGCCCAATGGGACTCAGTTTTTCCACCCACTGGTTTTGTACACAAGGGCAGTATAAAACCCACTGCATTGACTTTTCCCCATATCAGAAAATCAAGAAACTTTCAGAGGGCAACATTATTCCTTTTCTTAATTGATAAGAATATGAATAACTCTTCCTTTGTGAAATATTATTTGAAAATTTTCTAATCAATATTCATAAGTGCTAACAAATATTTTTTACCTTTACATAAAACAATACCACTTAAGGAAATGAGAATGCACACACGTGCACACACACATACACTCACACTCACTCACAGAGATATGCTGTATTACAAAGCACTGCTACTATGACATGCTCCAAATAAGCTTTATTTCAGGTGTTTGAACACACATCATGCCAGTAAGATGTCTCCTTTAGACACATCAAAATGAGTGTTTATGGCATAAGAGCACTGCCATGTTTTAATAATTGAACTACTCTTGGCGTAAGACTTTGAACTGTGTTTATTTCCTCAGTGTTTATGCAGTGATGTAAAACACATTCTTAACAGTAGACAAAATACTTGCAATGACATTCCTAATGCCTGAAATTAGGGCATTTATGCCTGCTGTAGATTCAAAATTGTCTTCATTTTTCCACAGCATCTTAATACTATAACAGACTTTCACTATGGGGAAAAAATTATTTCTTTCAAATGGTAGCTGTAGGAGATGCCAGCTGAAACTATGACTAGTTCAGATTATTTTCCTTATTCTCTTAGCTAACATAGAGCTCACTAGATGATGACAGTTCATTCTGAGGCTCTCACACAGCTGACTTTTGGGCTAGTTTTTCACCAAGCCCAGCCCCAGTTCATGTAGGGGATTTTCATGGGTCCTCAGTTTGACCAACCTTATCCCTGCTTGTCCTGGGTCAGACTCGGGCATACTCCTCATTCTATCTTTGCACCACTTCAAACAGTTCCTAACATGACCCTGCTGTGCGTGTGTGTGTGTTATTTCTTTGGCAACATAGCTGTACTTTCCACAAAGCTGGATGGTTCATCAGCCCCAGATTGTGAGTGGTCAGTGGAGGAGTTGGCCCCTTCTCTCAGTGCTGCTCAATCAGGGCATAAAAGCAAGAATGATCTTGCATCCCAGCCTCCCTATCTTGAAAATGGATACATAACCTTTTGTATTTCATCCGATGATTCATCTGAGATTTCAAAGGACACAAAAAAGTGTCACATACCCATGTGTGTGCTGCTGATGCTCACAGGATGCTGAGTGCTGTGAATCAGTCCTGATCCTCACAAACATCCTTCAGATGAAGGTTGTTACAGGTGTGCTTGTTCTTTCCTCTTTGCATTTCCAGCACTTTCCCTAAAGTGCTTTTGAGCTGCAGAAATCAGAGAGACTGAGGATTAAAATGACTGCGTTTGAAAAAGAACAGAGAAGTGCTGTCCCAGGCCTGGCCTAAGTGAGAGGGGGTTTTGTGCAGCTCTTCACCTCAAGAGGCCAAGTCTGGTATTCTGTGCACCCCTTCCATTTACAAAATGAGACGAGACACTGCTGTGGAGAAGGTAGAGGACAAAGAAACTGCAGGCCCAGTTAATGAGAGATTTTTCTGCTAGCTCATAGACACTTGGGAGGCTTGGTGGGGATGCAAGAACTGACTTCTAAGGGGAAGTGGGTCAACAGTTATTCAGTGAAGCATTAACTCACTGTGAAGAACAAGGCAAAGAGGTGAAGGCACACTGAAGTGAAGTGAGAATCACTCTGTAGTGGTTTTGAAAGGAAATGTCTTCACAGGAGAGTAATTAATCATATTTCATAAGGATTTTCACAGAAAACTCATAGAAGATCTGGGAACAGAGGAAAAGAGAAAGAACAGTTTAGAGGGATTTTGTGAATTGGCTGCTTTTGTATTCACCATTCAGCCTTACTAGGGAACAAGAAGAAATATCTGGATTTTAACCTGATATTCTGTAAAGTACTGTTAGTGGCACACCAGAGACTGTCAGGCATCTACATGAGCAGTCCTACCTGATGGCATCCATGTGTAAGTAAGCAATGACCAATGTAAAAGCTTTGCTATAGGATTTTACTATCTCAGCAGATTAATTTTTAGCATCTGACAAATGAATCATCACATAAAGCTATGGCAATTGCCTGCCTTACCAGGCAGTTATTTCCCACACCTTTGGCTTACTGAGATCTGCTGTGGGGCCATTTCTGTGCCACCTTCGTTATCACCACTGCTGAAGGCACTGCTTGCCAGGTCCACAGCTGAAAATCAGCATAGTAAAAGATTTGCTGCTACAGAAAGTCTGGAATTACCACCCGCAGAGCTTTTCTCAGAAGATCAGCCACAAAGGGCGAGGAATCACTGTTAAACAAATTGCTGCAGAGGAGAGCCATATGTGTAGGTATCACTGAGATCTTGGCTGTGATCTCCAAGTCCTAATCTAGGTTCTGTGTGCAACAGAGTGATGAGGATACTCAGATTGATTGAACAGCAGGTTAATAATGGCAAAATAATATCACAAATATGAAATGACACCAAATTCACTGAGCGGTATCGTGAAAACTGGAATTCATCACAGAGTATTGTGGGATATAGAACCATGCTCTGTACTGGCTTTTCTTTCTGCTTACTTAGCATTTCTCCCGGCTTCTTATGCTCTCATGCCCACCCTGTGAAGACAGCAGAAATAAAGCAGTTTGTTTGCTGCAGCACTGCATTGTTTTTTAGAGTTCAACTGAGAATTTCCTCATGAAAGGAGATGACTGGAGGGCTGCTGGACACATGTGCTTATAGGTGTTTTCTGTGCAGTCATGTGCAAACCCCAGCTCCTACTGGGGACTGGTGACTGCAGTTGTGAACAGTTGAGAGCGGCAGGTGTATGGGCTGTAGAGAAGGGAAGACCCAAGGATAAAGATCAGCCTCTTTGATAGGAGAAAATAGTCACATTACAAAGCAAAGAAGAAAAGAAGATAAGGAAAGGCAGGTAAAAATTGCAGCCTGACTTGCTTCTTGTTCAAAGTCCTTACCTTTGCATGGGAGCTGATTTTGAGCACTTGGATGGGACAATACCTTTCTCAGTTAACCTCCCGCTTCACACTGCACCAAGCAGAGAACATAAAATAAGAAAAAAATAATTGAAAGATCATTGAAGTCATCAGCAGTTTACCACAGCCCTTGAACAAACTGCTCTAAACGCTTTAGGCTCTGCCTTTCTGTGTTTTCTTTAGGTAAACTCATAGATAGGGTTTTCAGATGATATTGCATGTCTGTGTGGAACCTTCCCTGTCCAGATCTGGAGGGAGAAGATGATGAAGACAGGAGGATGGTTCAGGTGCTAATCACAAAATACAGGCATTCCATCCCATCAGCTTCAGACGTCAGCAAGGGATCTGTTTTGTATCCGGCAGCACAAGCATAGCCTGAAAGAGGGTTAGTCATTTGGAAAGGACCAGGAGGCAGCTACAGACCTGTGTTTCAAAGCTGGGGAGGGCTCTGTACAAGGATTTGTGCCAAAGTGTCACAGAGCTGATGTGGAAGAGCTAATCCATATGGTGGCAAAACGTGTTTTTCCCAGACTGCCACAGAGCCGTAGATGAGTCTCATGCTGTAATTCCTGTTCTGAGGGCCAGCAGCCCTTTATAAATGTTCATGAACTAGAAGAAATAAGGAAGATATCATCAAACAGTGATACCTCACTTTAAGAGAACTGTTGAGTCAATAAACCCACTCCCCTCACCCCCCTGCTTTCCATGTACTTAGCCAACACCAGCTGTGGCCCAATTAGACTCAACTGCTTACAGAAATGGATCTGTTACATACAAGTACACAATGGATTATGATTGTAATCACTTAAGAGGTCACAGCAGCTCAGTGATTGTGTTTTCTGTCTTCTGTATGAAACACAGGACTGAAGGTCTGACCCATTTTGAGTAGCTACAGACCCTTCAGCCCCTGGGAGGGCATGATACAATTCACCTCTGGTGCCAGTGAGCAACCTGGTGCTCTTCCTCTATGCATTGAACCTCTTAAATTAGTGCAAAGGTAGATAGTGCCATCAGGTTAAGTTGTGCCTGAGAGCAGCAGGCATTTAGACCTCTACTTGCAATACCAATATGGTCATAAGTCTAGGCTACCAATCAAATGAACTAAGCCGTGAAACAGTGGAATCACATTGGTTCTGGTGCAGATGGGAAAAGAACCTGCAAACCCAAAGATCCTACAAGGTAAAATGCTCATTATGTTTTCCCTTGAGCGGCTTAATTGAGTATCTCCCACAGCAAGGTCAGAAGTGTGCCTCTGCTGTCCTGCTATGACTAGCAAACTGTGGTGGGCATGTTACCTTCTCCATGCGGACACCACATGCTCTCCAAAACAGCTCAGGGACTTCAGGCTTTACACCTGGAGGAATGAAATCTTCTGGTGTGCAAGGAATTTTACAATGGCATTTAATATTTTGGTGTTTGAGACATGTAATCACTTTCTGTCATGACTTTATCAATCCTGCTAGCTAAGAAAGATATCACAGACACTTGATGAAGCCCCGTTTCTTCTTTTGAGTTCTTTTCTGAAGTTTTTTTTTTTTTATTGGGCCTCCCTGAAAGCATTACCCTATAATCTTTAATACCATCTGCTTTCCTGGGCTATAAGCCAGGTCACTTTATTAAATCAGCATGGAGTAATTTAAGGTATTGTCTTTGCCGAGTAACAGAACTGTAATGGGGAAGCAGAGACAAAGATGTTTTTGTTCTAGAGCAGAATAGCACATGTGTGTCAGGTCTCATGTATTTCCACAACAACAAGGGAAAAACATGGAATTCTTCATCTCTTGGAGTAAGTGTCCTTCATGTCTGGTTTCTGAATTACATCAGAATCTTCAAAATTGCTGCTGAATGGGAAGCACTGGAGTGAGTATAGGTTTTGGAAGTGAAAAAAACAGTGACATTTTTAGGACACAGGGCTGAGGATGTAAGTGTGTGAGAAGCTACAACATAAAAGACCAGGAGACATTTATTAAGTTTAAGAACCAGAAAAATCTCTCTTTTATTAGAAACTTATTCCAAGCAGAAATCTGCCTCTCCTTTGAGCTTGGTCCTTTCAACTAAACTTATTTGTGGCTGTTACTTCTTTGTCTGAGAAAGAAAATCTGAAGTGACTGATAGAGAGTCACAGTTTATATTAGACAGATATACTTGAGGCTGTCTTGCTCAGCTGTCTGAAAGGCTGTAAGAAAATAGCTACACGATGTAGCAATCCCAGTTCTTGCTTTACATAGATATAAAAGGGAAAAATGAAAATTCAGGTGGAACAACAGGTGACACCTTTGTTATAAAAAAATGACTTGAAAGTGTTGAAAATTGCTTCCAAATGCTTGTAAAAGTTTATTTAAATCTATTGTTTTCCACCCTCTGGTCTATATTTTGCTCATTTACACAGTGGACAAGAGGATATTTCATATTATTTTAATTAAATTAAACTCAATCAATATTTACTACAGGTCTGGGCATAGAGAGGCTAGAATACATAATTGTACTTGTTAGAAGTATAAATATTGAGCACAACACAGAGGATGAATGATGTTAAAAGAAGCAATAGATGATAAAACATAAAACAGCAAATAAGAACACCACCACAACCACTAAATAAAAATAACAACAACATCAACAATAATAGCAAATAAGATGCCTGACGACTCGTACAGTTATTGTATCTCAGAATGGAGTTGGAAAAGCCTGTAAATTAATTTTGCCAAGTATTATTAAATATTAATATATATTATTGAGTATAATATACTCTAACCTACCTGGCCTCTATTTAAGGAAAGTCCAAATAACACCTCTCTGAATCTCTGTGATTTATAATGAGCAATTAGATGAAAAAGATCAAACTGAAACAGTCAGGCCAGTGTTTACAACAGATGAACATGTTGTAAGCAATCTAGTGATTGCAAATTGTTTTTAACAACACATTGTAACAGGTTCCAGGGTTACAGGCAATTTTATGACATAAAGATAGCAATAAAATACCTTTTAAGCTTTTATGAGCAATACAGGTCATGAATGCTCTTTACTCAGGTCATGAATGTAGGAAGAGTAGTCAGGCACTCACCAAAATATACAGATTATTCTGGGTAATTTTAATCCTGCAAGAGTAGATTTCATCCTCTGATGAGATTAAAAAAATGAAAAACTCTACTAACAAATAAAAAAGGAAATGTTGGAGAAACTCCCTTAGTACGAATAGATGAGATTCTACTGGAATTACAGTTTGATGGAACCTGGTTTTGCAATTTTTCCTTATTTTCCTTGGAATACTTAGATTCAGGCTGATGAAAAGGTCTGAGAGGGTGAAGTAATTATCTGGCTAAAATACAGAGTAAAATCATTGTCTTTAAAAAATACTTGTACTCTTTTAACTTCTCTACAAAGATCATCTCAGAAACCTTCTTGCTGTGGTTCCTCTTTGTCGTGCTGAGGAGACCTGATCCAGAAGGAAGACATGATTACACCTGATTTTCTTGTGTACCTATGAATTTGTGACACTGTCACATAGAGGCGGACGTGACACTATCCCCTGTTTGCTTCTGGTTAGTGGATGAGCAGTACAAATAGGAAGCTGTGCTTCCACAGGGTGGGGATAATATTAGCTCATGATGCTGGATGAACGGAGACTCAACCTCCCTTTATATTGTGGGAAAAGTGAAAAAGTTGCCTTCTTTATTAGCTATGCAAACATAGAGCTATTTGGAGTGCTTTGTGGTCTGGGTTTGTGGCTGAAAAAATGAGAAAGTACTGAAGAGGACTTAGAGGAATATGCGGAGTTCTGGGAAATGCACTGCTTAGTAAGAGAATGAGGACATAATATACTTGGTTATCCAGGTGGAGACAGAAAGTGACTAGAAGAGTGCACAGACTATTTGGAAAAGATATTCTCATGGTAAATAGCACTTTAATCTAGCAGGAGAAGAATCAATTTTTGTATGTTTAAACCAATATTTTAAAGTAATAAAGTGTTGGAATAATGTAGCTAGGGATATGGAAAGTTCCTCTTCATGTGAGACTATTCTCATAAAACTACACCTTAGATGAATCAGATTTCATTGTGTGAAGGTGAAATTACCAAGAAAGGTGTTTTACCTGTGCTCTGAAATCTCAGAATGGATGGTCCTAATAGTGATTTTACTCTTGAAATCTGTATGTGGCAAGGGGGACCTGGGAATTATACTCGTGCATTTGGTCATCTAAAAATGATTGCAATGACTGCAACATCTGGAGCAGCAAGGACATGACCAGATGTTGAATCCTACATCAGGAGAGGAAAGTATAACTTCTAAAAATATTCTGTACAGGGCTCACCCACAGCTAATTTTTGGTACAGTCATTCTCTTTCTCATTCTTTTTCATGACTGCTGAGGAAGGTGCCCAAAAGTAAAAGTACATTTAAAATGGTTTGTTTGAGCACAGAATGATCTCATGACTTGTATTAGATTGAACTGGAATTTATCCTGGCTTCTCCCAGTCTGGATTTAGTGCCTGAACCAGAAGTCCAAACTTACTCTCTGCTTAGTGGAACCATGCAGTCCTTCCTCTTTGCAGTTAAAGGAAATAGAAAGACAAGCAATTTATTTACCCAGTTTGAACCGACTTGAGTTCAAACATCATACACAGACGTATATGAAATAAAAGGGAAAGAAAATCCACCTTGTGCAAAATGCACAAGAAGTAAAAAGGGCATTTACCTTGCTGAAGTCTCGACAAATGACTAACTGTGGTGCTGTGATTTCACACGATTTTACAGTAAACTATACATTAATGAAGATGTTTCAAGGAGTGGAACACAAACTACATGATATTTACCTTCTGGGTTTTTTTGACAGTGTTACCCTCAGTGGTGTGATCATTCTCTGTGGCCACAAGAGAAAATCCAGTAGGAGCAGAAGTTGTTCATGCTGCAAACAAGGCTGATAATAGATGTCCAGCCATTTGCTGGTAACATATTGAAGCATTTCTATGAAAGCTATGAAGCTCAATAGCTTTACACTGTCTGGGCTACATTAGTGCAAGCAGTACTTTGCCCCGACCCTGAACATCTTCTGGGCTTGATTTTTTAAATGTCTGTAATCTGTGAAATGTCCTGTTATCATTCATGTGGAGAGGCTATGCCATACTGAGCATGGGAAACAAGCCTGACACCCTCTTCTGCCTACAGACACAGACAGATACAGAGTGGAAGGGAAGAGGATGATGCTTGCAGCTCTTCGACAGCCAGTCCCTTGGAAGATGCCTTGTTCTATATATAGTACCTGCATACAGTTTTCAGCTGCTCACACCTTGCAGCAGCAAAAAGCTTTGGATTCAGTTCAGCTGCAGCTCTTTGAGAAGAAAAATGGAGGGGAAGTCTAATTCTGAAGATCAATGTCCCTCAAGCACTGCTGACTGGGGACATCGTCTGGAACAGGAACACTCACAGGACTCCATGAGTCATGATTTCTTTAGACAGTAGTACCTTCCATGTGACTGGACCAACAGACACCAGCTCATTTGAATTATTATTTTTAGAACAACACTGAAAAGATGCTAAACCATCACTGCTGTGGTTCAGATGCTAGGCAAATCACAGAGGAAGTAGTTTGTCTTAAGCTTTCCCATAACATGTAAACCACATTGTGATGGGGTCTCTTTCTGGAGAGACATACCTCCATTTGTGCACACTTCTGCACAACCCCAGCCTTACACAGTCCAACTCACACAGAGATTTGTTTGTCAGGCCTCATCATAAAGCATCATTTAACTCCCTAGCTTTCCCTTTAGCAAGTCTTTTGTAGGAAAATGGAAATAAAAACATTGTGCAAAACCAGGGTCTACTCCTGAGTTAGAGACTCTCAAAGATACACACAGGGAACTTTGGAACTTTTACCTTCTGAACTTTTACAATATGAAAATCTTCAGAGGTCCATAAATAGCCCCACGTCAGTTAGTTGTGAATATTTCTGCTGTTATTATACAGATCATACAGATTTAGCTGGCAGTTTTTGGTGGTGTTAGGGTGTTAAGAAGCGTGTGTGACCAGTATGAATGTTTTCATAGGTCAATGACATTTTAGCACTTGAACAGTGCAAAAACTGGAGTTCAATCTGAGAAGGAGCTTCAGAGTCTCCACAAGACTCCCATGTAAGTGTGAGCTGATAAATGTTTATTTTATACCAGAACACATGGAAGAAGCTGAAATATTTCAGCATGAGTGCTTAAGACCATGAGTCCACTGGAGGTTTTTCTACCAAGTTGACTCGCCACCTTGCTTTGTACCACTCATCCTCAGGCTCACTGCAAATGAAATTTTTGGTCCTACTGGTATATATACAGCTCAGTCACTCACACTGCAGGACCCGCCAGGATCATAGCCTCAAAATCTTCTCTTATTTTTGTGAGTATAACAGTTGATCAGCTGTGTCTGGCTGTTCCAGGTCCTGCACTGTTCACCTAAGTCAAAGGCAGAAATTTCTCACACGACCTTCTCTGGGAACAGAGTGGCAATTTCCCTGGTATGAAGATGTAAGAAGATGCTGGAATGAGTGATGAGTCTCCAACAAGGAAAGGTCTACCAGATGCAATTAGCCATAGCATCAGAAGCAGCAGGATCTTATATTCTTAAATGAAGTTGCCAGTGTGAATTGTTGGAAGCTCCTCTTATGGTGCCTACTGACTGGCCTGTCAATGTGTTTTGCACAGAGCAGGCTCAGCAGACCAGGTCATGGTAGTGCTCCTAGACAGACACATGAGAGACATCCACAAGAGCATGTGGATGTCAAACCAAAATGTGCTCCCAAGGATGTACAGCATCTTTACTACAGACTCATTATGCCAGGGGTGCTAAGCCTGAGCAGCACCGAGGAGACCCACTCGTACCCACTAGCTGACCCAGGAGCTGAGAATCACTCCTCATGCTGCTATGCAGGCTATGACCAGTGAGGATAACTGTCAATCTTTCATGGCTACTGGTTAGGTGCTGAGATGAACTGTGAGCAATCTCACTCCAGAATACTGTATGGCTGTGGCATTTTATTTCTTGGCAATGCGTAAGGTCACACAGTGTATTTCTCCTTTCCTTTTCTGTTTTCTCCATTCTTATTTTCATCCCTAAAGTTTATAATGAATAGTTTCTCTTTCAGAATTCATTTTCCCTGAAGGTTTAATATTGTGCTGTTCTCAGGATTAAGAAGAAGATGGTCTTAATTTGGGACTCCAGTTTCATTACCGCAGTGCTACTGTATTTATTAATGGTGGGGAGTAGAGAGAAGCAGGCTGAATATAACAAATAGCATCTTAAAGGATTATTTTGCTCACCTTGGTGTGCAATAAAACTTTAATGACAGTGAATTTTTTTCTCCCCCTAGCTTCTAGCATTCCACATAATTTAGGGAATTAGTTTTTCTCCAGGGCCTTGCTTTTCTCCTCACACATGTAGTAGTTCTCAGAAAGCCATAAGAAAGAATATTATGGATAATAGATGCCCTCAGGGGCCCATCACAGGAAAATGTGTCAGGAACTGAACAGCCAGCTATGATCACAGCCTTCATTGCTATACTCTTTGGTGGTAACTCTTGGGCTTTTGTTGCAATTCTGATATAATTTTTCATTTCAATACAGATATCACTTTGCTGGCACCAGTGTTGATTTAAATATTTTACTTTAGCCAAGGGAGGTCATCCTTACAACGCAGTGTTTATAACCACTCAAACTGTTCTCCTGAGGTTTCAAATCTTTTTAGGATGGCAGAAAGTATCCAGGCTGGGACAATTGACTTCCCAGATATGTAGTTACATGAGAGAGAAAGAAGCTTCTGTTAAAAAGCAATAAGTTATTTCCTTTTCAAAATCTCCCACAATAATAAAAAAAGGCTTTTTATTGTTTAATACATACTTTTATTTTCCTTTGATTTAATTGCTTTTGGAAAGTGAACCTAACGAAAGGTGAAACTGTTTGAAACTAAGGGCAGTGATTTGTCACCAACGTTTCTTTGTTATTTGGCCTGAAAGAATGAGGGAAAGTAATCAAAGACTGAAATGAAAACCCCAGAGTGAACGCAGAAAAATATCTCACAACACCCACGCACAGCCAAGATAGCAGTAGGCAAAAAGCATCCTCTGATTACGCAGACGAGGATTGTGCAGCCAGTGACCACACAGACAGATGCAGACAGACAAGTCTATTTTCAGCCTGAGCTCTGGAAGTTCCGGGTAACAGATCTGCCTTTGCATGCTGCCTCATGCACTGCATTGCTGTTATCAACGGGACAACCCCAGGGTCTACAGCCTTGTAGATGTTCACAGGACAAAATAAAGATGTACTTTGTCAACTGCTTGTTACGCATTTCCATGAGGAGAAGGGGAAAACCAAAGCAAAGGCAATCTTCACAACCAAACCCAAATATTTGACTTGTCAGCTGCAAGCAGTTAATTTTGTAAGAAAGGGTTCATTTTGTAAGAAAGATTTGGCCAAATTTATGATGGTTATCAGTCTATCTTTATTTTAGAATGAGAATAATGTCATTATACATATTGCGTACAATTGGGTGGATGAGGGTCTAAGTGGGAGAGACCAGGAACGGGGTTTGCAAAGCAGAAATAAAGTGTGTGTTGTGCCAACTGGTGCTCCGGGGAGTGGGGCAGCAGAATAACCTCCTCAGTAAATCTGAATGTGCCCAAGAGACTGGTGAACAAAATATTATCTATATTAGTGGTAAGACAGCTCCACTTCTCAACAATTTACAGCAGCACAGTTCATGGAAAAGGCATAAGAGCAGCCCCTATTTCACAAATGTGTACCTGGGAGGCAAATTAAGCATCTTGCCCAGATTAAACACTTGAACAGGGCCCATACATTCACCAGCAATCAAACTTGCCCTAGCCTTCAGACTTCTGCAGTCCTGGGAAGGTATTTTTAGTTGTTATCTTATTAGCTGGAGCTGTTGCAGTGTTAAGGAGCAGATGTAGGGTTCTGTCTCCCAGGGAGATGTGGTTTTCTCATGCTAGTTTTTCTGTTAGGATAGAAGAAAAGTCACTTCCTAATGAAATTACATAGTTCATTTACATGCAGAAAAATATAATAGAAGAGTCTAAAGTAAATGCTATGAACCAAAGCGGAATCCTACAGGTAATCTAATTACTCAAGGTTTGGCCAAATTTTACATCAGTGAAGGTGGAATTTAGCAGGTTCTGAATTATCACTTAAACAGCAGCTAGAAAAATAGTACAATACCATCTCTTGATGTCTTTGATTAACTGTCACACTGAAATATCAGGAATAAAGTAATAATGGAGAGCTAATGTCAGAGCTTCTCAAAGCTACACGTATTTAATCAGAGTATCTGTCGAAGAATAATAAACCCCAAGTCATTCAAAGTCATTTATTGCCCAGTTCTTGACCTACTGGTGTATTTTGAATTAATTACATCTATTTCTACTTGTGCATGTCTCTAGAACTGAATAGTAAAAATCTAGCTCTTACTAAAAGGGTACAAGATCTTGAAGCAGGACGAAGTGGATTCCCCATTCTAATGCAGTGAACACATCTTGTACACACTGACAAGATCAGGCTCTTCAAAAAGGTAATCAGAGAATGGAAAAGGAGGTTGAAAGGGAAGTACCAACATCTTTTTTGAATATAAAGATAAGTTACAAAACTTATATACACCATCTTAAAAAATCCAGTGGTGTAATCTGTCTTTCAAAGTCCCATAATCTCTCAGACAAATTGCCTCGGTGTTTATGACCTTGTTTTCTTTTAAGAATGTGTGCACTCCAGAGCCACTGTTGTTAGCTCTTACATTGGAGATGGATCTCCTCAGAAGGTCAGTGCACTCCTCAAATAGAGGAAATTAAAATTCAGTGGGGAAGTTTCTGGGTACCTGAAATAATCCACTCAGCCCAATAGGTGTTATACCAGAGCCTGTTACAGGAGAGGAACAATCAGGTGGTAGTTAACTCTCTGGCTTCTTTCCTTCACGGAAAACTACAAGTTCATTACATTTACATCTTCTGAATATTCTGCAGAGAATGCTCAGATTGGTGTCTACCTCGAAGTCCCCCACAATGACTGCATCAAAGCTGGTAGCCAGCTCTCCAAAGCACTAATCAAGCATTTTAGCCACAAAACTATTCTTTCCTCTGGTGTGAGAACAAGCCTTTCCTCTTACACAGGGCTATGTGTACAAATCACCAAGGTGACTCTATAGCACTCACAAAGTTGCTATGGTGATTTCATAATTAAACATCACTGCAAATTGTCATCCATGATCCTCACACAAATAAATATTTTTTTAGAAGTATATTTTTATTTTGGTAGGCTTTAATTTATGTTTCAGTCTTACCGTGCCTGCTACAAGAGGTTTTTACATGCCACACAGAGCAAGAACTATTGCTTCAGTCACCTGCCTCACTCCTGATGAATGAACAACCCCAGGGTCCCTGGATTTGTCATATCAGGAAAGTGTGTGGAAAAGTGCTCTGAGTGTGGGGATCATGACATTACAGGGGAAGGGAAGTCTCCATCTATGTTCAAAACCATCTACCTCACTTTCTAAGCTGCTGCTGAGCACTCTGACTTGATAATTAGAAAAGCATGTGTATCTACTCTCTGGAAAGCTCAAATATTGCAGCTGCACCTCATGGACCTGGATTATTCAGCTTCAGTATTTTCCAGATGTGACCACTTGCTCAGGGACCGAAGCTTTGACAGACAGGGCTCTGACTACCTGCACTAAAAAGACGAAGTGATTAAACCACCTTGAATTCCTATCAATGCTTTTGATGACTGCTACTTTATTTCTCTTACATCCCACCACCCTTGACTGGTACTGGTCATAAGTAAGTTGTCTTCTTTTCCACATTTCTTATCCCCTCTTTGTCTTTCATTTGTCATCTTAACCAGAAATCAGCTCCTGATTCCTGTCCCTCAGGCTGCAGGGTCCGTCTGTCTAAATCACATCATATTTTCAGTCAAATACTTTCCCTGCCTCTCCCATGTGGGTCTGCATGCTTCAGAAGAGTTCACCAACTTCCATACAACTACATCACTGTTTTAGAGACTTCCAGCTGCTGGGATGTCCTAAAAACCCTACTGAATTAGGTGCCAAGAGTACTATATATCCCACAGATGAATATTGGCTTCATCATCTCCTTGCAAAATCTTAAACGTGCCTATCACCTATTAAGAGAAAGGGTCATTGTTTTGTCCTCTTTTTATTGTGAACAAAGGGTCAATGCTATTGTTGCAGTAGCGCATCTCTGGCTCTGTATAGATCCACATGCAGCACATGCCTTATACCCAGTCTGACTTCGGTGTTTGGTGCATGGTGAAGCTGTTCACTGTAATCAGTTCTAGTTCTTACTACACTTGTCACATTACATCTCTGAAAACTTTGGATATAGAGTTATAGCCTGCTGCTTGCCATGCATTGTTACACCCACAAATGCTCTCATAAACAAGAGCAGTCTTTGTGAGCAAGAAACTCAAGAATGTATACAAAGGAAAGAGAGATTTCTTTCCTGCAGAGAAGTCTCAAAAGGTATGAAAACAAAGCAATTTTGCATGAACTGACTTCTACACAAATGTCTCAGTTAAACAATGAATGAAGGAGTTGCTGAATGGATGACCTTGTGGAAAACCTGAAACTACCATACTTCTGCTTTTATAAAATTAGCAAGAAGAAGCTACTGACAATGCAAACAATTTCTAAAAAGATGAAAAGAAAAGAATGTTTTCTTCTGAAAACCTCATATACTTTTTTTTTATTAGTAATAGATAAGAAAATCAGAACTAATCAGGGGAGACTGGACAACTGTAGAAATCAATTATTATTTCCTTGAGAAGAATGGAGGAAAGAGCTGTCTCTTCTGTATGTGGAATATTACATATGAAACATAGATATATATGTATGTTTAGAAGAAAAAAACCCCTTAATTGTTATAGCATAATATATACATAAATGGTACTTCTGCCATAGCTTGTATTTCTCAGCCCTGGGGTACCCACTGAGATGGTATGTACAGGATCATGTTTTCATTGAATTAAGTCTGATCTAATTGTAAAAATATTATGACAAAATTCTGCTCTGGTGCAGGTCAGCCCTATTCCCTTCAGGAGAATGAAGTCTACTTCTACATCATCTCTCGAAAGTCACTGAGAGTGAGTAAAGGAGGAAAAAGGTCCCTTTTCTCCCTTTAGCTACATGACATAATTGTGCTGGTAGTTGCTGACTGGGTCTTAAAATCATTGAGTATATCTTCCAAAGCACCACCTGGTAACCTAGGATGATTTCACTGTCCTCTTATATAAAAGTCTGAGAGAGAAGGATGAAGTTGAATACTCTTCAGGAAGAAGAGCCTAAATATTCCTAAACAGGGATTTTGGGCACTGAACCCGCTGACTGCAGAAAATCCAGCTTTTATGACTGTGCCGGCAGCCTGGGGAACCTGCAGTTAACTTGAGAAATGCATTTTGCATCCAGCTCTGGATTGGCTGTGCATTGTGGACAGGACTTCAAACACTGTGAATAAAGTATAGAGAATATTTTAGGTGGTTGTTTATATCAGCAGCCTGCACTGCTGTTGACAGCTGCAGGCATTTAAAATACGCAACTTCCAAACAGAAATATATATAAAATTTACAGCATTTGTAATTAAGTTAGCAATGGAATTAAATTTTGCCTCAAGGCTTGTTTCATAATAACTCCCCAACTGGCAGCACTGCACCTCCCTAAATTTTCTACCATCTGAAAAAAGAAATAATGAGTAGATGAATGGCATGACCTTCAAATACTGTCAGTGACTTGCAATCACATAATAGAAATATACAAGGGTTAAGCAAATTTGATCCTGCCTGTCTCCTGCTGTGATGCAGTTTCTCTAATAGAGTATAAATTAAAAAAAAAAAAAAAGAATCATCAATACAGTATCGTACACAAAGAAATTTAATCACAGTGTCCTCAAAGTCGCATCTATGCAGTGGTATATATCACATACAACACTAAATACAAGCTGTTGCTCACATGAGTAATGTCATTCACAGAAACAATTCACTATTTTGTCTGAGGCTACCTGCCCAAGAAAAGATTCCTAGAATCAAGTCTGTGAACACTGATGGACGTCTGGTTCTGTCACAACTGTAATATTCACATTATGACTATTATGTTAGACCAAGTGACATTAAGATTTTAAATTATTTGCTTCTTTTTCTTTAGGTGACATTTCCCAGATGAGCTGCAGAAAACCTTGTGATTGTTGGTAGTAGTTTGTTCTGGTTCCAGATGAATTCCCATACAAGCCAAAAAAAAAAAAAAAACCAAATGAGAAGAGCTCTGATGAACACAAATGCAACTGAGTATTTTTGGTATCATTTATTTTTCTTCAGATTTGCTAATAACACCTAATTATAATAATAAATATTTTAATTTAGTCATGGCATTAATCATCACCTTCATTCTCATCTCACGTCAGCTGTGACATTCAGATAATGCTCATGACTTCAATGGAATAATTCCAGATCTACACTGACACTCCCAAGTAAAACAGTTCTATGTTAATTCAACTGTAAAATACAGTTCCCTTTCTCAGTTAAACCCCACTGGATGGGATCCTTAAGATGGGAGAATTAAAGATTTGTGAAACTTTCCCTTGTTTCCCAGCTTTGTGTGGTACCCAAATACCTCAGCGCTCAGTAGGACTTCTTTACTAAGAACTAATTCTTTGTTACACATGTTGCTTTTCCTTTTTGTTATGGTTAACCAGAGAAATTGTTATGCAGAAAGTGAAAGGCTAAAAATGAAGGATAATAAAATAAAAATTGAAAATTTCTAGAACTGCGTTTCTGTCTAATAGAATAGGAAAGCTGCCTGCTATATATTTATTTTTTAAAATCACAGTAGCTATTCTACTCTTTAAAACAAATCAGATAAATTAAGCAGTTTTAATTAAGCTCATCTCATTTTCTTAATCTGCTTCTCACACACACTGTGAGGGAAGGTCTGAAAAGTAATTGCAGAGGAACACCACACTGCAAGAACAAATTCTAATTATTGCAAAGGGAAGTTAAAATATTTTATTTTAAAATGTACTTTGTTTTTTCCATTTCCCTTTAATTTTGAGAATGATTTCTTATTACTGTTCATCCCTATTTTTCCCCTGAGGCAGCTTATGTTAGAGAAATGTTGGTACATGGCATAGAGTTAGGGAAGGATAACAGCAAAATGAAAGCAAATGCTGGGGAGCTGACAAATACCGCAATTATCAATGTTATAGAAAGGTTGCTTCAAGTACTGACAGTGCCATTCTTTACAGACTGGAGGGCAGGGGCTGCAGTTATCCCAGTTATCCCAGGGGCTGAACAGGGTTCTTGGTGGAAGCAGAGGTCTGCCCCTGTTTGCCTGCTGCACAGAGATGTGCAGCCTTGAAATCACACTATTCACACTAATTCCACACCTCTCCAGACTGATGTATGGACAAGGCTTTCTGGAGGAAGCTGTTGCAGTTGGAGGGGATTGCTTTGGGCTTGGGGTTGTGTTGGAGGGAGAGGAGGGATGGGGCAATGCTGCCCAGAGCTTCTCTCACTTTGCCTGTGGTTTATAAGTACACTCTGCTTTGTGCCCTTGCCCAATCTTCCCTGCCCTGGCAGCGAAGGAGTGGGGCTGGTACCCACAAGCCGGTGGTAGCTGTGCTGCCAGCACTGTTCACCTCATCCCAGCCTCTGGTGAGCTAAGCCCAGCACATTCCTGGTCCCAAACTCCTGTCCTCTTGTTGTTCTTCCCAAAGCGAAGTCCCTTAGGGTGTTACTTGTCCCAAGCTCCGTGTGTGGTCACTGTGCATACTGCTAATGGCAACTCTTTGTTGAAAGTCTTTCTTCTGGAATGTAATTAGCATTGCAGAAATTAAAGTTGCTCAGGTGTGTGGTTTGCTATTGACATTTCACAGACATTTAGCTCCAAGGATAACTGCATATAAATTAATTTTTCATTTAATTTTTGATTTATTTATGATGTACTTTATAATAACCATATACTATTACAAAGCATTATTACAGATGGTCTTTGCTATTGCTACAGTCTGTAAATAAAGTCTATATTAATATTTAATTTTGTAACTCCAACAGCTATGTGAAAGAGCAACTGAAATAATGATATATGATCCTAAGTGAGCAACAGCTTTGGTTTTCAATGGTGCTCTCAAAGGAGAAGGGTGCTATCTATCAGTCTGCCTATAAAGTAAACTAATAGAGGGATTCAAATTCCTTCTCTTCTCCGTGGGTTAAATGTTCTGGAAAATCTGGCAGAATAAAGACAAGGACCATCATGATGCTAAAGAAATCATTCTTCCATTTTTGCCTTATATTTCTTGGCTAAACTTGTTTTTTTGTTTATTTTTTTTTTTTTCCCCCTGTAAAACCATGTTTCTTATAGAGAACTCCTCCCAGATAAATATTCAAATGTTTAACTGAGTAGATTTTAGCAGGAGGGTTAGAAAAAACTGCCAACAAATAATGGCAAAGAACTTGAGGTGATGCACCTTTTTTGCAGTGATGAATAAACCTTGCTTAGAAATGTCAGTGAATCTACGCAGACAACAGCACAGCAGTTGCCAAGAGTTCAGTGGGATCAGCTAAAATAGCAAGTGAGACCAGTCATCAGCTCTGCAAGCTGTCTGTAAGAGGTCTGCAGATCTATCCCTTTGAGATTAGTGTTCCCTACTGCACTCATTTTGACTCAGCTTTTCCTCCTTTATTAGCATTATTTCCTGTTCAGATATGTCAGATAGCGTCACTGCCATGAGTGTTTGGCAATGCATTGAAAAACAATGCCCTCTCACGTCACTAAAATAAATAGCACAATGAGAATACCAGAGAGGCTTCATCTCGATGAGAAGAAACTTAAAAACTTGCAAAGGTCACTACACTTACTACCCTTCTTTCTTCTTATCAAAAAGTGAGATGTATTTATTTTTTAATGTGTCTCCATGTAGAAGACTTCTTAAAGTCTACTACTCAAATATAAGCTAGTTAAAACTCACAAAAAATGAGGAACTCCCCCCTGCTTTTGTGACATTTGGTCTCCTGAGGCAGAGCATTTCAGGTAAAATAACTGGGCTTTCAGTATCTTCTTTTGCACCTACAGTAGACAGCATGCCATGAGCATTTAGTGTACCTCAAGGCTAGTTTGTCCATTAGAGTCAGTCCTTTCGGGTTAGCTAGTTACTTGAGAGTTCAAGAAAAATCTGAAATCGGGAAGAGCAGCAGTCCTGTGCAGCCCTGCACAGAGCTGAACTCTCTAGCATATACTTCAAAACCATTGAGAAGTCTGCAAGATTAAGGCAGACATTCTGGTTGTCGCTTACCCAGTCAGGTCTTTTCAGATCTCTTGTTCTCGAGGTCAGGAAAGAGCACAAGCCTAGTTTGTCAGTTTGTGTCACAACCAATGCAATTTACTCAACGAGGCATCTGGAGCTTTAATATGTACTTGACTGACAATTTCAAGTACAATGTTTTTCTACTGGTCAACACAGAGAAATTGGAATTGGTAAGAACTCAGAGCTTTGGCAAGTTTTGCAGCAAGCTGTGCTTGCATTGGTGAGTTTAAATAGGTCTCTGTAAGAAGGCATCAAACACCATGCTTGTGTTTTTTTCCTCTCTATCTCCTATTAGATGGAAAGAGAACACAGATGTTTTGCAAAGAGCTCTGATCAAATTTAAAGATGCAAAACTGTTAGGGTGGATCTAATTAATTTTCTGCATCAGTTTAAATGATATCTTTATATTGCAGCACTGTGCAGGGTAATCTGAAGTGAACGGACCAAAATTGCCCACTGAATTTTGCTGCATGAAATGAATTTGGCCTGTTCTGATGAGCATCTATACGGAGGATATAATTTCATTGAATCCCCAGATAAAAAAAATATTTTCCAGAAGATATTACTAGGAAGTCTGATCCATTTTGTTGTTTATTGCTGCTGTAATTTGTCCTAATTCATATTGCGCTAGTGGAAGACTGAGTATTTTCACAGACCCCATCACATCTGTAGTGTTTATGGAAATATATTAGCTGAATCTAATCTACTTGGCTAGAAAAGAAATGTTTTAATCTCACTTTAGTTTACTGCTTGATTTTGGCTGGCGACTAATCCCCGAGGCAGAATGCCCTGGAGGACATGGCTTGCAAGAGCTCAACTCGGAGAGGTTGGGTGTAAGATCTGCCTGAGAAACTCTAAATCAAGCTGGGAATCACCATTTCAGGCAGCCCAGTTGCAGGGAACTGTAAGTGCTGCTCACACAGCCTGACCGACAGCACCACTAAAAATGTCCCTGTTCAATCTACACATGGGAAGTGCTCTAACAGACAACATCACCTCATATTTATAGCATTTAGGACGCCATACACTGAGAAATAGTCACTCATGATAAGTTTCTGTGACACTCTCCTACTGGCAGTATCATAAACTTAGACTGGCAGAAAGGTAATCAGGGAAGATTTAAGTCTGTATTCCTAGCAAAGGCTAGCAAAAGAAAATAATTTTTTTTACATGATTAACAAAAAATTATTACATTGATCTACAAGAAGGTTTTCCCCCCTTAGCACCCGGCTGGTTATAGAAGAAGTTCTCTTTTGTATCTTGGAGTATTTGGGCTGTATTGAAATACTATCTTGACAGGCAAGTCTGATGCTGAGATTGTAATAATTTATATTGGCCTGGGAATAGTTCAGTAATTGTTGTGAGAAGACTTAATTGTGAAATGTGGTTAGCTGATTACAGGGTTTTTAACTGGCAGCTTGTGGCTCCGTTGGGATCCATGGACTACTTTAGAACATCAGCAAAGATTAGGTAAGGAAAAGAAGCAGTACACTAAAATTTACTAGGTCAGGTTCCCTGTCTTTAGATGTCTAAGATGCTGCGGCCTACAACAAAAAGATTTCACGTTATAATAAGTGATTCACATTCTTCACAAATATTTAGGAAAATGCATTTACATGGCAAAGTAAGTATAGACTGTTCAAATATTTTAAATTGCATTCCAGGCATGTATAAATTCATGTTAGTTATACTAACTCAATATTTAGTTTTCAAAAGGTACTGTATTCATCCTGAAAGACAGTGTGATATCCCTTTCTGTAGTAAGATTCCATGGTGTGATTCAAACATGACTAAGTAACATCTCTTTGCTGTGGGAAGAGGTGGGATCAAGAAGAGGGGATCATCACACTCTGGGCAACCTAGTTTTTAATCCAAACAGAAATACAGGGGTTAATGGAGGAGGTTTATATAAAAAGCACAGATAAATGCTCTTGTTCTTAAAATGCCACAAAGTTTCACTTGAGGTGATCCTTGAAAATCAAGAGAAAAATAGCAACGGCTGTTTTGCCTGGAGCTGGGAAGTCAGTGTTCCGAAAAAAAAGTGTCAGGGAAAATGAGGGGGGAAAGAGGGAGGTGGAGAGAGAGAAAACTGCAGTCCAACTGCTTTGGAGCCTTGCAGTGCAAAGTCTCTCAAAGCCAGCACTGTGTGTGGCTACTAAAAAAAAAGCTTTGTCGTGCAGTGTTGGAAAAATATATTTTCGTGTGTGTGGATGCAAGTAGGAAGTTATTTACTGCCACTGTGAAGGCAGCCTTGCTGAGCAAGCCTGAGGGAGCCTCCAGAGCAGCTAGGAGCAACCGTGCTTCACTGCTTTGCAAGTTCACTAGGTAAAGGATGCTGCAAGAGTAGCCAGTATTAGGACCCTTGCAGCTGAGGTCTGCTTTGAGCCAAATGCATTGTTAAGAATGCTAAATTTAGGTTCTTGAATGCAGGAGAAAACCAGGCGTGAGAATTGCTGTGCACGGGTCACTGCTTTGTGGACGCTGCGTGGTCTGAGCTGCAAATGGCAGAACAACCTGCTGTACTTTCATTTTGAACCATCAGGTTGAAACAGAAGAGTTAAGAGGGACTAACAGTGCTGGGGTTAAACTGTGCTGCAGTCATGCTTTAGCTTGTGACACTTGTCATGGGGAGAGAGACAGCAAAGGCACTAAACAGATGCTGCTACAAAAGGTCTCAGACATTCCTCTGCATGGGGTTTTGATGGAGAGGGTACAGTGTTTTCTTTCAAGGCAAAATGAACTATTAAGCTTTGATTGTTGTGGGAAAAGAAAAATGTTTATCACCATCTTTATTCCTCTTCATTTCATCAAACTAATGTGAAATTTCTGTATTTTGTCAAAAATTAGGATGACTGCACTCATTCTGAGGATGAAAAATCTGTGCTGCAGTTACTGGTATATTGACAAAAGAATAAGAGGTTGAAAGCTTTTGCAGTAGAAATCTTTGCAGTAGCTTTATGTTTCCAAATTAATATATGATAAAGACCTTGAGTAAAGGAAGTTTTCTCTGCAATACTCACCTTGTTGTGCTCTAGAGTTAAATCAGCAAGTTGATTTTTTAGCCAGCTTTACCTTTCAGCACGGAACCAGCTCTTCCTAAGCCCAGAATCTGCTGAGCAGCACTGTTGGGTTTACATTTATAAAGCACTCTTTGTGATCAGGCTTCTTTAAAAGAAGAAATGACAGCATAGCAAGTTAGGAACATTTATTCAGGAATACAGGAATATGGAGCATCACAACCTATAAAATGGGGCTCATGAGAACACAAGGGTTTTACCCCTTGCCTTGGTACACATTGAAATGCCAAAATATCATCTTTTTGGCTGACACTTTCTTAGCAGCTTCTAGGAATTACTGATGGACCCAAACTTCTCTGAGTTAAGCAAACAGTAGTTAGTTTCACTAAAAAAAGGGATAGACACAAAAAAGTAGGAAGAAAAGGCTGCACAATTTTTGTCTTTTGCCCTTTAGTCAGTCAAGCACAATGGATGCTGAGAAATGTGGAGAAAGTATCTATAATACTGTGGCAATAAATCTGTGTTCAGATACTTCCTAAAGGTTCCAGAAATATCCTAATTGCACCATGATTTTAAGAAGACTTCCCTAGCAGGTTGTGAGGTCACAACCCAAACCTTGTCTTGAATCTGTGAGATAACATTTCAGCAATCACTACTATTTGCATAGGTTTGCGCTGACAGGCATCCATGATCTGCAGCGTTAGTAACATATTTCCCGTGGCAGCGTGCACAGGTCTCTGGACAAATTCTTGGAGCTTCTGGACTCTCTCAACTTGAAATCAGATTTGTGTTTTGCATCAGATTTGGAGTTATCAATATATTTAGTTCGGCTACATATATCCTACAGAAGCTACATTCTATGTTTTTGAAATTTGGCTTTGTACTCTCAGTAGCATGAACAACCGCACAAACCAGTGGGACAAAGGTTCAAGGGAGACATCGTAGCTGACAAGCACAATGTGGGAAGAGTCCAGAATGACTAAAGAGTGATGTGCCAATGAATCGCTGGTTTTCATGAATGCCCCAAACCAGAAGAATCCCAAATGACGTCTGCGAGTACAATCATTTGACCCAGCCCACAGACACAGATGGGTATTCAGAAACACATGCCAAAATGTTCAGAAGGCAGATGGAGATGAAATTAAATGATATCAGCTAACTGAGTCTGAATAGAGCTGTGGAAAGTTAGCTTTGCATATCCTTGATTTCAAGCCAATGTATTCTCTGGCTTTGTAGAGATTTGCAAAATAAAATGATGAGAAATTAGATAATCCTTCATTTTTACAGGTAACTGTAGCAATACTACTTGTACACTAATTGCTTTGGGCGCTTTTCCAGAGTTCTTGCCTTAGGTAGGAGCTGCTCAGTGAGATACCATCAGAGTGTTTATTCTAGTGCTCAGTGCCATGGTGGCAACAATCAACATGACCACTAAAAGCAAGCATTTTAAGAAGAAACAGAGGGGGGAAAACAGTCTAAAATGTAAAGCCTGTCTCTTTTGCACTTCAGGGACCATTTATGACAACGAAAGCATGCTACAGGGTCATATGTTGCACCGTCCCCACCAGCATATCTCAGATGAAGTATTGTGAGAAAAGTCTCATCACCTCTTTCATTTTGTTCAAGATCCTCTTAATGGAAATGAATGCCCCATTTTCAGGACTAGTTCAAATTATTTTAATAAGGACTTGGTATAATAGTTGCTGGATTGCCTGAAAACAAGAGGATGACTGTCACAGACAGGTCATTTTCTTTTAATCTGCGGATGCAACTTCACTTGATTGCACACTCCTGCCCACAAAAGTATATTTTCCCAAGATAAACCAAAGGGGCTTGGTATCAGGGTGACATTCTAATTTGCACAGGTACCAATGCTTCTTTCTGGAACTAGTGAGTGCCCATAACAAATAAAAGGAGAAAGAAAGGGTAGGAGATTGGAAGAGAATTCAAGGGTTTTTTTTTTTCTCTACAATGATCCATATCATTAACAGCACTTTTATTTTATCTTTTCCTGAGCTAACAAGACTTCAAAGTGTATCTTCTCCATCCCTCTTGTTTTGAATTACAATGAGCCAAATCTATTTCTGTCAACTTCTGTTTGTATGGAAAGGATGCATTTGGCCCATCACATATACTCACATTGAGAAAACCAGCCCATAAACAATCCTGCAGATTCATGAAGCAGAGACAGAAAGGGGATAAGAGGCTTCTTAAAACTTTGTGCTGTACCCTTCCATGTTGGGAAACATGAACCTTTCCCACTTGCTTGTGATAGGTAGGCATATACCACAATGAGGGGTGTGAAATCACTCACTAGTGACTGCTTGTATCTTTTTTCCCTTGCCTGTAATTCTCCTCCTCTTGGGCTATTAGAAGCACAGGAGCCGTCAGATACCTTTCTCAGGGTTATCTCTTTGCTTCCGAGCAGGCTGAGCTGTAAGTGCAAGGTCTGGTTCATTGGCTCATTAGAACCTACCCAGAATCTGCATCTTTGCCTCCTGGGCAGAGAGCTCCTGCGTGGGCACCAAGCCCAGCACTCTTCAACTGTGGATTAATTCAGCCTGGATGAAAACTCATTCTAGCAATCTTCATGTGCCAGTTACGTATTTATTTATTATCCAGCTTGTTTTATGCCTTTTCTGTTTCAGCATCTCAGCTCTGAGGTGGGTTGTACAACCTTCATTAAAAGTATGAAGAAATTCTCACTTGGCAAATTGAATCAGAGATTTAATCTCAAATAACTACAAAACCAAAAAGAGTAAATCAAGCATAGTCAGCAGATTTACCTGGTTTTGTGTAATATTTATCTCGGAATAAATATTTCTACTCTGTCATCAATATATTACTTTGAATTTATTTTGGTTAAAAAGCTCCGTAGTAATTAAATGTGTCTAATTGGAATTTCACCTTGGTTATTTTGTTTCCTGGAGATTTATTCATTCCCTTCCTGCATTCATACTCCTCAAGAATGAGATGGGCTTTTGACTAATTTGTGTTCATTATGATGCAATTGCATAGGATCAATATGGAACATCAAGAAAAATCATTGATGTGAATTTTCATTGGTTTTGATAATCATTAAATGCATTTCTCTTGTGTCTTCCTTTTTTAAATATAACTGTATGTCATAGCCTGGATGTTTTTAAAGGAGTTACGTGAGTAGAAAACAAAAAACCCCATATTTTCTCCTCTGTGTATTTCTGTCTAACAATTACTCAGTTATAACAGTTTATTATCTTCTTCTCTGCTTAGGACTCAAGGTGTGCACTTGGTACTTCTAAATGGGATCTTACTCTCAATCTCCAGACAGAGACATAGCGGGATTGATTCAAGTAAATCCCTGAGAAAGAATTACAGAATTTGAAATCTTAAAAAAAATCTGTATCTATTTATACATAATTTGTGGTTTCCTTTTTTTATGTACATCAAGAGTAAAGAACTACACTGTAATAAAATGTGGAGACATGAGTAATTCTTCTTATTCTCTTTTCTTTGCAAGGGGCTTTCTTATCTGTACAGAATTACCTCTGATAAATTCTTTTAACTGAGCAGCACAATAAATTGGCAGGATGGAATTATATGATACTCATCAAATCATCTCCAATGTGCAAGTAGAGATAGTGCAGAACTTTACACAAGTGCCACATGCTTCACGTTTGATGAAAAATCTTTGCTCTGATGAAAATAAATAGAAGTTAAAAACTAGAAGGGGATTTAAATTCAGATGCAATGCTGGAGAAAGACAGTACAATCTTCCACTAAGGAGATTTCCACTGGCTTTTAATCAGCGTGTTCTTGCCCCTCAGTGTGAAGTGGTCCAGCAATGCTGCTTGAAGGGCATCCTCCAAGATTGAGATTTGAACTGGAAGAAAATGAAGGCAACAAAGGGTTTTGAGCAAAATGCCTTCTCTGTCTGTCTCAAAGTCTCATACCAATAGATGCAATGGCAGAATGGTAGAAACCATAATAATGCGGTAATGCATGTGCACAACAATTTGCACAAGACAGTTCTTGTTCTCTCTCAGCCATTATCTAGGACAATAACTTTAGGGCGAGAAGCCCTCACTGGTTCATCTAAAAATAGGGTATCCACTATGTCAATGCAGTTATCAGTTGTTTCCACATGCAGAACTCTACCCTAACCTTACAGCCAGAGAGCTTTGTTTAGATATGTTGGCCTCTGAGCACACACAATGCCATTATCAGCTTTCATTCAACCAGAGCGGTCACCCATCGATGTGTGGAACTTGCTAATGGGAACTTTACCAGTGGTCCAGTTGTCGATAATTACACCCTTTTGACCAACACATCTTAAGTGGATTATGCTGTTGAAGCCAAACTAGCGTCCTGGATGAAAATCACTTTGCAGCTGAACAGTACAAAATCTCTAAAATTATTACAATCACTGAGAGCTCTAGCCAAAGGAATTCAAACTATTTGCAAGCTGATCTAATGCAGCTCATGCCATTCCTGATTTGTTCTCTTTGTCTGTATATTTCACCAGTCTGGTCAAATTTCATCACCACCACCGCTTTTAGTAGACATTAACAGAACAGTGCTCACTTCTACTCCCTCCTCCCACTGAAAGTAGATGAATGACAGTTGCAATATAGCTCTGCTGGGAAGTCACTTTCCAGAAGTACAATGACCAAAATGGCTTTTAAAAAAGTAAGTGAGCCTAGCTTTATTCTGATTCAGACTCAGGTAGGAGCTGGGGAGGATGGCAAATAGGAGAGCAAGAAGTCTCCCGGGACTGAAACAGGCTGTGTAAAATTGGACATGCTCAGCAAAAAGCAGGATTCAGGCCAGTAGGGAGCAATGCAAGGCTTTACACACAGCATGAGTAGTAATTCTTCAGAAAGGGTTCTTGGATGTTGATCACAAGTTGGACTGGAATGAATAATATTGTTTGGCCGTGGAAAAGGCTCAGCATCTCCTTCAGACCTCTGAACTGAAGTAATCCTGCAAAGGTATAATGCTGCATTCAGTTTTGAGAACAATGTTTCGTGAAAATACACATCTGCTGGAGAGTCCAGGAAAGATGAAATAGTGTGAATGAGGGACATGACCTAGGAGGAAAGACCAGTGCATGGTGTAGTAGATCTGGGTCAGTCATGTCAGCACAATGAGATCCCAGATCTCCATTTCAGGTTGTTCTGCCCGCAACCCTTGACATTCCCATTGCCTGTTTTAAGAACTTTATGTACGAGACAATGAGGAGTAGAATAATTCATACTCCATACTTTCTGCAGACCATATAAGAAATAAAAGGCTTATATTACAGGATGATGAAAGTTAGAAGTTATGTAAACTTTCTGAACAGAAGTTTAGTGAAGATTGCCTGGGACATGAGTTTTTAGAAAACATATGGAGATTAATATCTTTCACCATACAAATATTGCTATTTGCTTGTACATTTTGCCTTTAAAATATGTATGTTATGTAACTGCATAATAAACCAAATCAAGGTTGATAAATTCACATTTATACCTATATTTATAAAATGTAAAATACAAAATACAAATATATCAGCTGTAAACATGGTACTTGCTACTCTGGTAAAGCAAGATTTTTGCATCTTTACAGACCTATTTTTCTATGATTTTTCCATGTTCTTTATGACATAGTCTTTCCTGTAGGTATTTGAAGATGATATATATATTATGCCTCACTGCTACCTTCCGTGGTTTCTCTGAATTGTATCTAATTCACATTCTTAATGTCTGATATAAATCTTTGTTTGCTCAAAGGAGTTCAGGCAAGTTGCTAAAAGAAAACATATTTAAATGATGCCTGAAGGAGATGGCAGAATTTACACAGTTTATAAATTAACCTTATATGAGCCCTCGTTGGCTGTAGAAATATCCTTACTTCGTCCTTATGTCTCAGCCCACATCTTTTAAAATGTCATATCCAGAAACTCTTCATCAGTTATGGATATTTCTGAAACTCATAACATGAAATTTTGTTAGTACAGAAAATGTAAATCAGTCAAGTAGTTTTTTCTTACTTAAGGTTGTTATCTACATCTGAATATTTCATGCACTTAGAACAGCTGAATGATATATTTTTTTTTTTCAACAAGTATGAGAGAAGTTGAGATAATGTGGCCAGAGGAGCAGGGATTGTGCCCCTGGACTCGGTGCTGGGGAGGCCGACCCTCGACTCCTGCACTCAGCGCTGGGCCCCTCGCTCCAAGAAGGACCTTGAGGGGCTGGAGAGTTTCTGGAGAAGGGAACAGAGCTGGGGAAGGGGCTGGAGAATGAGCCTGAGGGCCTTGGGGGTGTTTCTCCTGGAGAAGAGGAGGTTGAGGGGAGACCTCATTGCTCTCTGCAACTCCCTGAGAGGAGGATGAGAGGGAATGGCCTCAAGCTCCACCAGGGGAGGCTCAGGATGGACATCAGGAAGAATCTCTTCATGGAAAATGTTCTCAGGCTGTGGCAGAGGCTGCCCAGGGCGGTGGTGGAGTCCCCACCCCTTGAAGGGTTTAAAATATGGGAACACAAGGTGCTCAGGGGTGGTTCAGTCATGACACAGACCATTGGAGTCAATCATCTCTAAGTTTTTTTCCAACCAAGTGATTCTATGATTCCAAAGTGATGTTTGTGGGTGAAGACTAGGCTAGAGATTAGGAGGAAGTTTTTCACACAGAGGGTCATTGGGCATTGGAATAGGCTGCCCAGGGAGGGGGTTGATTCCCCTTCCCTGGAGGGGTTTAAGGGACGGGTGGATGAGGTCCAGAGGGACATGGGTTAGTGTTTCATGGGAATGGTTGGACTTGATGATCCGATGGGTCTCTTCCAACCTGGTTGTTCTATGATTCTATGATTCTAACTAAATGTAATCTGCTTTTGTTTTGCCTGCCTACCTATCTTAAGGCCGACTGGTTCCCAGGAAATTTTATATATCAAGAGTAGCACTGTTGACTTCCATACAGTTCTACCCGTGTGAAAGATTCGAGAATGATGTCAACACAGTTTAGAAAGTTTTGACCACTGGTGTTCTCATAGCAGACGCAAAGGAGTGAGGAGTCTGCCTCAACATCTGCTCTGCTGTACCCCCTGCTTGATCATATTTATGTATGTTAGTAATTTTTTTTTCATGAAAATAATAAAGGTGAAGGCAAAGAGTTCTATTGCTGGCTATTTTTGTTAAAGGACTAGCTATCTCACTGACTTGCAATATATTGAAAAATCGTTTGTAGTCAGAAACCTGCACTTATACATGCTGGAAAGCACATTCCCAATGCAAATGCCATGTTACAGACATTGCAGAATTAACATATGCAGCCTGTAGGAATGCTTTATTATAAATATTGTACCTAAATACAGAGAAGATTCCATGTGCATGTGTTGTGTATATCAACTATGTAATTTTACTTAGTACAGAGAACTATATAACTGGGTCTGGCTGCCATATAATTACTTTGTAATTCAGTAAGGTTGTACCTAAATTAGGTCTTGTGAATTTGAAGTTATAATTTGCTCCAAGTTCTTTAGGTAAAGCTGATAGGAAAATGCAAAATATTGCTTTTTGCATAATTTCTTATTACATGCATGTTCTCTCAGTCATCACACTTCAGACAGCCGTGTACCGTATCATAAACATGCAAATCAGGATTCCTGCCAATCTCAATTCATTTGTCAGCTGAGACTAAATGTAAAATAGCAAAACCAAAGCAAAACCAATTTTTGATGCCAGGGTACAATAAGTGCATTCATTACTGGTCCTACAGAGAGCCATATGAATACAAAACAGGTTCAGATCACAATCAGCTTCTGCATCCCAGGGATAATGAAAATAGATGTTTTGTTCTTAAAAGTACATCCAGGGTCTACTTATCTTCATGCACTTGTTGTTGTCTCACTGCGATCTAAAATCTTGAACCTCCAATGTGACTGTTTTACACTGATACGCATTTTTGTCTAGACAGAACTTTAGGCCACTGGGGATGGACAAAAGGCAGGGCCAGGGGAAGGTTTTGGGGATGGATGAGGTGTGGGATGGGAGCTGGGAGGGCTGGAGATGTTTGGTGAATTTCTCAGGATACAAGTGCTACCCGGGATTTCTCTTCTGCAAACGAACTTTACCTCATTTGTCAGATCTTGGAGCACCAGTTCCCTGTAGTTGCTTCTTGGTCATTAGGAGATGCTCCCTGTCCCTGTCAGCATGAGGGTTTCCTCAATATTTTGTACTGGAACAGGACATAGTCAGCATGCAATGTTAGAAAGACGAACACATTTCAAAGACATTATTTTCATCACTAAGTCGGTCCTGTATATGGACGTGACTTAAACAGAGCCCTTGAGCTTCATTGGAAGGTAGTTTATAGTAAATTTTATCTTTATTTTTTATTGATATTAAAAAGCACAAAGTAGGAAGAGTCAGTTTCTTGTTGCCTCAAGCAATATCAAAGCTGAATCTTTCACAAAAGTCACAGATACTTCACTGCCAGAACAGGGGGTTATAGGGGAGAACATCACCTGAAGAAAATACATTTAAAAACAGAGACTTACTTTTGTATTCTTATGCTGATTATCTAATACATGAAGTGAAGTATCTGAGAGGTAACAACTAGGAAATTAATTTTTTGAGAGTCTAATTTAGTGATTTTTAATCTGTGCCACTATAGGCGTTGAAAAAAAAAAAATGGCACTGAGATTTCTGACTCTTCACAAAGTACTCAGTGCTTCAGAGCTCTGAAAATGTCTTGTCCTGGAGGAATTTAATTGGGAATTAAACAGCTGGAACACCAAAATAAAGATCCACTCCTGTAGCAGTCTGTCCATTATAAATTCACATTTAAATGGTTATTAAACCCACTCAAGCTTACTCAGATCTGCTGCCTTATTTGGCTTTGTCAACTACATAAAGCTGGTTTTGCCTTCTTAACAGATTAAGCTTGGCAAAAATCCTTCCACATATAACCATGTGCAATGGTAAATTTACAAAATTACCTCCTTTAGCCACAGGGTGATGAGAGACCAAACAGAAGTGGAGGAAAAAGTAGTTTAGGTGTTGTGTTGGAAAACCTCAACACTCATCCTGGCAGTGGCCTATGGGGAGCTGCTTTGCAGGAGCCCGTGTGAGGTGCAAGAGCAGTAGTGCTATATGCAGTTTATTAACTTGTCTGGAGATACCTGAAAACACAAGCCCTCACACCTTCTGCTATGTTGATCACACATCCTATGAACAAGATTAAGCGCATAAATGAGCAAAAGGCCCTGCCTGGTAGTGTGCAGTAATTCTCATGTTCCTGTTCCCTGTCTGGAGCTCTGGAGGCTGATGCTGTGATAATAAACTGAAAACTTGTCCCTGCAGTAATCCACTCCCAAATCATTACAGTTCCTCTGCCTAAGAGAGGTGGATATTCACCCTTAGCATAAAAGAACATTTAACTTTCAGTTCAAATTGAAAGAAATTGGATTAGTGAGTCACACAAGGAGGATCTTCCTATTGTTAGAGGTGAATTTGCTGGGTTGCTGGCTCATTAACTTGATCTCTTTGAAGAAGTTTGCTGTTTTAATCCTCTAAACTTGTCTGAGGAATGCATGGTTGTAGTTATGGATTTGGCACTGATGTTAAAAGCTTTCAAGAAACAAAATGTAAGTGGAACAAGTTTTTTACCTGTAAGACAATCTCTTGGAGATTTTTTTGTGTAACATACAGAAGACAAGTTTTTCCCAGTTGATGTTGGCAGTGATAAAATATCTTGAGGCTTTACGGAAACCAAGGGCCTTATTTACTAGTGAATCACTACCATCTTTCTATAAGGAATACAGAATGTATGCTGGTATGTCTATCTTCTACACACACTCTGCTTCAACTACTTGTCAATTTGGCACAGGCTCTCTTTCTCAGTGAATGAGTGAAATTTATCTCTGGACAGTTGGTGGTTTGGCCTAAAATTATTATTTGTGCAATTAATACTTTTAATAAAAGTGTCCTGTGCTTTAGCCTGTATGTGAGCATCTTTTCCTTTTGTGTTTTACAAACATACACACATTTGGTGGTGCTCCATTCACCAGAGACCTTGCAAAATTTGTCCCTGCTCCTGTGAAGACTTGTACTCTGCTTTTCTTTACATATTGTGAATAGTCCCACTAAGCCTATCAAGACAATCAAAATTTGTAAAATGGAAGGTAAATGATATATACACTTTGTGTATGTGTGCAGAGACATGTGTAGATACCAATCTAGATCAGCAAGTTAATGCACATGGAGAGTTGCTTTATGATAACATAATTGTCAAATTTCTGAGGTGTGTTCCCTGCCTCAGCTTTTCTTTCCCTCCAGCAGCACATAACTGGTCAGCTCAGAGTGTGGTATGAAAGGGATGTTTGGAGATCTTATAGATGAGTTCAACAAGAACAAGTCCTTAAGGAAAGACACGTAAGAGGTGCTGTGTCGATTTTTATGATATGTGCCCCTAGGTAGCCTCTGGCTGTAATATCCCATGGCTTCAAAGGTACCAGATACAAGTGTATTTAAAAAATGAGTTCGTAACTTTATTTTTATACAAGTCTATCGAGACAATCCTGTCTGGACTCTTTCCAGCAGCATAGCAACTTTCGGTATTCCTGCAAACAGCCCAACAGATGTCTTTTACCAGCCATCCAGACCTCTCAAAACAACCCATTGGAAACAACCAGTTTCAGAGAGTAGTGACATAGGCATCATTTTGGTTTTCACATCACATTCCCCTCACATGGGAGTTTAAAAAGACTTACTTTGTTTAACATTACAGAAAGATTTTAATAATACCCTGTGTGGAGTTTATTTCTGTGCAAGCATAATAATATTTATACTTTAAAATTATTTTAGGTCTGCTTAACCTTGGAGGGAAGGTAAAAGGGGAAAGCAATGTTATTCATGCTTAGCTACACTGACATCCAGGTAAATAAAATTTATTTGCCTTCTCCCCATTTAAGATTTCCCAAGCTGCCTCCATCAACTCTCCCTCATTCTTTTTCATATTTTATCTTTAGTTTTAAATCTTACTCTAAATGACAACATTAGCTCTCTAAACTACTCAGTGATATCAGTTTTCCCCCAAAGACTTCCCTGAGGGTGATTTGTATAGGCTGCAGTCATCTCTCTCTTTTTTTTTTATGACTTACATTGAACAATATCCTCACTAATGACATTTCCCCAGCAATGATGCACCAGGGAAAAGCATGGAATGAGAAGCAGGAATGATGAATACAGCCTGAATGGATGGAGGAGGAAGTGCTACAATTTGCTCATGTATCACTCCATAAAAACTACAACTCTTTCCATCTACCATAAAGATGGAGCGCCGCACTGTGATATTCTCAGACAGATATATCAGGCACACTATTGCATAATACTTTTTTTGCATCCTTACAAAAAAGATGCATGCCTAAGATTACAATGTGTTCTGTGTCTGTCTGGATAGCCTGATAAAAAAGTCTGAAGCAATTTTGAGATGAAAATGCAATAAATAACTTCCTGCAATGAGAGCAGACGATATGCAGAGGCAGGGTCATTGCAGTTCAGCAAAAGCAATCATGAGAAACACCCCCAGCAAGCCTTAACCCCAACTACTTCTCCTCTCCTCCAAGAACTGCATTGGTGGATGGTTTCTTTCTCTCCTCTGCCTGTTTGCTGAGGGATAGACCCTGAAGCCTCAGCTATTTTTAAAGGGAACAAGAAGGAAATGCTTCTTGGTGAAGCCTGTTCTCTGTATACGTAATGTGGCCCTTGAATGCTACTCATATTTGCTTCATAGCCTGGCCTCTGAAAAAACCACTCATGCCCTCCTTTCTCCCCTTGACGCTTACCAGGATATAATAGCTGCCACTTGCCCCTGCTCACAGTCAGTAGATAAAGTCACAGCTGATGTATCAACAGAATGAACTCTTTTGAGCATGCATGGCCAGCTTTGCTGTAATGACTTCTAGTTTATAACTTTTACTTAAGAAGGAAGCTGTGAGGAAACTGTCCCTATGAAGTTTTCTGAAGGTGATACACAACGTTATTGCCTTCCTTGTTTGCAGTCAGATTGCAGAGCTCCTTGGGGCAGAAAGCATTGGAGATGCTGACAGCCAGGGACTGAGTGAGAAGTGTAAATAATACATTTTCTGTTTAGTTCTAATAGAGGCTTCTTGTAGCTGGAATTTAATCCATTTGAATTCATTGACAGCAGGAACTATGGTGAACTATCACATGCCTGCACTGGAGAATTTCTGGGTTACTTAGCAATGTCACACACGATAATAGAAAATGTCATTTTTACTCAGCCATCACAAGATGCCTTAAAGAATGTGCTAGCATTACCTTTTTATCTTCACCTCTCAAATAACGTATATATCTCAAAGCTATGAAATTCTATGTAGGATCTAGCTAACACAGAAAAGTAGGAGAAACGAACTTGAGAGGGAATTGCTCAGGACCCTTTAGGTTTCCCTGAGAAATGGAGACAGCCCGGACTGCTCAGGTAGGGGGAAATAACTGAATGGATGATTTGCTCCCAGTGGAGCTTGACCAACACAAGCCAAGCCCCACAGCTTTTTTGTTAAATGGCTACAGGGTTACACCCCATGCAATCATGACAAGCCTTGGAGAGGCTTATATTCAGGATAGTCTTAAAAATGATTCCACACAAATAGTTCTCTTAAGACTTAATGATAATTAGGCTCACTTGAGTTTCAAGAACTCTAGCCATCTGTTGATAGGAAGACTGTCTCTCCCCTCTCCTGCAGGCCTTGTACATCTGTGGTCATCCTTTTCAAAGCTTATAGTTGATTATGCCAATATTGTGCTAGTGAACACTGGACTGAAAACCCTGTGGCACTGGCAGGTCAATATTTTTTTATTCCACTTGTGATTCTATTTCAGGAACTCATTGAGCTGTTTTGGGACTACGACATGTACAGAGCTAAAATTTACAGCACCACAGAGCAATCAGGAAGCATTTCTAAATATTTATGCATATACACCGGAACAAGCAAATATACACATAATCAAGCCTGCAGGTTCCTACTGTGCAACCGATTTTTCTTCTAAAGCATTGCTGGAAGCAGAGTAGAAATGACCTCTCTTCCAATGATGTCCTCCATAGGCCAGGTTTGGTTATCTGTGTGTTGGGTAGACGGAACATAGATATTACAATCCTGATACAGTTGCTGCCAAGTTTTGACCAGCAAAGCAAGATGCTACATCTGAAAGCAATGAAAGAATCCCCAAACCCTTGCTTCATGCACATTTCCAACCACTACAGTAATTTCTGGAGTAGACAATCTGTCAGGAATTACTCTTTTTTTACACTTCAGCAGAAGGCTCTTTGAAGTTAATAAGCATCAATTTCAGCCCCAAGAGTCAATCAAAACATCAAAACCCTATACCCTCAATACGTTGGTATAACAACAACTGAAGAGGTCTTTAAATACAGCTGAGGTACTTATTTCATCTGTCTTCACTTATCTAATATTTAAAACACCTGAGTACTTAGTGAAAATAAAGCTGTGGCTGTAAGGAGGAAGACTTAGGAGAGACTTCTCATTTAATAAATTCAGTGCTTTGAACTGTGAAGAAGTGAGTTCTGTGGTAGCTCTTACTTAAGAACAGATTTTTCTGGCTTCAGAAACTTGATCGCCTTATGTGCAGTAACACTGAGCTGAATGAGATGGGTGTACAGGATTATCACTGATCAGGTCAGTTCCCGTTAACTATGTATTATCAACTTGGATCATTCCTCTAAACTCTAAGTGTTTCAGTTTGCCTACAGGTAGATATGGCTATGTGTATATATGCATGTGTATGTATCTCCTATGCATGTTTTTTATCTTGAATAGTGAACAAATGTTGAACCTCTGAAACGACATTGAAGTGTTTTGATTTGATTGAAACCTTAATTCATTTTGTACTACTGGAGCCCAGTAAAAAGATATGTGTTTACTCATTTTGTTATGATCTCTTAAAACCTTTGGTTCTGCTTCCTTGGGTATGAACTCCTGTTAGAAACAGAGAAAGCTGCTCTTCCTTCCTAAGCAGAAGCATCGACAGAAGCATGTGAACTGACCTGCTGTGGAAAGATTCTGATTCACCTACACTGCCTATTCTAAAACTTGGTTATTTCAGAGAGAGTATTTTCTTTTTCTTTATTAGTCCTTCTTATTTCATTAGCTCTGTGCATAACAAATAGTCTACCTGTCCATAAGAATGTAAACAGAATACCTAGATCAAAGTGAGATTTAAGGAATAGGTATGGCGTTATATTCTATAATTCCCTTGCTGCCTGTTTCTGTTCTTGATTCTTAAAATAACTTTTCCCTTCAGCCCAGGATTTTAATGAGAAAATGACTCTAATTTACTCTAAACAGTTTCCCCACAGTTTTCTTAAGACCTTTGAAAGAAACACAGGTTTGCTGGAGGCAATATTAATAAGGGGCACATGTGAGCAGTTAAAGACTTTATTTAAGAAGTTCCTAGAATTTGTCAGGAAATAATGTGGAGATGTCAAGAAACACGGGGAAGAAACTAAAACATGCCTGTTTAAATAGGCATACTGAAAAAATGAGAGTTATTTTTTTATGGTGTTGGTGTTTAATGGAGAAAAGGGAGGTAAGTTAAAATAAACAAAGCATGCTGAGATTTATTTTTTTTTTTTTTTTTTAGTATTTTCATTTTGGTTACTTATTTACTGCCTTTCCACTTATTATCACTATTTATATTTTTGAACCCTTACAGTTAAATGCCATGGTTAAGACAACACAAACTAAAGTGGTTTTTGAGTGGATATGGGGGGCATGGGCAGGGAGGGAGCAATTGGATACCCCAGCAGCATCCTAAGAGACAAATCGCAGAGTATCTGCCTACAGGGCAGCTTCAGGCAGTGGGAGAGCAGTCAGGGTCCTTTTCCAACCAATAATCACTGTGATGCAAATACAGTTAGGTAATCTGAAACTGCAAAAATTTTCAATCAACAAAATTAACATAAGCTCCATGCCAAGTCATAATTAATGATAATATAAAATAGGAATCAGCTTGGAAATGCAAGTGCTTAATGCTTCCAGAAAAGGTTAGTGAAAGAGAAATATTCAGTTTTGGAATTTATGGTCACAACTAGCACAATTTGGAAATGTAAGTGTGAAAGGTGTGTAAAGCAGTCCCTTTATCTCAGCTCATGTGGCTCTGGAAAACATACTTTTGTTCTGCATTTCTTTCTGCTGGCTGAAGGGGCATTATTGCTGAATTGATAGTCACTCCAGACTTCTGGGGTGGATCAGACTTTAAGTGGGACCAGAAAAGCCCAAGTTTCTAATTACTTACTGGCTATTAAATACACACATAAATATATATATATGAACTTCTAAATGTTTCTGTGGTTCCAGCTCCCTTCTATGCTTTATTCCCCTCTCAGTGTTCCCAAACTGAGTCTCTGAGGGCTTCTGGCTGATGTGGTATGGTGGTAGGTTGTTTTGAAGCTAGGCTGTACAGGAGCTTCATACTCAGAAATCCTGCTTTCTCATTACAAAATATATTAATCTTTTTCACAGAGTAGCTGGAAAGAAAATAAATATGAGCTGACAATGAGAACTGGCATAAAGATACACTTTGAGCTGCTATGGTATAAACGCTGAGACTAACTAGTTTCATCTAATGGAAGCTAGAAACTACAGTTTGGTGCAGTAGCCAGAATTTTGAGTGTGTAATAATGGTAAAAAAAATATATATCCTCTATCCATTCAGGGAGCTGTCAATGGCCTGGGCTGTGGGGACTGAGTCCTTCTATTTTAATGCTTCCTATTATGATTGATCATACTATTCTTAGTCATAAAAATGTGTCATCCTATTTTAATCTTAAGTAAGCTCTGTGCCTCCTTTGCTGCTTGCAGTTGTGAGTTCCAAAATGCTGAAACATTCCTTGATGGCTCTACTGTTGTTTTATATTATTGAAATAGCAGATGCTGCAAACAGAAAATATACACTGACTAGACATTTTGGTGTCTTCCCTTTCATCATTTTGTGAATTCAATAAATAACAAGTGTATGTTAAGGACACCAGTCCTCATCTTTTCAATTAATGTAAAACAGAAACCAAATAAAAAATAATAATAAAAAAAGATTTAAAGAAAACCCTGAAGCAGGGAGGATTAGATCTCCAAGATGAATCTCTATGAAAACCTCTTCTGAAAATTCAGTCTTGCAAGCTGGTTTGTATCTGGGACACTTACTTTATTCACCCAAGACACTCACAGTATAGACTGTTAACACTGCTCTCTGTCAGATCATCACACTGCTCTCAGATGTGCTTTGACTTTAGAATCATAGAACAACCAGGTTGGAAGGGACCCATCGGATCTTCTAGTCCAACCATTCCTATCAAATTTGAAGTCATCACTGTGCCAGAATGCTTGACAATTGGGTAGGAAGGCAGCTGATTCCAGTGTAAGTAAACTCAAACTTCTCTTCAGTCTGCTCTGTCTGCATCTTTAGATGCTTAGTGGTTTTAAGTGTGCAAATTCATCCCTAATGATATATAATATAAAGACAGTTTTCTTGAAGACTCCAAGGCTATATACATTTCTCACAGAAACCCAAACTCTTAAGCTTCTAGTGAGAGATCTATAAACACAAGAAATATCTCATTATAACACAACAAGTACCTTTTAGAAATAGAAAAAACAGTAGAATAACTTCAACTGGAACCAAAATGGAAATAAACATGTTTTTTCTAGCAACCTTTACTATTACTAGTTTTTAGCTAGTAATGGAAGCACATAATTATCATTGCTTTTCAACTGTTCCTGCTTCAGCTGTATGATTTCTTGTAAATTGTATTTCTTTCTCTATTAGATCGGTGGCTCAGAATATTTCAGATCTCAGTTTAGCATCTGCCTTTTTTTTTGCCTATGTAGTTTTCTTCAAAGATGCCATTTTAGCCTTTCTGCTAGATGATAATTAAATGTTCTGTGGGAGCCACAACAGAATATGCTTCGCTGTCCAAAATGAGATGGAAGTGTACATTTCCACGATCTTTCTAATACACGTTGTTCTAAAATGTGTTTTCCCTCCATCTGTCAATTGATTGCCTTTTGTAGTGATTATTTTTAATTGCTTGACCCCTTTTTGTTTATACTAATAGGATAAAAGTTTTCAAAGGTAACTCTCACTTTAGTGGTAGATAACAGCTAAACTGGTTATTGCAAAATATATTTAACAGATGTTGGACATTTTTCTTTTCAGGTTTATCTACACAGGGAAGCTATTGCACAGTAAGGTAGAATATGAATTCAAAGCAAAGTGACAGTTTCACATTAGCTTCCCACAAGGATAATGTCATCCTGCACACAAATTTCACTTAATCCACTTCCAAAATTGGCTTAAAAACTTGCATAAATGTATTCTTGCTGTGAAATGTTGTCCACATTGAGAATTAAATATGAAATAACTTTCCCAGCTCCTTTCCATAAAGACAAGAACTTACGTAGTTTTCTCGTCCCGTGTGCAGTGGTATGAGAGAACCTCTTGGTTTATAATGTATTTATTCTCATTACACTCCTAAGGGGAACAGAAACCCTTGGTGTCTTTCCCAAGATGATGCAAGTAGAGTAGAGCAGAGATGTTAATTTGGGTTTCCTGAATACAAAACCGGTTTTGTCATCGCTGGGTCATCCTGGAACTCCATGAAAAGCTTGTAGCTCTTAATTCTGTCTGCTAGATTGTAATTCCATTTATCCTCCAGACAGGTGTGACTGAGCTGTACAGCACTCATGGATCTTGTAAACTAAAGTTTTTATTTCCTGACCGTGACTGGCTGTGTGGCTTTATGATATTTGCATTAATAAGCATTCTCATTTGCATTCAGTGAAGGTAGAGAAAACTCAGTGATGTATTTTGATCCAGACTCTCAGAGGTCTGATGTACTTGGGTACATAAGTCCCATGGACTTTAAATGACTTTGAGAATCTTATTTAACTGTGGTTGCTGTCTTTAGGAAAATATTGAATAGCCTGATTTAAGTCAACTCGTGCTTCCTGTACTTTCCTTTCTCTCAGAAGTTGCATTTGCATAGAAAGGGGATTCTTTAAGAGACGCACAATGTCTGTTTTCTGGAGAGAGAGAAACTCAGTGGCCAAAACCAATGCTAGGATTAAGCATGGTCCTTCCAGTTAAAAATGGACTAAGCCAAAACTCCATAGTATTTTACAGATTATTATAATTGGTCAAAGTTTTACTTATATGTTGATCCATCTATCCATTTGCCTTGTCCTAAGCAAGCAGAAGGTTCAAGATTCCTTTTGTTTTACCATCCAAGATCTGATCTCTAGAACAAAGGAGGCCTGTCTTGCAGTGTCTTAGAGGGCCAACAACCTCACGAGCAAAGCTGAGAGTAGGAATTGGACATCAGTTCACCAAACATTGAGCTTCAAAATACTGATGCGTTTTGTTAACTCTGAGAACTTTTAATTCCTTTTGCTTCGTGGCACAAATACAATGAAAAGGTGAATCTGAAGTAATCTCTCACTTGAAACTGAAGTTGCTTTGCCTTGTTTCTATTGTGAATTGCTTCCCTGTCTTGGTTGTCATTTACAATTTCCTGGCTTATGGTCTATAATGTATAGGAATATGTGGGTAGAAACCTATCCTTTGTAGGCCACTTGTAAAAGGAAGGTGAATGCTGAATACGTCAGGAGGGGTTGCCCCATAGTTTTCAATTATTCAGTTCTGAAGGTTGACTGGGGGTTTGTTTTGGTTTGGGGATTTCATTTTTCCAGTTTTTCAAAGTTGCTGTGAGTGGTTAGCAGTATATTCTTGTATACAGAGGATCAGTCTGCTTGGAGATAAGGTGCTACTGGTTACTTTAAATCCCTAGGAACATTTTCACCCTGATATGTTACTAACAATAGGAAGAACCACTCTTTTAAAAACTTGCTATTAATGTGTGATTTTGTTTTGTGTGTCAGCATTAGTGATTTTAATAGTGGCCAGACCCCCAAGACTTCATCCAGTGCCTGAGCTGCACTAAATGCGTAGGCAGCTTCTGCGTGGTCAAAACCTTCCATTGGCACATGCAACAGGAATCTGTGGGGTCTTTCCTGCCTGCAGATGGGAATACAAATCCCTACCCACACAGAGGGTGCCTGGGCTGCCAGAGGCACCTTGCTTCCTCCCTTCCTGATTTTTGGGGGTGAAATGGTACTTGGAGGAGGCTTTGCTGCATCATTACCCACCCCTGTACGAGTCCATGGTCTCGTCTGGTCTCTGCACTCTTGTGTATCCATTACCAGCACATGGATACAGTTCTTGGGTTTTTTTGTTTAATAATTGCATAAAAAATATTCACAGCAAACTTGCAGCTCTTGCCTCTTTCTACCAGATTGGTTGCAGTTTTGTTTGTGTGTTTTTTTTAATACATAAGGTCTCTAACTTCAGGTGATTAAAAATTGTGGATTATTTTTATCTTAACGCTGAAAGAAAAGGTTCAATCTGTTTGTGATAATAGCACTGACTGACATTGTTTCAAAGCAGATTTAGAGATAAGTTTGGTCCTGACATTTAGTCAGCAGGTGGGTGTTGTTTATTGCCTAGCAATTAGAACTTATATTAACATAATATCTCCTCAACTTCAAAAAATTCTGAGAGCTCTCTGTGAACGGATTCCCAAGAGCTCTCCCTTGCTCTCTTCCTTTTGTCTTTTCACTTTCCCACCTCCACACCCATCCACCCACCTGCCTTTAAATGTGCTGTTTCAAATTTAGAGTTCAAGAAACTTTAAATCGTGAAAGATATTTTCTTCTAGGGCAGAAGCAGCCCACAGCCCCTTTATTTTAAACCAAGTTAAACCAGTGCTTTTGAGTTTTCAGAAACTCTTTTTCACCTTTAATATTTTTCTGTGAGCACTCCACTACAGAAAATTAGTGTCAAGGAGGATGGGCTTGGTTCCTCATCTTGAAATGGTCCAGGTGTGACAAAAATTCCTTGTTACCCGCTCCTTCAGGGCTCCCTTTTCTTCTAGTATTTTCTCTGTCGTTTTGTTAGCTTATTGTGGAGACACTCTTGTTAGTTTTCTGTTGTATTTGGTTTGTTTTTTAAATGACACCATCATGTTTATTTCGACTTCCGTGCTAATGAGTTGTCTGCAGGAGAATGTGAAAATGAGCTGACTTGAGCTAAAGATGCAATGAACAAATGTGAAAAATTAACTGACTAGAAAACCTCATGCAAGTGCAATGCTTTAAAAATAATTTGCAATGGATTTCAAGCTCTGAGCAAAAGACCCTGTTGTCTAAGGCTAAATATTCACTATCTCTCAGCCTCTCAGGCTTTGCTCATGAGGTTGGATAACTGAAATGGTAAAGATTTCTAGTAAAATAGAATTAAAATGAACATTGGTTTCATGCATTTTTACCTTTGTATATCCTCATACGCACACACATTATTAAAGTAAACTTTCATCCTTCTTCTCAACTTTTTTGATTTTTTTTTTTTAAGACTAAAGGTCCAGTGTTTCAGTATTAAGGAACAGCACTTTATAACAATTTTTTTTGTAGTTTGTTTGGGTTTTTTTTTCCCTCTCAGCCCATTAGAGTGTGCTTTTTTTCACCCAAGACTACTCACTCCCCTCTTGCATTGGGGGGAGATAATTACGGGACGTCAGGACAGACCTTTCTTTTAAATCAACCATAATTAACACTGGAACAAGACATCTTTGGAGAGCAATCAATGCCTTGTTCTGATCCTAGTGAAAACTCTGAAAAATCAAGCAATGATTCCCTTGCAGCCATCACCATAACACAGTCATGTGTCTGATTTAACAAGTACTATCATTTTAGCCCTCCATGGCAGTTACGTTGCTGATGGGCATGAAACATGCATGTTTACTATCAGATGCAAAATTGCTGCTCAAATCCCGATAGCTGCGAAGAGGCAAATTGGATAGGAAAGTGATGAGGATGAGATAAAATTCTTATATTGGGTCAGATCCGATGAGACTGTTCTACCATATTAACACCCTGCCCCCTACTCGCCACCCCCCAAATAAAGTAGCTTATCCTGGAACAGGGCAGCTAAGTTGATGTGAAGGCCAATTGCTCAAACAGCTGTGTGTGAATGGGGAAATGATTAGCTGAAATGTGTGCAGGCTTTTTTCAGCTTCAGCTGGAAATGAGGAAAGTGGTTTCTCCACTCATTAAATCAAATAGCTCCCTTGAGGTCAGAGTGGTGCCAGCTTACTCTAGCCAAAGCCTTCCTACAAAGAGTTGACCACAGCCTTTATTCCTGAGATAACAAGTTTGACAAGTACCTTTGCCATTTGTGCATGTTGAATTCTCGAAAGAACTTCACATGAATAAGTCATTACCTCTTTAGTAACTATCCAGAATTAATGATCCCCCACCTTTTTTGACAAGCTCTTCTTTTACTGTAGGTTGTGACTTACAACTCCTTAGAGAATTAGACTGAGGAATCTTGGAGACTTCTGCCTTCTCCTTTTTGGATATTGCAGTAACTTTTCCTGTGACTTAGTAGCAGAAAATGCATCTATAATTATCAAAAAGGCCAGCATTTTTAGAAAAAGAGCATCTAGCTAGGAGAAGAAATCCTAAATGAAAGGAAAACCATCATGTCAGATCAAAGTCAGAACAAAAAATGAAGACAAAACCATCTAGAAGTTGAAAAGCAGAATTAAATTACTGTTGGGCCACTTCTTGCTTCTAATTTCATCTAGCAATACATTAAGTTCTGAGGAAACACTTTTGTTTATATAATTCTGTAATAAACTGAATGTTATGAATGTTTCCCTTGTACAATTTCCCATGCAATTTTGATGGCCCAAGAGGTGTAAAGACTTTGGGGAGAAGCCCTGTGTGTCCTTGTATAGCTGGAATATCAAATGAACGTCACCTTCAGTCCCTGATTTTTTACTTCCATCAATATAATAATGAGCTACTTGAATGTCAGACTGAAATGCAACAGATTTTTCTCATGTTTCTCTCTCATCTAAGGTGAATTTTTTTTTTTTTATTTGGATTGGAAAAAATAAAGAACTGGCTCCAAGGAAAAACTTTAAAATCAAATATGAACTTCCCCAAAATTCAAGATATTTGAATCTTTAGTACTCTGAAAGTTATTTCTGTCACAAAGCATGACTCTGTCTTTTCTAAATGACTTGATAGGTCATTAACATATCTTTAGTTTTGCTTTACTATTTAGTTCTTAAAACTTCAGTGCAAGTTTCAATGAATTGCCACCACTCTGCTCTTTAGGGGTTACGGAAGTAGCCACTCTAGCAGAGAGGAAAAAGTGGAAAATGTGACCTGAGACCTCCCCACACGGAAAACAAAATAAGTAAAAGTATACCAACCCCCCTAAATTTTAAGACATCACTCTAGAGGGAGGGAGTGTAAGGGAGATGTTTTATTAAAATTTTACCATTGCCAGTGCTGAAAAGAGAATAAAATTAAAGTTGGCCTGAGATTAACGGGTCTGGAGGAGCTATTAACTCTGCTAGCCAGGATAATTCATAGGTGTACGAAGGTATAAGTTCAGTACAACAAAATCTTTGATGTTTTAGTTTTGCTGCTGTGAGTGCTGTCTGTAGAAACACTCTACTTGAGTAGCAGAATGAACCTTGATCTGAGCAAATTCTTCCCCCAGAGTTTTAAGCTGTTATTTCCATGCAGCCTTCATAGCGTAAAATCAAAATCTGTGTTTCACAGCAAGGTCTTACCGAGGAGGAAGATGGAGAAAAGGGAGGATTAACTTGACTAAACCTTAGTATGTAGTTTTAGTAACAGTTTTTTTGAAAGTATCTAGCCAAGAGACAAGACAGTAGGCAAAATATTCAGAACAACCTCTTTATGACTGATACAGAACAGCTTGGTGTCTAATGTATTCTCTCAATGCTAAGTATGCTTGATTTACAAATTTGGACCAAGGTCAGAATTTAATTTTATATTCTCTATTTTTGTGTTACAAAATCTAGCCTTACATGAGGTCATGAATTATTAAAATTATTATTTTTAACATTAGATTTGTTTAAGATGTACTACTGTTCTATGTCAGGAAACAGATTAATGCACCTTAAAATGAATTTACATTACCTGAAAAAAGAGGTTTGCACAGGCTATATAAATTTACATTCCTAATAACATATTTACATATCCAAAAATGGATTTTAACTAGTACTGCTATACGGTAAATCTTTTCTGTAGATTCCTAATAAACAGCTTTGATTTGCATGTCCTGACTTTGCAGTGTAACATAGAACTAATAATTGACTGGTTTTTAAGTCACCATTTTAATCCTCTGCTGCTGCCATACGGATGCTTTCCCTTTTTGCACGTAATGGGTTTGAAACTAAAATCAATTTACTGTGGGAGGATGTTTTAGTAGATGCATTACTACACTCAGCTACAAAGCTGAGTGCAAAGCTTGGATGAATCTTTACACACTCAGTCTGACCCATATACACAGAGTACTTCTCTCTCACTTAGTAGGCAAAATTGGAGGGGAGACTTTGGGCTGCCCTTTAAGTGACTATTCTAGATTTCACTCCTTTGAATAAAAGATATGTATTATTCTGCATGGTAATTTGTTTTTTTTTTTTTTTTTTTTTTACTGAACCCTGGTGAAATTTATAGTGTGTTCAGTAGCAATGTGGTCTGACTGAGAACTAGGTAAAGGGTGTGATGAGTTTAGCAGTGGCAGAATTCCTGACGTCTGAAAGTCAGCAACTCACCACAGATAATATTTGAATATCACTACTTGAGTCTGTAGCCACTGGTGCATAAAGGCTCTGATTCAACAAGGTACTTAAGCTTTAGGAGTCTTACTGAAATCAACTGAATAATGCATGTTTTTAAAATCTTGCTGTAATGGAGCCAAGAGCAATTCTTATTGAAATATACAATCAAGGAGGGTGTTGGGTTTTTTTTTTCTGCATCTAAAGTACTGACTTCTTAATGTAAAAGCAGGAGTGAGACAAAGCAATAATGTTTTGCCTACAGATGTTACCATTTTCTAGAAGAGATGGTACAAGCTGGCAGTGAAATAAGAAGGTGAAGCAAGGGCAGATAGAATTCTTTCTCTCACTGTTGGTTTTCCCCAAACCCTTTCCGGGAGCTTTAATGGCCCTCTGTGGTTCAGCTCTGTGTTGGCACCTGAAGTGTTGCCAAGGGACCCAGAGCACTAAGCCAAATCCTGTGACTAGTTAGGTAAAGCTGTCTCTGTGGCTAAAGATGTGTTGGGAGGTTCTTAATTTTAAGTTGCGACTTCAGGTTTAGAAAAGCAGAAATCAGTATGTGGTTTAATTTGTTTTGCCAGTTCCATCCATCAGTCTCAAAAGATTGAGCTAAAGGGAGTGAGTAGCATTAACCTCAAATCTGTGATGGAATGTTGGGCAGCTCAGGGCAGGAGTTTGAAGTATCTGGAAGGCCAAGTGGACTCCTAGTGTTTGCCTTCACAGCCATCTAGCTGTGCCAGCCTGATCGTAGCCATCACAGATTCTTTCTTAGCGTTGTGCATGCATGGATTACACATGTGAGCAAAAAAAAAAAGTCTGAGCCGGGTCTTCAGTGGCTACAAGCCAGTGGAGTGCTGAAACCCAGGGACCAATACCAAATGTACCAAGTGAGAGCCCAGTGCTTTGTTTTATATGTTAGCTTGTGATTCTCCTTGGCTTAGTGGCCCCATCGTAGAAACTTTCTCAGCCTGCTTGCTCTTTCTGTTGTCTTTATCTCTTGCTTTACCTGTAAAACTGGTCAGTCAAACTGCCAGGTAGAGATCTGACTACTGTACTGCTTCTTTTAGTGCTGATAGTCAGAACAGAAAAATACAGCTTGGTGGGGTTTTTTTGTTTTGTTTTGTTTTTTTCCATGTTCCTAAATGAGATTGTTCTACAAATAGCTAAGAAAAAGTCTCTCCTGACTAGTAAACTAAGTGGGAACAATGTGTGTAAATATTATGTGGACACCACTGAAACCGTAAATGCAGAATCTACATGATGTTATTTATAGCAGTTGTGGTTTTGGAGAACAATATCAGGTCCTTCTAAAGACCTTTGTTTGTTTTTATTACATAACGATACTGTCCTCTCCATATGGTAGGTTTTGTCTGTGGTTAAGAGCTAATAAAGCATCCTTTGGAGAAGGATCCACAGGAAAAATCATAGTAGGTACTGAGATAATAAATATTCAGTAGGTGATTACGTGTGCTTATTCCTAATGTGCCCTCTCTTCTAAATAAAGTAAGGGAGGAATAAAAACAAAGGGATGCATTTGAAAGGAATTTAGCCTCCAGCTCTGAAAATTGGATTCAGCTATTCCATGTAGAGGGGTTGCACTCATCCCTGGAGGCCAGACAGGATTTCTTGCGTTTTAAAGCCAAAATGTTCTCCCATAGTTGGTATCATTAATGGTGCCTTATACTCCAGCTGTTCTCCTGAATTCACATTGTCACAAACATGAAAAAAAGACAAACTGAAGGGACATTTTGCTTCCAATACTCCACAGGGTAATGTGCATTTGACTTATCTGTGATTATACTTTATACATACTCCCTGTTCTGGAGTACAGGCAGCCATGTATTAACTATTGAAAGATATAATGCTAGTGAAAATCATGCCTAAATAAGGTCTGAACAGCAGTATCAGCCTCTCTGCAACCGTAGACGAAACACATCCAGGACATGAAAATAAATTTATCTTTCACTAAAATATAAAAACATAACACAAACTGTATTGAATCATTAATCAAAGCTGTTATACCAGATTATTATTGGACTGGATCATTTTATGTGTGTTAGGCTTAACTATGTGTCCCTGAGGAATGCCAATTTTATTTCTGCAATTGGAAAAGCCAAATAAATAAATCTAAATTTCCTCTGTTATTTTACTCTGGGAATCAAGTTGACCTTTTTGTTCCATAAACAGAAAAAAAAAAGGAAAGCAAACTGATGAATGAGAATGACAAATGCTTAGATAAATATATTTTAATAGTAAAAAAGGTATAAATCATATAATCTTGACTGAAAAAATAAATGTGTGTGTGTATATATATATATATACTTAAATACATACAATCCCCTAAACTCACTTTTTAGGGGGCACAGGCTTCAAGGTTTCCACACAGGCAGATCTGTGATAGGAAGTGAATTCTCTATCCCATACCACTACATTATTTTAAGTTCTATTTATTTCTCAGATCTTCATAGAAGATCCTATCTATGTATGTATTGGGGTAAGAGACATGAGTATTCTTTCTTTCAGCTACTGTACTAGACAGATTGGGTCAGGGCTTTCTTTTGATTCTGTGTCTGTACAGCATCTGGCACTGCGAAGTCCCTGTCTAAGCACAGAACACCCATATCTTATGAAAATTATTCTCCGCTAGATAGATCTTACATTTCAGTGGTTTAGCCCAGAGAGTCAGCCTTACAGAAATAAGAAACCCTTAAGGATCATACAAATCTTAGAAGCCTTCCAGTTTACTGTAAAAACAACAAATGCCACTGCCGTGACGCTGTGGTCTCACTTTCTCAGCCTTTCCCACTATTATTATTCTCCCACACTTTATAGGTTAATGAACTAGACCCTAACAGGACATGTATTTAATAATGATTGTTCATCGTGACTGTGTAGTAAGCTAAGGAACCTGGAGTATGGGCTTGTTTCCTCCTCTAGAATAATAAAACACAAAAGATACTGAAGACAACTTTTGTTTTGCATTTGTGCTCTGGTTTGTAGTGTTCCACTCCGGTTATAGTACAGATCACTGTGATTGAATCAGTCAGCAGTAGCTCAAAGCCACCACTGGTTATCTTTCTGCCCTGATAAGCAAAGATCTCCAAGAATACAGGCTTTGGAAAAAATCGCCTTGGGTCACTTGCTTTGCTAGCAAGGACATTGCAGTATTTTTAACAATATGTTTTACTTTGAGAGGTCAGTGACTTTTGCCTGGGTATTATTTGTTCCAAATGTAACATTTATCTAAATGTTTAGAAAAATCCAAAACATGAGTCATCTTTACATAGCGCTTTAAGTAACAATTTCTTGGTATGCATTAAATGCTTTGTGTCAGCCAAACAATTTTTTTTACTGTTTAGAAAAAATATGAGCAGAACTACAAAATTTATTTTAAAATACACTTGGAAACATCTGATTTTAGATGGTCATAAAAGTCCGTCTGTCTAGACCACAGTTCAATAGTTCTCAAGAGACAAATTGCACAATGCTGAGCTGTTTGTAGTTTCTCTATTGAACTCTATGACCCCCGATTATGTGTCTAGAGCCATTATGCACAATTCAGTACCCCTCTACCAAAAAAGGCAAAGGTCAAGGGAAACACTGTTACTGCAATTAAAGTAGGTCTCAGAATCACAACCCAAGCCTTCAAAATCACCTGAAGGAAGTATTCCTTTATCATCTTCTTTAAAATTTTGCTTGAACAGCACAGTATCTCTGCCTGTGTGACTCAAAGAAGTGTAGAGTGCTCTGCATCACAATAAACTTCAGAGCTGTTTTCTTCGAAAACCCGACACTGACATAGTCCAGTTCATTGAATAATTAAGAGAATTTTCTTCAATTATTTTTTTACTTGCTTCATTTCATGGAAAAAAATGTTTCTTACCAAATATATTTACTACTTGAAATTACTGGATAATTTTGACTAGAGCTCTGCATTTTCTCTTTGTGAATGAGTAGCTCACTGTGCATACTCAGAATTCAAAATTGATACAGTTTTGCCTGCAGATGTAGAATTTTGTTGCAGACAGGACATTTCACATCTATGCAGCTATGTTTTTTTGATCCTACAGTACTAGAGAGCCATCTCCCTTCGTTCTCCTCTTAGCACAAATGTCAGACAGATGTGGGGCTCGCGTTACACTGAAATTCCAGGAGTAATCTCCAAAATCACTACTCTATTTTGCACACAATAAAAGAGGTTCTTTTCATATTGTACACCATAATCATCAAATGATTGTTTAGATGGATACGCAGCATTACAGGTGTAACTGTGATCATGCTTTCAACAGCTTTTACTTATAAACAGGGCGTGAAAAGCAGTAACAGTGTAAGAAAGAGATCTGTGTGCTTCAGCAGCCTCAGAGGTGGTATGTTTGGTGTGTTTTTTTTGTTGTTTTAGGTTTTTTTTTTTGTTTACAACATTGAAGAATGACCCGAGGTCTTTAGGAAACCTGCTTCTGTACGTGCATTTATTCATATTTATCCTGAAGCATGTACACCTCCCATGCTAATGCTTATAACATACCAGGTATGGAATCCAATTAGAGGACTAGGGTGAGGCTTTTAAATGCAACCAGTGAACTGGTGCTGCCTTTACAGTTGAATCATGATGAAATGACACCTGACAAAGGATTTGCAGAAGCCCTAGCCTCCACACCTGATGAAAATCAGGGACATCGTTTTTATGAAGAATAAAATGAGGTCTTAATAACCACTGACTGCAGGTTTAGATCTTGTGTTTCTGCAGGGATCTATGCATGGTGGTGGTGCCGTGCAATGTTGGTCAGTGCGTGGATGTGGTCTAGATGATTATCAGCCCTTTGCAGTGAGGAGCTTAATGTTTCAGTGCCTGACTGACTTGTTCACACTGTTCACACTCATGGTTTTGTTCCTTGAAGTTCTGACCCCAGTGGTTATTTTGCCACTGGAGGCATTACCTCCTTTTTGCAGTTCCATTGGTTGTTACTCTGTGTCACATTAGAGGTCATTTGTGGAGTAGTGGAAATTATTAGCAAGAAATAATTCTGCAGTGTTGGAAAGTCCTATGTGACAATATTTCTGTGCTATATTAGTACACAATATACACTATCCCTTAGTATCTGACTTCTTTAGGCTGTCAAGTTTCAGTAATGAAATTTCAGGAAATGATAAAGGCACCACAGTCCATATGCAAATTTTGGAGAAAACAGCATATCTTCTTGACAAAATAATAGCTAGCCACAACATTTTGATCTAGTTAAGTGCTCTTCTGTCTAGAGATATTTGCAGTAATACTTTACTACACAAAGTAAATTAGCTGTCACTCATTTAGCTCTGTTTCCTGTTTTTTGATAGCCTTCACTTTTTGTTTCACTCTGAGGATTTCTTTAGCTGAAAGACACTAATCCCATGGTAATAACAATAATGTTCTTAACACTTCCAAGTGCCAGCTTTGCTAGTCCTCCTTCAGGATAATCAGATCTTAGACTTTCCCTGATTAATTTCTCTTGAGAATGACTTCCTGGATCAAAAACTTGAAGAAACAAAAATGAACAGAATTAACTCATCTGGTTGAATGAAATAATCCAGATGAATGTTATGTATTCAAAATCCATTATTTCCAACCCCAGACTATTTTCTGTCGTAATCTGTGATGCAAGTACCATGATTATCCAAAATGTCATGATAAAGGTTAAAAAACCCCTACAACTCAATTAGATTTTTTAAATGTCGCTTTCAAACGTAAATTTTTTTAACTTCAGTCTTTATAAGCTTACCAGCTACACTTAGGCTGAGAGGCAGGTCTACAGTGTTGCACTGATTATAGAAATGTTCAGATGGTGTGTCTCTTACTCTGGTTTTACTAGCTTACTTATTGAAATGGTCCAATGTGTTCTTGGCTATATTAAGATCTCTTTTATAAGAAAACAGGGTGGGAGCTTTGCTGGAACTGACTCTTTCTCATTATTGGGATCAGTTTCAAGGACACAATTTATTGCTACTTTTTCTTTTAAACTGAAAAATTCATTCTAGAAAAATGCTATAAAATACTTGGAAAAAAATAGGATTTTGCTTGAACCATAAAATGCGAGCCAAGAGAAGGGTGTTATTTGTTTTTTTCTGCTTTCTAGAACCTATATCTTTAAACTGGGAAGTAAGGAAATTCTTTTTCCCACTCTTTGCCTTCCCTGAGGCAACCAGCTACTGGGGAAATCAGTGGCTGTGCCCAGCTCAGTAGGCAGCAGAAACAAGGGGTGTGAGGCACATAGTCTCCTCTTTGCACTGGTAGAGATGGGTAGCAGAAGGTTGAGCTAATTTGGGGAGTTTCTTGTACTGCCCAGGCGGCCCAGGTGAGGCCATGGGAATTTTGTGGATTTTTTTTTCTCTCCAGCTGAATTCCTTCAGCTGATGCAACATGCTTCTGGTCAAGTTTCACACCCATTCCTGAAACTAGAGCTAGAGCAGTCCCAAGTATAAAGTTGCCTCTGGATCTAAGAGATGGCTAGAGGTGAAAGTTCTGACTGTCTTTATGTGATTAGTGGTTGTGCTATTGGAATATATTTGGCTTTCCATGCAGACACTTCAGCTTTTTGAGGGTTTCAGATAGGACAGTTTGTGAGTGAGCTTGATCCTGAACATAGTTAGCACTAAAATCTGTTGCTTGACTGGTTGAGATATGTAAGGAATATAAATCACATTTAAAAAATAACTTTTAAAAATTGTTTCTTGCCACATACAGGAAAATTTTCTTAAACAAAAGAGCTGCACAGAAGTAATTTAATTAAATGCAGCTAAGAATTGGAAACAAATTAATTTCTGGAGATATGGAACTGTAAAGCATTTTTCATTAATTGCAATGTTTAGCTTACTGCACCAGTTGAGTGTAGAATTTAAGTAAATTCAAATGCATTGTGTCAGATCCAAGCCTTTTTCAAATAGATTAGGAAAGAATGAAGTGTTATAGTGAGATGACAAGTATAAGGCTTAATTTTTTTAAGTGCACAATTTGCATGTCAAATAGACAGATGTTCACAGAATCAATTTACTTCTGAGACATTGGATCAAAGATTTGGAGGGAGCCATGAAGAGCAATTCTCTTTAAAATGTTTGCTGCTTTCTGATGAGAACTGGCACCATTTGGATACCCAGATGAAAGCACACCTAGTCTTTTTTTACTCCTACTCCTTAATAATACCCTTGGATTCAGAAATTAAGCACAGCAGGAAGAAAGATCCTGTACAGCACATCTCTGTACTAATAAAGCGAGCTCTCTACCTCCTGAAATAAGTAGATATTTCTTATAGAGGAAGTCGCTTATCTGTGAGTGAATGGGATGAAAAGACAGCTTAGTTAATTTTCACACAAAATTGAGGCATAAAGATTTGGAACTGTGCCCATGCAGGCTGGGATAACTTCTTTAGCCTGGGATAAAAACAGCTCCAAGCAGTTTCACTCTGATGTATAAAGAAAAATCGTAATAGTAGATTCTTCATTAAAGTTAGTAAAAAGAATGAGGAAGTGGAGCCAAAGTTCCATTTGCTCTTTCTCCCTTTCCAGCTGATGAAGAACAGAAAAATCAAAAGGATGTGAGTGAAGCAGGGAAAATTATGGAGCTGTGAGCAAATGCTCCTGTGTACCAAAGTACCCTCATCTCTTAAGATGAAAGTTGAGACACATAACCCTGAGAAGGTTTCACAGCAAAAGACATCAGCATTTCAACTCTCATTTAAAATGTAATCATGGTCTGCACAACAGAAAACATTCTTTGAATGCCAGGAATGGTGTTTTGTTGCTTAGAATAATTGGTTCAATATTGCTTCAGAAATATTGCTTGAAAAGTATTTTCACAGTAGTATACAACTATCTTTCCAGAAAAATGATTCCTTAGTAAACTGGGAAAAGGAGGATTATTTTTGAAACTAGCTTTGGAGGGAAACACCCTGACTGAGTCTTACATCTGTGACATGTTTTATGGCCCTATCCACTGCCTTGTACAAAGCCACAGCTGCCTGCTCATGTGCCAGAAATTCCTGTCTAATTGTCTATATTGACTTGATGGTCTGTCCCTTAGTGCATCATTTGACCCTACTGGAACCTGTTCCTCTACCCAGTATGGACAGAGTGTTCCACGAAGAGGGTTTACTCAGTTTATTATTTCTACAATTAATATCTGAGGATGAGGACATTCTCCCTGAATGTCTGAAGACACATGAGGATTGAACAGAGATTTCATTTTTTTATAAGTCTAGTAAAATGAAGACATTGAAATTAAATAGATCCTTTATATTTGGTAGTATTTTCATGTTAATATAGCTGACATTTTGCTCCCTCTTTCCTAGGAAGATACTAGTTTTTATTACTCTTCCAACTAAATCAGATGATCCAGTATTACCCACTGATGCAATCAACATGACCTCAGAAGTTTTACAAGTTGTACTGAAGTTAAAAAGTTAGGATAAATTAATCCAGGGAAATCTTCAAATGAAACCACTTGACCCCTATTAAAATATGCTGCTAACACTCTTTGGAGTCGTGCTTAATGTTTGAAATTGCTATATCATTTAAAAATGACACAGTGAAGTGGTATAGTTGCTTTAAGACATAATTTTTAAAAATGAGGATTACCATGACATTTGCTACAAAGCCATTAATCCCAGGAGAACAAAGTTGTTCCCCCTTGTTAAATTTAAAGACATGAATATTTTCACATGCAGTATCCCAGATACAAAATCTTGCACTGGTACTAGAAAAGTGTCTCAGTCTCAGGCTTGTCAAGACATAAAAATAATGGGGAAAAAAATAAACAAAACCATACTGCATGCCGGGAAAAGACATGGGATATGTTTCTAGTTCAACCAATAAATCCTTCCCTACAAGGGTATAATATGCATCCAAAACCAGGGCAATAGCTCGGCCTTCCAGTCAGGTTATGCCTTGCATGACCAAAACTGTTCCTTGAGTACAGAGCCTGATGAGTGTTGTGTATGTGATGTATTTGAGGTAATATCTATAAACAGGAAACTCACTCTGCTGTTTTCAAGATTTAGACTTGAAAAACTTCCTTGTGTCTCCTGTTATATGGGACCTGGCATAAGAATGGATTTTTGAGAAAGATACAGATCAAATTGGTCCAAGTGTGATGGTGCAGGCAGATATCCCTTTATTCACCTTCTTATTCAGCTTTGTTTTCCATGAGGTTTGTGGCACTTTGTAGTCATCCTTCACTGTAAATTATCTTGTTCAGAGCACATTATTGTTGTTGGGAGTCTAAACAAAAATACCAATGGAATCTATCTTTGTGCTCCATCAGGTTTTGCCTCTCCTTTCTCCTCTTTGCTACCAATTTTGATTTTCTTTGTACTTTACGTGTCTATGACAACATCAAAACAAAAGAAAGGAAGATGTTGCAGTGTGATTGTTGGTAAATGAATACACATTAAATTTATCTTGATGCTTTTCTGCATGATACTGCTTGTCTTTTGTTGATATACTATCTAGCTTGAAATTTAGTACAGCAGTAATGATTGCATTGCAGCCTGGGGCACAGTACTGAGGAAAAAGCAAACTGCGATGCTGAATCAAGTCAATTCCTTCACATTTGAGAGCAGCTCTCTGGGCCTTTGTTATCATTAAATGGACTTCCGAGAGTTGGTGAAGATACTCAAGGACAAGCTTTGTGGAACTCCTTGTATTTCATGTGAAGGGAGGATCCATCTCACTCTGACTGTGTACAGAGTGACAGACTGTAATGTGCATCCAGTTCTTCTAGTATTCAGCATAAAATGGAGACAACTAAATTTAGGCATCTCTGTGTAGGTTTAGACATATAAGCAGGGTGTCTGAATTCCTATTTTAGTCTGTGAATGGAATTCTGCCAATACAGTCCACAAAAGCAGAGTTCTGGGAGCTCTTCTTGCCCTAAAGAACACGGAGACACCCTCGTCTTCCAGGAGTGATGTGAATCTCCTTTTTGTCTATGGGGAGGGCTGACAAAAATCGTCTTCTGAAATGGCTAAATACATTAAACTAAATGTAATGTGTGGTAAGTCAATGCATGCTAATCAAGATTAGTACTCTGAAATCACCGAGATTCATCTTTTCAAGAGGAGGATAAATCAGAGAAATCAAGCTGCATATGTCTGATAGCTGTACAACGTTACTCTAGATGATTTAATGGGTCATTTTCATTATTTATGCTCTATGCATTCCAATTTAGTAAGAAAAAGACTTGCCAGCATGAAATTAAATGAGGAATTATTGTGTCAACTAGTATGTGAAACTGAATCTCAATACTGATAAATTCACCAACTGCATGAAAAACTTGGAATCGGGGGATATGGGTTCCTGAGAGCACCATACGGTGGGACAGCACATAAGAGGTTCCAGGCAATAAACGATAGGACTGGTTACATGTTTCAGCAGCAAAAGAAACAGTAAAGTAGATGATGATGATGATGGAGTCAGAGAGAATTATAGAAATAGCCTTGTAAGGAAAGGAAAAGCAGGTAAAAGCTGTATAACTTATGACAGGAGGTTTTGTCATAGTATTTATCTGTCACTGCAGCAGCACACTTTATATTTCTTTCATATGCATGGATTCTGAAAGGAGAAAAATCTTTTGTTATCTAAAGAGCTTGTACAAAACCACTTTTATTGCTGAGACTGAATATCTCCGTTCAGCTGTTAACATCCAGAATTATTTGTATTGACCAATTTTGGAGAAACTGACAGTGAAATACTACTGCTATGCAATCAAATATATTCAGTAAGACATAACTGCTAATATTTTATATGCATATGGAACTTAGTTTTATATTTATCTGAAATCTATTTAGTCAGAAAATATTGATTTATCCATATTTCAAAATTACATTCAGCAAAAGAAAGAATCAGTTTTGACATAGTTTTTCACTCTCAATTTCTATAAAACTTTCAGTTGTTTAAATCTTTTAAGATTTTCTTAAACGAGGAGATTTCTTTTTCATGTGTTAAAATCAAAATGAGATCTTGACCTGATTATAATTATTTTTCTGCTCAAATTTTAATTTTACAACAGCTTTTTTAACATTGCATTTTTTATGCTTCAAAAATTCTATGAAGCATGAGGGAGACAGTTCTGAATGTGTGAAACCTCACGATTTAAAGAGATGAGGCACATCTGGACTTCTCAGATGTGACAAGCTTAAAGGTGAGTTTTTCATCTGGATAGGTAATATTTTTAGGGTATTTTTTCTTTTTCTTTTGTTTCTAAGATGCTGGGACACCAAATTTATTTATTTATTTATTTTCATATTCAGGAAGCTGTAGAGGTTTTGTTGGTTGCATGTTTTTTAACAGCTGCTGAGCCTTTCTAATGGTCCTTTGCTTTCTGGAATTTTAATCAAGAGGAAAAGCCCCACATTTCATTAAGCCTGTTGTAGAAATACAGGCAGAAACCTTTGTCTGCCCTTTTAAGACAGCTAGGTATCTCCACAAAGAACATGTTCTGACACATTGTGAATTTTCCAGGTTTTTTTTCATTGCCAGTAGGTCACCCATATACCACAATGACTTAGGGGTACTCTGTCACCCAGGTAGCCTGGCTCTTTGGACAGGTATCGGGATGGAGCAGCTGCTGGAGCTGGCATGAATTGCAGAGCTGCTTCGTTTCACTTCACAGACTCTTGGCTGACACATTTAACATTATGTAGCTTGGCTTCCTGTTCCTGGCTCTCTCCAAACAGCTGATGTTTCATGATAAAAACAACAAAATCCCTCTACTAGGCTCCAAATTGGACTTCCCTGATAAAAGAAACACCAGTGCTATCAGAGACCAATGCCTACCTCAAGTCTTCTGACTTTTTAGCAAACTTCAGCTATCGTCACTTTGGCAGAAACGTGATGCTGTGTGTTACTGTAGGCACTGTCAACATGGGTCCTGCTAGTTCAAAAGCAATCAGCGGAAAAAGATTGCCAGTGGTCTTTTCTTGTGGATGCTTCTGTGTAAAGATACAGGTGACATTGGGCTTGATGTTTACTTAAAGATTTCTGCATTAGTTGAGATCTCAGTGAATTGGGTACTTTTCATGAGACCTATCTAGTGGCTAAATGATTATTTAGATGGCACAGCAATTGCTGTTCACTCTGCTATTACAGATAACTTTCTTCATGTGGGTAGAGCCAGCAGCTTTCATATTAAATATCATCTGCTGGAGAATTTTTATTACTCAAGTTGGATGTAGTCGAAAAGCAAATCTCCAGGTAAAGATTCTGTGAATCAGTAAAAGTGTCCCAAAGTTGCTTCTCTGCCAGGATGCTTTGATTTCCTAGTCTGTGACAATCACATACGTTATATCACAGCTATAGTTTGGACACCAAGATGAAATCTTTGCCTGACTTTTGGATACATACAAGTAAATACAGAAGTCTACATTCATACCTGTTAAAAATATTAGCAATTCTTCAGACAAGAAATACAGAGCTGGATGAAAAAAGCACAAATCCAGACAAAAGGGTCATTTCAGGCATTGTTAACTGCTTGCAGTATTATGCTGGAAATCTCACTATAGTAATGGGGACAACAACTTTCTCGCTATCTTTTTGACTTTTCAGTTGTACAACAGCCAGGTTGATAATGAGTAAAACAATAGTTGCTACTATAATAGGTTTACTGATATCAATGCTCACATTAGTGGCAATAAAAAGAGCAAAGAAATAATACGGATAAATGATAAAAGCACACATGCTTAGGCAGTGCACGCTTATGCAGTTCATCCTCAGTAGCTCTCCATGTACTCAAAAGGAGGAACTTATTTGTCATTATCCTTGTTTTCTGCGGGTAGGAACATGAAAGACATGCCTGTGCTGTAATCATCGTGCATGGCTAAGCTTGCCTCATATGAACCTGTCCTGAGGGTAAATACTGTAAATCATTAGCTCACACGTGTCTCTAGAACTGGCCTGTTACCAGCAGCTGAGATACAGAGAACTGAAGATGATCCTATATTTAGATAATTCTATGCTCTGTTGCAAACAAAGAAGGATGTAGTGATGACATATGCAAAGCCATGATTTGGAGCAAGAGATGCTCAGCATCAGCTGGATCTTGATTCTTAAAGACCCACAGGTGGAAGCAACAAAGCTTGCAGGCACCAGTGAAAATTTGGTCCATGATTGCTTGGGCACAGTCACAAAGTGAGTCCATGTCAATGCTGAACAGGCAGAAGATAGTTCTGTTCCCTGTCAGATTGTGGTTCTGAAGTGTGCTCTATTTCTCAGTAGAATAATCATGGCTTCTTTTCCCAGGAGGAAAAAAGGAATCTCATCAAAGCATACTAAGATGGTTTTAGATCATCTATTTTTGCCTTTTATTTTCCTGGAAATAACTTCAGACAATTTCCTTTTGGAAACATTGTTGATACTTGTCCATATCCACTGAAAACGTCTTTGGTGAAAGAGCAAGTGAATTTTCCTTCCAAAACTTGCATAAATTATTCCCACTGTGAATTTTATGTCTCAAGCTTGAAGTAACAGTAGGCTGACCCTTCTCTCACCCATCCCTTGGGCTATACTACTGCTGAAGTACTGACACTATACCCCTAGCAACACCTACTTAGTCAGAATATACTTTGGACCAAATGTGAGAGCTGAACTCGCTGTGGGCCTTCACACTCATGACTGAGTATAGGAATATTCCTAATATTCCTGTAGAGGAATAGAATATGGTATAGCAGTTATTATATTAATAACATTGTAATGATACAGCATTACTGTATCTGGTTGATCTGTCTCATTTCTTTCTCCCCATACAGCAGAAAGATGGGGCCATGCAGGAATGGATGATGAGACGGACTCCAGATTGGTGTAAAAATGGAGGCCTTTATTAGCTCCAAAGAGCATCTTTTATACTTTATAGAAGTTGCTTCACGCACACCTATCCATTATGCTATTGGTTAATTATAACTATCCACATGCCTAGCTCGCTATTATAATTGGCTAAGTCTGATGCCTTGACGCAAGCCTTGTTTGCGTATGTAGCTATCCAAACATTATTTCCTTGGTTCAGTTTCTGTATTCGTATTTGGCTGTTGTTCAAGGTTGATATTACAAATTGTAAGTTCCTCTTTTCAGGCCTGTGTTGAGACATTTCAAGGATGAGCATCTTTTATTCTCTCCACTACCGAACCCCCCAGGGTCAGGTTGCTGCTTACCCTATTCCTCCCTTACCTCTGCATGGAGAGGGACCATGAGGAGCTGGGCTGTTGAGGAGCTTTTGTAGGAGCTACTTGGAACTAGCAGGTTTTTTTGAGATACCACATCACGTGATCTGTTACTTCAGACAAAGGCATAAATAACTGCAGTTGCAGCCACTCTAGTGTGCACAGGCCAGTCAGTATGAATATATGTTGCAATAGGGTAATGATCCCAGAGTGCCCATTGTTACAGGGAAGATATCAAAGAGAACAACACCAAACCAAGGAATACATACATAATTTTAAACTTAGATTCCAGCAGCAGCCTGAAGGTCTCGATGTGGGAGGGTTTTACATTCATATTAACAGCAACTCTGTTTCCCTTATACTCTGATCTTTTGCTTAATCTTTGGAAGTAACATTTCAGTTTCATAGCTGATGTTATCCTCTTTCTTTGAGTTCTAGACATTTCAGGGTTTCCTCTGCAGCCACAGCATTTACTGCATCCTAGGTGTAGGTGCTTTGATTTACTTTCATCTTATATAAGTGCTGTGGTTTCAGGGACCAAGTTTTTCCAAGACTGAAACAAGTAGCATTTCTTGTGAGCTCTTTTTCAAGTAACTGTTGCCACGATCTAATGGGACTAAATTTGGTTTCCTTCTAAATAAAACTCACTGTCATTTAGCAAGACTGCAAAATTAACTAGATGCAGCAGTTCTGTGCTCCATAGCAGGAAGCCAAAAGCAAAGATATTTTAGATTAACAAATGAGGTGGAAATGACTTTTCCCCCAAGGACTTATTTCCCATGGGAAAATGAGTTTCCTCAGAAAAAGGGGCTCTAAAAATAGGTTGTGTCACAGAGTTCTGAGCCAGCCTGCATCTTCCTCATCTGTCATGGAAAAGCACAACATGTACACATGTTGTGGTCTCCAGGAAGACTTGGGCAATTCAGAAATGTTTTAATGGTTTAACAGCAGCTGCATCAGCACAGAAGAGTGGGCAAATAGGGGTGTGAAGGTAATGCAGAGGTGTGATTTACTGTAGTGTTAATTAAGCTGAGCAAGGATAGGTAAATTCAGCTGGTGAAAGAAGTATTTTCCTGCTAGCAAAAGGGCAGTCTAAACACTTTGCTCATCTATGGAGAATATAATGAATATTCTGCCTTTACGCTGCTGTGACAGAGCTAGAAAAAGATGGGTAAGGTCCAGTTAGAGAAGACCATAACGGATTTTTACCACTGCTGATAAACATGACAGCTGTATCTTTCCAACATTTTAATTCTTTTCTAAATGGACACTTAGTAATGTCCACAACCTGCATGCTCTACCCTGTCTCCAATGCTAAATATCTTCAGGTGTTTAAAACTGACTCCCTTCCTGTTGTTCAGGTGAGTGCTGGAGACACATCAAAGTGTTAACCTCACAAAATGATGAGCACTTTTTATAAACTGTGTGGGATCCAAGGATACCCAATAAAGTTTTTTGTACCTAATGACTTGCAGCCTGTTTGCAGCGACAGACATGCTGAATGAGGAGTAAAACCACTCAAAGTGGGAACAGATACCAAGGAAAATATATGAGAAAGTGGTATAAAACCCTCAGGAGTTGTTTGTCTGAGGACATGGCTGCAAATGACAGAGAATGACTGAGGTGAACTGAACTCATGGTATTTTCACCACTGGAAAGGGATAAAATAACCTCATGCTTTTATATAACATTTGCTGTCCTGGGTGATGTCTGAAACAGGTTTATTTCTCACCAATGATTATTTATCCAGAGGGCTGAGCAGGTGAGTCAGTGTTTACTGCTAAAACACCAAAAACTCCCTTACTCACTGCACTGTTGTCAGTACTTCATATTTGACAAGCAGTTGAAAAAAGGAATTCACATTCAATGTATTTATCTTCAATCCCTCTATAGTTATAGTTCTCCTATATAGTTCATGTGCTTATGAACATGCAGATATTAGCTGTCATTTAACAGCTTCCTTCAGTAGGTTTTATACCGTCTGAAAATGATTATGGAATTAAATCATTCAATTGTATTATTACTGATTACATTTCTCCTCGTAAAACCTGGGAAACAGGGTAATAAAAATACTGCTTTTGCTATTATTACCATATTAAGAGGTAGAAATTTTCTAAGATACAGGCTTCTCAAAAAGGCTTACACCTTGAATTATAATGAGATGAGGAAATAATAAGTGGTTAATCTATGCAAAGAATTAAGAATAAGGACAGATTCAACTACTAGTAGCATTATTTTGCAGGAAAGCAAGCAGGCAAGATAAGCTGGAGAAAGACATTCTGACATTTACCCATAGTGCTACTCAAAGCTTGATATGACTCCTGGTGATATGATGAAGGCACAGAGGATTTTTAGTACCAAAGGAGGCTGTGGTAAAGCAACTTTCCATGTAGATGGAAGAACACCCCATTCTGACTTTCTTAGCTAAATGAAAGTTGGCTGAACCACTGCAAGAATAACATTTGTCCTCTTAGGAAATTCTTCCCTTTGTAATAATTCTCTTATTGCTTCAGTCTGTTGCTTATGCAGGATTTCAACATACTGCCAGGAGGGAGACTGTCCCTGGAAGTGGAATTGATGCCATCTTTCTATTGGCAAGAACTTCCTCTAGTACATGGCCTCGGATCCAGTAGCAGCAATTACTTTAAGGTTATCAGACTACTATAGATACCTTGGCAAATGAGCATGTGCCCTGGGAAAGGCTAACGATGGGCCACTCAGGAATGGACGCATGTTTTGAGAGGTGATTTGCAGCAAAAAATAACTGAGAGAATCACAGGCGGTTAATAATTCAAAATCATAGAAAAAGTATTTTATGTCATTAACTCAGTCCTTTCATGATGCTCAGAATTAACAACAATATACACATAATTGATACAAATATATATATTTCAGCAATCCATTTATTAATAGATGAAATGCCTTTCTGAAATTTGATCTTTTCTCTCCAGAACTTAATTCAGGAACAACCCAATGGAGAGAGAACACAGGAATGGACCCCTGGGTCATCTTCGTATCACAAGTATGCACTAATGCATTTTTTGGCAAAGTGACAAAATCAAAGAAAGGAAAGCTAGAGTTGAGTATGTTTTGTGTGAGAGCACTTTGATAGAGAAAAATGCCATTAATGTCAGAAAATGGTACATCCAGGATCGACTTAGTATAAAATTTTTATCAGAAGACATTGAGAAATACATAAATGAACTATGGCAATCAAAAAGAAGAAAACTCACCTTTTACCCTCAAAGCTTTAGTCATTACCCTGCAAGTTGAAATTGTCTTCTGATGCACTGATACAGAAAATTCAAGATGTGGAACAGCAATGCTGATGTAAACTGCAGCAGTCATGGAGGAGACTTATAGATCCACTGGGCAATGTGTCTTAGATTTGCCTATGGTTAAGAAAACACCTTGAATATGAATCAGTCTGATAGCCAAACAAATTTGTCTTTGGATTAAAATTTTAGGCTGGTCCTAATGATTTTTGTGGAGTTGAGAAGAACGTGTTCTCTAGTCTTTATGAAACTTTGAAAATGAATGGGATGAATTAAGTTCATGCTCATGTCTCTTGATGAGAAATGGAATTGGAAGGAGAGAGGTACTCTCCTTACTCTTCTAAATAAATAGCAATATTTTCTGACACTTGGTACACGAATATCAAAAGGGCTGTAGATAAAATGTAATGATGTTGTTCCTGCCAATGGATTTAATCTTAGAAAACTTTCTCCTCTGTGCCATTTTAGGCACTATTAAAGTAAGAATACATGTCCCAGTCTCAGTGTGTAGTCTCCAAGGCATTTAGGAAAGTAAACAGCAGGCCTATGGAGGCACAATACCTGACAAAAACACAGCCCATCCATCAGCAACTGAACACTTCTTACCTTGCTATGTAGTCCTGATGGGGTGATGGCCCCCAGGTGAGTAAAAGGAGTAATTATCTGCTTTTTTCATCGACAAATGATTCCCGTACATCACCACAAATACCTATTAGTTTTGGTCCCTTGGTAAGGAAGATGCCTCTGCCACCTTTCTAAAGCTTTATCTCAAGGTGAGCAGGGTCAGTGTACAAGGGGTAGTGTTTTATGCAGAATTTTAAGCTAGGGATTGCAAGTATTAGAAGTCAAAGCACCACCTTTTTTTTGCTATTTCTCTCTAGTAATTATTCATGGATGAGAAGGTTGGTGGGTAGTATCCATGATGTCCCATGCAAACTCCTATTCTTATTCCCCAGACACAACTCCTTTAGGCTGTGATCATCTTGAGGAACAGAATGGTGTGATGGCTAAAGCATGTGCCTCTTACTACTTACTGGGATGACTGATATTATATTGTCTATGATCCTGTAATAAAATTTCTTCAAAGAATTCTGAAAGCGAAAACTGACTTATTCTGAGAATTGAAGAAAAATCTCTTTCACTTATTTCATTTCCAGAAGGTAATGTGCAGTATTTCCTCAGATGTACTGGATTCCCACTGACATGAATAATTCCAGCTGTGATCAGTGCATACAACAAGGTACTTTCTTAGCATAAACAACTTCACTGACTTTCTATGCAAATTAGGGAGCGGCCTATGCTAATTACCATCTCTGATCATTTGTTATCAAACTTATGCTATTTGTGCACACAGCTGAATCAAGTAAATGTGGATCTAGGACAGATGCTTGCAAATGCTCTGTGAATGTATAATCGTCTTTATAGTTCCTATAAGAGAAATAGATCTTCTGTCTGAAATTACAAACCATAGTAAATACAAAATATTTGTTATCCATTTAGTGGTTGCTAGGTCTTAAAGTTGTGTTTTCTTCCAAGCAAAATTGTTTTATCATAACATTTCAATTTAGTCAGTAAAGCAAACTTTTAAAAAAATGTTGCTTTATGGAGCTGTAAACCTTGCTATTGCATTATCCCATAAATGCATAATTGAAACATTCAGTTGTTGGGTCATTCTGGAAAATCAGCTTAAAAATAAGTTTTGGCTGGTATACTCAGGAGTACTCAACATTCAGCACACATATACCCTCCCATTTAAATACAACTATGTTTATTCATGTACTATTTCTATGGAAGTACTTCCTGGCCTTCCAGTCACAGAGAAAGGCATCAAAATGGTGTTACATTGGTTCCACTTTAAGAATTAAAGTATGATTTTTGTTGTTTTATATGTGCCTATATAATATCCTCTGTGCATTTTTATGCACAAAGTCTGTGTGTCTTTGGATAAAAAAAGAGCTGTTACACACATGCAATACGGGTGTTACGAGTAATTTTTTTCCTAGAAGAAAAAAACTCCACACTTGGAGGTGCTTCATGCATTCTCCTACCTTCCCATCCATAATATGTATTTGATCGGGTATATTCTCAGTCACATTAATTAATTAATTGTCAGTTCAGTTTTACTTCTGTTGATAACTAGTATGAAAGCTGTTGAGACTAGTCATTGCCAAGACAGAGTTCTGAAAGGTGTTAGCAGATTCACTAGTGGATAAAACAGAGAGGTTAGTAGTAGGACTTGCATGTTTTTGCTCTGCTTCTTTTCTTACTGACAGAAGACTTCAAGACATCCGTTGTATATGACAGTAAAATCAAGTCTTAAGTCTTTTGGCTGAAGAATGAACTTAGGTGGCTTTCCATCCCTCAAATCTTCACTGGCAAGTCTCATTGCATATTTCTTTGAATCACGTTCACTACTTTAATGGTAATACGGATTTTTTTTTTCCCTATGGTGAAGGTTCATTTAGTGAGTCATTTTGCTCTCCTACGTAAAACAGCTTCTACATCTTTTTTTTTTTTGAAATGCATAGATGATTAAATCACAAGTAATTGCTCCTCAGAAAGAACAGTATTTTAAATCTCTTAGACTTTCTGCCTTTCAAATCAAAGAGTTCAGTGAATCATTAGGCATTTCAATGTATTAAGAATTTCAGTGGTCTGAAGAAAAATAACCCTTTTATTTCCTTCTGTGTTAAAGTTACTTTTGTTCTTACTTATTGTCAGCTCAACAAAATTAGTGTTCCTAGCTCTCCCAGTGTGGTGTAGATCGATGGTTGCATGTGGTATGTTCGAAACAGAGCACTGACTTTCATTTGTTAAAGGCATGAACAGGTCCTTGAGCTCTGTATGAGAAGTTTACCCTCAGTTGCTGACCTGTTACAAAGAATTGTATCTTGCTTTGTTTTAAACACCCATAGGGAAGGCAGTGACAGTATACAATAACAATGAAGTTTAGAGGTTTAATAGGTGTATCCTGAGCCTACACAAATAAGCATACACTGGCTGAATTGTCAATTAGAAAATAAAAACTGCTGCCAAGGGAGTGATGTATGAAGTACCATATTATTGTAAATCAAAAAAACCTTCACTAAAGGAGTCATAATTGTTATGTATCTGCAGACTAAATGCATTTTATTTTAAGGCAAACTGCTCACTTTGCCTAAAATGCCTTCCAGGATTGTTTGCCTGAATCAAGCCAGTGAACCCCTTATAGGTCCTTGGGATTGCATCTGCTGTAAATTCTCACCCCTAGAGTCAACTTTTTGATTTAATCAAACCTGCTGCTTTAATTTAAATCCAGATACATTCATGTCTTTACACTCAAATAACAAATAATTGAATTTCTTCTGTGAATAAATCATCCAGTCCTGTGAGATGCAGTGTGTATGGTGCAATGTTCTTAACACTCTTCATTGACTCCAGGAAGTACCTTGCATCCCCAGACATTCTGGGGGCAAGACCATCCCCAGTTTCAGCCCAGAAAAGCCAGTATCTTTCATATGGTATTTGAGAAATGGAGCTGCTCTTGGTAGCATTCATAGCTTCCTGCTGTGATTATTCAATTGCCTGATACATCATTCAGTTGAAAAAGCTGTTTAATGCATCAATAGTGGTTTGCCCAGCTGGAAATGTGTGTGTATTGCTTTATACTCTGTGGCAAGGAGCTGACATTTGTTTTCATTAGCCACACGTCATGTGGTTACATGAGGCAATTGTGCATAGTAAGTTCATATAATACCTCCCCTCAACTGGTGTGCTAACACTGATTTCCTGAGCAATCACTATTGACATTAAAACCATTTATTTTCCTATGATAGTGGCATTTTGTCTACATTTCACACGAAGTAAATGAAGGAGAAAATTATTGTACAGTTAAGTTTTTGCAGGAAGGAATGTCCATGATTCACTATTTGCCAGGTGAAGGTTATGACGCAGTATCTGAATTCCTTAGAGATGAAATAATTTACTACCAATACAAGCAAATTAGTCAGTAAAAGATATTCCACATCTTCCTGAATTCAGCAATGTTGTAATCGCTGAGTATATGCACACTTGGTTTTTGCCTTTTAGAGGATATTTGTAGACCAGCAGGATGTGGTCCTGGAAGAGTGGCCAAGATGCTGTGTGGTAAGTGAAAGACTCAACATTGCTTTGCAGGCATGGAAAGCAGGAAGGTCCAGCTCCCCCTCACTGGAGTGTGAAGAGGTGACTCCAGCATCAGGGTTTCCTCCATAGTTTAGTAGGAAATCCCTGACGGGATGAGAAAGGACAGAGAAAAACACCTTCACCTACCACAGACACAAAACACTCCTGGTCCAGGACCTGCTGTGTAGCTTGGCCTGCCAGTGACTCTTGGAGCAGTCAGAAAGGTGCTAGGAGGCCACTCTAATGCCAGCACTGTCTGTGAAAAATAAAAGCAGTCAGGTCTTTTGCAACTCACACATTTGTCATGTTGAGCAGGTATAAAACTCTGTATTAGTTTCCTTGTCTGAGGTTTTTTCTTTTCTTTACATTAATTCCTGCATTCTCTGTTGGTAGCTTAACTGCACCCTCTGCATTGTTGTTTTGTTCATTATTTTGCACTATACCCCATTAAACTTCAGTCCAGGCAAGAATTATGAGGCATTCCCAATAGAGAGTATAGATGCAGGGCTGGGAGAGGGGCAGTGACTTAACAAGCAAATGTCTATGACAGTTAAGACAATCTTGCAACATCAAGAGTTCAGCTCACATCAATACTCTAAAAGGAGCAGATGCACAAGCCAGCACTATTTATTTTAATCCCATAAATACAGCCTGTTCTTTCATTCCTTTTACAGAGCAGCTGGTTCTTCATACAAGAAATTCCACTCCCATATAATTTTTTTTTTTTTTTAATACAGGACAGAAATATATCCCTAATTTATATTTTCTTGACATCTATGGCTTCAGTAGTGATTGTGTCTGTGTCAGAGTGGTGTTAAAATTGATTGAAGAAGTCATGATTTGTCTTACAGATTTCTTTTCCACAGAACATCAGTGGCTGTGAAAATAATGTTCTTGGAAAAGGAGAGAACTTTACTTATTCCCTCTTGCCATTTACCCTTTCTGTTCACAACCAGGTTTGTTCAAAATACTGCTGTTTTCTTCCCTGGTATTTGGAGAATGGTTCATTCTTCCCTCTTTGAATGTTTCCATACTAGAGTTACATTTTTTGCTCTGACTCCAGCCTGTTTCCTTCCCATTTTCTTTTTCTCATTTTCCCCTCTCCAAGTAGAGTTTCCTTAAATGTTCTCCCTCTTTGCCCAAGTGCCTCTATAAGACAAACTTATCTGTGAAACTTTCTGAAGCTCTGATCCAACAAAGCACTTGAATTTTGTGCGATTTCTGAGCTTCTTACAGCAACACAAGTGCTTTTCTTGGAGGTGGCAGCACTTTGTCTATTATATTTTCTGTTTCTGAATGATAATACACCTTAGAGCAAACCTGTGAGCACCTCAGAGCTCACTGCACTTTCTTTTCTGTTTCTACAGCACACATACTTGATACTCACTAAACAGCAGTCATCACCCTAGGAGTGTCAAAACACAAGCTGTATCTCCAGAAATCGATGCAATGCTGTAAATAGAGAACTATTAGACTCAGATGGCAGATAAAGGGGAAGAGCAGGTTTATTCTGAAGCCATACAAACTCAAGCTTTTGTATGCATTTTTCAGAGCTGTGACAGCAACCTCCAAACATTCAGGAGTGAAAAAAGCAAGGATGCTACCATGCAGAGTGCTTTTTGCATGCCCCATGGAGTTTTGACCTATATTTAATATACCAGAAACTACATATCCCATAAAGCAATTTAGAAAAAAAACCAGAGCACTTTGTGTTACTGTCTCCTACCTTTGCTGTTACATGATTCCTTGAGCAAGGTTCCATATGGAACACACGTAAAACTCCCTATTAAAAGAAATACTTAACTACTGTGCTAAAAGCTGATCATGTAGATTCAAGGTGCAATATCTCTGACAGTTTACTTTTCACAGCCCATTTCCCTACTACCTCAAGGTAGAGAGAAGAAGCAAAAATGAGCAAGATACATTTTTTAATATCTTTGTCATTTACCTTCTTTCTCTTAAATTAGAAGCAAAATAAAAAAGTATTTTACTGCATCTGCTTTCAGCTACTTCCCTTAGAAAAGTAAAATCAATACTGCTATTCCAGCTGAAAAAGTTACAAGTTCCCTTTCTCTCTCAGAGCTCTACTAGGTGCAGGACAAACATGAGTTAACCAAGATCTTGTCCTCCATTGAATAAAACCTATAAGAAACACATGGAAAGGGAGATGGTGGAAATAGGTAAATTGAGATTTAAGACTAACTGGTTGCAAAAGCTGTTTTCAAAGGCAGGCACAGAGGCACTACTCTCAACCTGTCTGTATTCTTGGGACACTAAACACCCTTAAAAATCTGCCCATAGGAATCCAACCTTACTGCTGAACTACACTGCTAGGTACAGATCCATGACCTGTCAAACTAGTTTGGGGGCCAGAGTCAACCTAGCTGTGTTGTGCTTAGTCACAGCTAATGCATGTTGCTGTTCAGAAGCAGCTCCTCATGTGGAAATCCACACAGCACACATGAAGACTTATGAATGCCTTTTCATGGGGAAAACAGTAGACCTGGAGACATTTCAGTAAGGCTGTTATTTGTCTTCCACAGGTACTGGAATCACAGCCAAAAAAAAATCTCAGCCTGCTGGGGCCAATATCGCAGACTGGGTGAAAAAATAGCCCTTTCTGTACCCTGCCATCATCTTCCCACTCAGCAGCTTCTCCTGTGCTCTCTATGCACATCCAAAGCTTTGTTAAAGGTGTAATTAACATGCAACCTTCCTTAAATCATGCCAGGCAGATGGAACTGCAGCCACTCAGAGATAACTGGTGCAACAGCATAGCTGCCAGTACAGCTACTAGCAAACCTAGGCAGGACTCCAGCCTCTGAACCAGATGATGCTCTTGCTAGAAAAAAAATCCCTGTATGGCAGCAGAGTTTCAATGGCTGCAGTGGTTAATGAAATTCATGGTGCTGGTTGGAAGAACAACTGAAGAGTTAGATAGGAGCAAATGTACTAACAAGAATTTGGCTTGTTTATAAGGAATAAGAAGCAACTGACTGACAATCTTAACATGGGGTAATAGCTGGGCAAGTAGGATTTATGAGTTATACAGGTCTATTGATGGTTTCATTTGCGTGTTGTAAATCCCAAACACATCTCACCCATTATGCATTCTGTCAAGATCAAATGCTGGGCTAAGGAACATGGCATATAAAATACATTTCCAGGTAATTTCCAATGAATTCAGTCTGCACTGAGTTATGTATAGTGATGGGCAATAAGTACTTACTGCTGCCTGCTTCTTTTACTCTTCAAGGATGAATTAATTGGCTTTTCTTCTGAAATACTGCAGCTGTTGAGTTAGATCCTGCATATCACACAAAAAGCACAACATAGAATAGAATACTTAATTCCTTTCAGTTTCCTTTAGACAACAGAAAGCAGTAAAAGAAGAAAGAATGAACTAGAAAGGGTCAACAGAGCATGTATTTGTCAGTCAGCAGAGAGAAAACTTCTTCTCTTAACAGATTAACAGTCATTGCATTCAGAGAAGTGTTGGAATTTGCCTACCCATTTCACTCTCTTCTTGCAGGCATGGCCTGACCCTGAAGTGAACAATAAAATTAACATAGAAAATTCCATATTTCATCAGAACACAGTTTTAAGCCATACAAGACCAGATCCTCATTCTCTTCACTCCTTACTCATATATACATATACAAACCACAAAACACTCCCTATTGTCTAAGAAAATAAAAGCTTCTCATTCACAAGTCTCAAAGCTTCAAAAATCCACAATTTGCTCTGCATATTTCTAGGTAGAGACTTAATTTAATAGGGATGAATGCTATAAATAAATAATATTCTAATGAGTATTTTTCTCCCTGCTTTGATATCTTATTGACCACTGTCACCTTTCAGTCGATGATATTGTCAGAGCCTAGTCACCAGAGCGGCTCTCTGGCTACGTGACAGGTAACAGCGATATCTATCCTCTTGAGAGGTTTAACACAGTGGAAACTGAAGAGACTTGTGTGGACAAGCTTAACAAAAATGCAGTTTTCTACCTGGATTACCTGCCACTCACCAAGTATCCAGTGTGTCCTGTCAATGTGCTACTATTACTCCATGCAGGTGAATGTTCTGAATGAAGGTGGTTGTGCTGGGACCTCAACTTCTGTAAAAACAGAGCTGGAAAGTGGGGTGCAATAACTATTTCTCTTTTACTCCCCTCCCACCCACAATAACAATGATGATAAGGCCCATTGGAAGAGCAGAGCTCTTCTAGCAAAGGGATCTTTATTTAAATTTGGTGACTACACATTACCACTTAATTTTTTTTTTTTGTTGTTATGCTTACACAGTCACCTTTTACCTAAAGAAGGACTGTGTAAGCATAACAACAACAACAAAAAATTAAGTGGTACATTTTAGGTATGTTGGGCACTGGAGGCAGAAAAATTCTGACACCCTGTTTTCACGGGAAAGTAAGAATAATCCATCTTTACAGTAGAATTCCAAATAGTCCTTACTCCACAACTTCTCAGTGGAAAACTTAATCAAGAGATCAAGGATTGAAGACAATTTTTGAAGCCATTAGATCCACTTACAGAGCTTTAGTTAGTAAGTTTACCTCAACACTGATGTGTCTACACTGAACACCATTGCAGGCTTTCACCTACAAAGTCTACCACAAAAACATGAAGATAGCAACCCTTGGCAGAAAAGGAAAACTTGTCAGCAGTAGTGGCAGACACAGCGTGATGAAATGGCAAACCCAATATCAGTCCACTCAAAAGACAGAAAATATCCTCTGGACCTATGCAAAAGCTTCAAACATCCCTCTGGGGGAAAGCTTAATTTTCTTGCTGTATTTGATAATTTCACAAGGATTGCCTATAGTTTCTTAGTGCTGACCTTGAGAACTGTTTAATTTTATCTTCTTTGAGCTGCTTCTGGTAGCAGTTTGTATTTCAGTTGCTGTCAACCCTCTCTGACCTTGAGTTAATTCGTGTCAAAATGCTAATAAACACATTTTATCTAGATTTGTATTTGTGATGTGCAAAACAATGAGCACAGTATTAAATAGAGACTCAATGTTTTATGGATCCTTATCAATATTTTTACAATTCCAATTTCTTAGAGAATGCATCTAGAAGATGAGTGAAGCTTCCTCTGAAATTCTCACAGGGTCACTATAATAAACTGCCAGGCTCTTCCTGCATGTCTCCAGGGAACAATTTATCGTTCTGTACAGATCTTAATGTTTCACTGGTAGCTCAGTTGCTAGTACAAAGAACAAGCAAAGGGTGTGTTGTAATTTTTTAATCTTTAACAAGATATGACCAAAATACCAAGTTCAAACACCTCACGTTTTTTGGTTTGTTAGAACTTTTTCCCCTTCGGTGATAGGCAATCAGAAGTTCTACAAAACCTTCGTGAAAGCCCTGAACAAAAACCCTGGATGCAAACAAAATACTTGGAGATCCCTTGACTCCTGCAATGAAATTCTTGCTTGTGTTTAATGTGTTGCTACTATCCTTAAGTCTACACACTTGTATCTTCTGTACAAACATTATTTCAGCCTGAGGATCTACAGAATTCAAACATATTGATGGTATAAAAAAAATTGTAACAATAATCTTACTTCAGAAGTTAGAAAAAAAACCCTTCTCAAAACATATTTGAGATAACCCACAAAAACCTTTCTTCACAGGATTTTTTCATGTTGAAATCATAGGTTTTAACAGCAACTCACAATAGAAACTAAATGTTGAAATGTCATTTTGATACTTCTCGTGTCAAAAAATTTTGAAAACTTGTATCTTCATTTTCTTTAAAGGCTTATTTAACAGCATTTGATTTTAAATAGTGTAAAATTTTAAATTGCTACATGTCATATTAAGAGCATACAAAGAACAGCAAGTATAGCATCGCATTATGTATGTACGTATAGAATATAACAGCTACTGAAATATTCAATTTCCATTTCTTTTTGGTAATCATTAAGAATTTACTTAGCATGACATAGGGATCTTTCCTAGATTTAACTGTCTTCTGTTAGTAACATAGTGAAATATGCTTCAGGAATGTCCAGAGAAGAGCAACAGAACTGGTGAAGGGGCTGGAGAACAGGCCTTATGAGGAACAGCTGAGAGAGCTGGGGGTGCTTAGCCTGGAGAAGAGGAGGCTGAGAGGAGACCTCATTGTTAAGGGAGGTAGTTGATTCACCTTCCCTGGAGGTGTTTAAGGCACGGATGGACGAGGCGCTAAGGGGCATGGCTTAGTGTTTGATAGGAATGGTTGGACTCGATGATCTGGTGGGTCCCTTCCAAGCTTGTTATTCTATGATTAAATATTCTGGAAGCATAGACAGGGACATCTAATTTCCATTGTCTTGGCAATATAGAATCATAGAACAACCAGGTTGGAAGAGACTCATCGGATCATCAAGTCCAACCATTCCTATCAAACATTAAACCATGTCCCTCAGGTCCTCATGTACCAGTGCCTTAAATACCTCCAGGGAAGGTGAATCAACCACCTCCCTGGGCAGCCTATTCCAATGCCCAATGACCCTTTCCGTGAAAAACTTCCTCCTAATCTCTAGCCTAAATGCTAAACATATGCTATGTTGTTGGATCAGACATAAGCCTCTGCCTGTTTCAGGTTTGCCTCTGTGCCTCCTAAGTCTTTTCTGGATTTTGAGAGAAAGGTAGTTTGAGGTTTTTTTGAGGTAGAGGGAAAAGTAAAGAAGAGAAGTAAACTTGTGTTTTTGGAATATGTATGCAAATTTCAAACAAATATTGTTCTCCCTCTCTCAGGTCCTGTAAGAATTCATACAGAGGTGAATTTTCCCTTCTCTCCTGGGCTGTTTGAACTGTTTTGGTTTTTTCATGCAGCTGAGCATTGTACAACCATAAATTTCAGATCCAGCTGCTCTGGGTCTATTAAACCTTTTCCTGTCTAATTCCATATAAGAAAGTCTGGTCCTCCATCCCTCATGAGTAACATTTTCACAACTGTGCAGCCCTAACAGAAGTCCCAAAGCAGGCTGGCAAACTTCCTTGCAAAGAGACTGGCTCTTGTATAAACATAGGGCAATTCTACATATCCTTTAGGTGTGAAGTACAAAGAGTCTCTAATGGGTGGCATTATGTACATGGTACACTGGAGATATGGTGGATATTTTGTTAGTTTTATCATACAATACCTTCCTTTTCCCCCCTATGAAACCATAGTTTCCCCATGAAACTTCCTAACGTTGCAAAGGTATTTTGTTTTTTCCTCCAGCTGTGGAAGGGTTTTTTACAAACCCATGGGAACAGAAGTAAAATGAGTAAATATTTTTTTCTACTTTTTGACACTTTTAAGAGGATAAGAACTTAAACTGAAATAAAAAGGTAAGCGAATGAATAAACAATATATAAATGAATGAATACTTATCCTCTTAGAAAGTATGATTATCATTACCTCCAGCAGCAGACACCTGTTCAAATATTCTCCCTTAAGAGGATGAAGTATAAAGGTTTCTTCAGAAATGAAGCAGGCTTTTACTGCAGTTGATAAAAATGTAAATTAACTCTTTTGCACATTTCTAATTACCTATATCATTCAGCATTGATCTATGCGCTTGTATTGTAAAACTCTATCTGCCTTTAAACACAGATGTGATAAGTGTACACACTGGTATGGGAAATGAAAGGTAAAACAAGCAGGTAATCTGTTTTTCTATGCTTTCCTGCACCCATGGCAATTACGGTAGATGGCTGGGATACAACATGAGACTTGTAATATCTACACCAGGGAAAAAGCAGACATTGCAAGTATGTCAAGCCACAGTTTGCTGTGGGAAAGAATCTTGCTATTTTAGCTTCAGACATAAGATGTCTGGCCACCCAAATGCCTTCCTCCTGTGCCATTTCACATTCAGGGACATCAAAGAGATTTTAGTGGAAACTGAACTGGTTGTTCCTCACTTGATTTCTCATCACCCCATGGCTATTTTATTTTCTGGTGCAAAGAACTACCAAGTCACAGAGATGTGATGTCCTGAAGATCCGTGAGGCAGTGATTGATTCTCTTTTCCTATTTCTCCTGTACTGAAAAGCATGTTTCCAGAGAAGCTGCAATGTTGCTATGTTTGTGACTGCAGACATGTCACGAGGTAGGTATCATCAAAAGGTGATATGATGTAGAGTAGCCTGAGATGTACCTAAGCCCTCAGGAAATCATGCTATGAGCCAAACTGTCCACTGAAGTGCCCCAGGTTTCAGGGAACTCGAAGGTGATTTAAAGGCATGTCTACTTGTAGTTGATTCCTCTACAGAGCAAAGCACTGATCTAAACTGACAACCCCAAACTCACTAGCAGAGAGAGGCGTATTGCAGAAGAGGAAGATCATTTCCAAGACATGTAGTGCCCTGGCATTCTGAACCCATTTCCATCTTCCTTGAATGCCTGCTTTGCCACAACCATGAGAATTTAATTTCAGAAGACTCAGTCAGTATCCAAAAGTGGATGGCAGAACTGGCTTGTAAAAGTGGAGAGCAGATTTTACTTATCTGGAAAACTGTAACTGTCCCATTGCTATACTTTCTGTATTTCACCTAGATTTCTATTCTTCTAACACTCATAGGGAGACAGAGTAGGTTGTTGCACATGAAACCAAGCATTTCAAGCTAAGACCTTAAGCCAAACTAAGAAAGTGGAAATTGTTTCCGTTCATATAAAAGTTATATCACCATGGGTGCTCCAAAAAGGTCACTGTTTTTTGGTTGGGAAACAGGCGCTATGCTCCCTAACAAGTTCTCAGAAGGTCAAAACTTCAGATGCTGTTCAAAAACTATTCCTTCAGGAGACAAGTGAGGTGACAATACATCCCTAAAGAAAACTCTCACTGACGCAGAACACACGAGATCCACTGTCAACAGTACTAATAAAGAAGAAACATGAGAAATCTAAACGGCCACATTTTTAAAGGTCAGCAAAATTCTCCACGATTTACATATTCAATAGGAATATGGGTGTGCGTGATCTGTGATTGACCAGAAGGATGAGATCTAGAGAAGATGAAAAACAGAAGGTGCAAAGCCTAAATAAAGAAAGAAATAACGAACTAGCTAAACTGTCATAGGTAGTCACCAATTTGCTAAAATCTAGCTGACTGTAAGCCTCTTTCCCACAGCATGTGGCTTAAAAGCAGCTGGATGCCTTTTTAGAGAAAAAAAAAGCACAGATTCTAAACCAGCATAAGGAAAGGCAGCATCATAAAAGCCTGTTTCCTTCTAGCCCTGTGGGAAAGAGATCCTACAGCTGACCTACATTTGCTCAGAAGCCACTGTAACATGCTTTTAACAATGCAAATATTTTTTATCTTCTTCTTTTTCCTTCTTTGCCTGACCATCCCCTGCTCCCAAAGCTGACTGTGTGGTATCCTACTAAGAAAAATCCTCCAACAGCCATCTCTGCCTGCCCTAACAGACTGTGAAAGATTTAGTCCAAACTTCTGTTCCGATCATGTCATGTCAGTTCTCTCCTGGTGCGAGGGGGCACAGACCAAGTAAGACAGATGCTTCAATCTTCCAAATAGTTGTCACTTCCCATGACTGTCACTTCACAGAATTGTGACTTTCTAATATAGCAAACCCTGTAGGGAGGGGAAAAAATAAACTTGCTCATCTCATTCCTGACCACTATTTTTTCATCTCTCACCCTGTGAATGAGCCTATCAAGCAAACGATAATTAAATGAGGGGCACCGATTGTGCCACCACAGGACAGCGAGTACAATAAATTTAAAGTTCTTAGTCAGTTGATTTATGATCTAGACACTGTCCCATTTCTGTGAACAAGGAACGCAGTCAACCCCAAGCACCTGCGGGAAGGAGTGGTAAGTCTGGAGGGACAGATACCAGTCACAGGAGAGGTGTTATAAGCACAGTTCCTCTCTCTGTATTTACCTGTATCTGTGGAAGGTTATATCTTCACTGTGTCTTTGCCTTGTTTAACATAACATGAATTTCTACATCTACAAGTGGAAATGGAGGAGGTGCAGATTTTTGGTACACGCGTGCACACACATGAGGCGGCGTTTCCTTGACAACAGAAATGCCATAAAAGCTATCTGGAGAATTCCTCAGGGCTGTGCAACAAATAGAAACATTAACATGACGAGACCTAAATATAGTTGCATTTTAGTACTGCTCATCCAAGTCTTTACTTAGCTTCAGCTTCTATCTGAAACAAATGCAGTCAACAAGACATACAAGGATGTTTTCAATATTTTACAGTGTTTTGATTTTAAATAGTACAAGAATAGAGATGGGAAAAGGAGAGGGTTATAGACAGTACTAGCCTGCACTTTACTGCTAAATTGCAGCTTGACTTTGCTTTGAAGGTGCCCTTGACTACCCACTGAATGCTCCTCACTTCTGAGAGCAGCACAGGTTGAATCAATACAGGGAACAGCCGAGCTCTGCTTATTGGCTTCCATGGCAGTGAGAAATCAGCATTGCTAACACTGAGTTATGCAAACTGTGTGCAGAGAGGCCTTGGCTGAGAGTTGTTCATGGTTTTTAACCCCACTGCTGGGGATGCGATTATAGATGAGACTTCTTTCACTTAGCTTTGGAGTCTAAGTACTTATTTAGCCTTTTTTTTTTTTTTTTTTTTTTTTTTTTTTGTCTGGGAGCACTGCAAATGTAACACAACATTCAATGACTCACAAAATGACCAAAAGAGGAACATCAGCTCCATGGAAATGAACACTTTGGATGCCTAAAACTGAATCTGGGCTCACTCAAATGTTTCTTGAACTAAAGAAATAACACTTAGAGATTGATTCACATTACAATTTCCTAATGAATTTTAAATCATCTCATTGCTGATCCTCATAAGCTTTTCTTGGTCTGCTTTGTATGCTCTCTTTGGCAGGGAAGATACAGGTCCATCACTTTTACAACAGATTTACAAGCCAAGCCACTGGACAGGAAAAGCAAATGCTGAGTTTTGCCTCTGGTGCTGCTCCCTGGCTCATCTGTGACTCCCCTCTCTTTGCAATCCAGCCTTCTCATCTGTAAAACCACAACAATGGAACTTATCTTGGAGAAATACTTCAGAGGCTGCAAATCAGAAATGCTTTACAAGAACTAAGGGTTACTTAAAAATGGTGAAGCTGATTCTGGATAACCAGTGTGCAGCTTTTCACACAAGATTTATCATACTTTCCTTGATTTCACTGTGCAGTTCAAGAAGAGAAGGACAAAGGCAGTGGAATTAGGAGGAAGATTTGTTTAGTAACATATTCCCACAACAATCCAGTGTAAAAATTTGTGTATTCTATTCAGGAGAGAGACAAAGAAGGAAGTGTCCTGATGGGTCACAAAGGTGCAGAGTCTGGACATGGGAATTATTTAGAGCAACTCCCAGAGAAACTCAGGCAGACTTTACACTTTTGTCATAATAGAAATATGACAAAGTTTTCCTCTACAGTAAAACCACTCCATATTTCTTATCAGGAAGATAAGTTTTATAGGTGATTTAAAAGCTAACGGCACCTCTGAAAGAAAGCTCTCCAGACAACATGGCAGAAGTAGATTTCACTGAAAAGAAAAACCTACACACAGAATTCTGGCATCATGGGAAGTCTAGGCTGGAAAAAATCATCTAATTCTGGTGGTCGTCAACCGCTTTGAAGACTGAAAACTTCAGACACTTTCCCATGAAGGCATGTTCCTCTTTAAAAATGTCACAGGCATAGAGTACTGTGCAAAATCCACATATACTTTAAGAATAGTCAAAGCCTTCCCAAATCCGTAGAATAGAGCTCCAGATCTACCAAGCAGTTCAAAACCCCCTCACTCTGAAGCAAGATTTCAAGTATATCTCCTCTATCTCTGGCAGAAGTTTATCTCATCTGTTCTTAAAAGGAGACACTGTTCCTTCAGTGATTCATGTTAGAAAGGTTTTGAAAGAACCTACAGCTAAATTGAATCAAACTTTCAGTGGTGACTTGAACCTTTTGTGATATGAGATAATTCCTTTAATTATGTTTGCATGAAGATTTAGATACATTAGAAGCTCAGCTCCAATCACTGAGTAACAAGTTTCACAGAGTGCAAAGAAAAGAAGCCTAAAATCAACCAGTACTGCTTTATCTGCTTTTCCCTTTGCAACCTTTTATATTAAAATCAGATAGTCCTAAGATATTGCCTCCCAGGCAAACTTTCTTACCCAGAAAGTACTTAAGAACCTGCTCAGCTGCCTATTTGAGCAAAGATGAGATGAACACATGTAAAGACCATCCAGAACTGAAGCCATGAGGTCCTCTGACACCCAGGGACATCAGAGCATGTCTCTGGCAGATATTCAGATGCAACACAGCTCTCATCCAAGCACAGAGTTCTGAGAAAGCAAAGTCTGACAACGATTATCAATTTGGAATCTGCAATATTGAAGTGTTTGTTCAATGTATAAGGTTGAGACAGGGTCAGAGCCAGCTCAGGGCCCTCTGTGCTAGTCTGTGGCACTGTGGATCTTATCTTGCACTGTTCTGCTTAAAGTGTTTCCAAACCCAGAAGCTCCAGTCTCTAATAAGAGCTGATGTCCCATTATATACAGGCTGTACACAGGCAGAGAAAGGCTGTAAGTTTATGGATGCTGCAGATTAGAGTTGACAAAGGTATCTGCTCATGTTTAATTTAACATGCTGCAACCTTGATTCCTTGCACTTAGCTGGAGGTCAGGCCCTAGCTATACAAGCATCCTGTTGACTTGAGCACTCTGCTCCCAGCATATACAGTTAGGCGGTGTGCAAACTGGGACTAAGGACCTGAGCAAGAAAGAATAACAGGACAGAGAGAAAAAGCAGTAAAAATATATGCATTGTAATAAAAGCAGAGAGTCAACCACTCATGGGGTAAACCAAGTCTTGTTCCAGAAGTCTGTACTAATGTGACTCCACCACAGCTACACACAGGCTGTGCCAAGGATGGCAAAACCAAAGGGTATAGAGAATGTCATCTTAGCATTAGTCTTGATTGACTTTGGGCTGTAGATACATCTACCTCAGCTGTAATTGTTACAAAATAAGCAAGCAAATATTAAGGTAATAATGAAACAGCCTACAGTAATTTGGGTTAATTACTCAGAAAGAAGTCTAGCATGAGGATAAATAGCTTTAAAATTGCTTAATAATTTGACTCTCCATATAATTGCTTGTGTAATTTGTATTAATTACTTGTCAAGTAGAGTTTTTCAAATATTAATCAATGCTTATTTATATTATTAATTGACTTTAAGTTACATTTAAATAATCTTGCAATGGCACAGTTATCAAAGGATGGTTTCTGTTTTTTTCTCTCTCCTCATTTGCAAAAAATCTTTCAATTCCACCAATGAGTCACATACCCCTAGTACGATCTAGATTTCACCTAGTACTTTCACTAAGATTTGCCAATGTGACCTTTCTATTAGATATCAATTTCTCAGTCAAAAAGGCTGAGCAAGGCGCCATATGAAATTGCTTTATGTTGTAAGGAAGAGAGTATGGGTGAATGATGTGAAGCTTTCATATTTGTCTACTTTCAGCTTTCCCTAGAATGCTGCCTTGTGCTACCCACTGACTTGCACTACCTTAGCTGAAAAAGGCAATAACTCACAGTCTTGCTGGAGAACATAACGTTCCTGAAGATGTTTCAAATAAAAAAAAAAAAATAATTGTGGAACCGCACAACGGCTTACTTATAAATTTATAAGGATACACACCATAGTGGCTTGTGCCTGGCTTAAAATTGAATTGTTCATGATATTACATAATGCCTGAAGAAAATTCCCCCTTATTCCTATTACTGTTTAAAGACCACTTCATCCACTCTCACTACCCAGTTTTTGCAAATTATGTGTCTTGACTTTCCCTCAGAGCTCTGTAGTTTATTACAGAAACTGAGAAATATCGATGGATAGTTATCAAAGTGGCAAAAGCCATATCTATGCAGCTCTAAAAAGGCATCTTTATCATGTCTTTCAAATGCAGTGGTGTGTAAGCTATGCTTTTGTCATTTTAGGGGTGTAAAAAGGGCTCCCTCATAGGCTCCATGACTCTGGTATAGTCTTTCAATCTGTTGCTGAATTAGGAAATCCTGTTTGCTATATTTGTCAAATGAGTAGGGCTATACATGACATTTACCTTCTTATAGGGATTGTTTCATACTACAGAAGAGAGAAATCAAAGACAACTAACCAGTGCACAGTGAAAGGTAACACTCACAGGTCATCTCTTTTCAGAAATACGAGATTTGGTCCAAAGCTTGCTGAAATCTTTTGGAGTTACAGGCAAGATATTTATGGTTTGGGCTGCAAACAAGGAAGATTGAAGGTCAAAATGAGCCCATTTGAAAAAAAGTTTGAGTGCTTTAAAGAGTAAGAGGACTGACCAATCTACACAGGCTTCAAAGTAATGGTCACTCCTATGGTATCTACAGTGCAGATATAAAAGCTATTTAGAGGGAATCGAATGAAGATGAACCCTATAGCAAGAGTATGGAATTGCTTCTTGAGAATAATGAGAGTAATTTTGCAAAAGTACAAGCCTATACCAGAGATTTATGATAATATATTTTTCCCAAGTTACAGTGATGTGTTAGGACCAATGAATACAGAAATGCATTTTAAAGACCCCAAAGCTTTAAGAGAATCGAAACATCTGTGCCAATGTCAAATATTATTTCTGTCTAATTTACAGCCTGACTTTAAATGCACAAAAGGCAGTGTGGAGCTCCATTACAAAAAGTAATGAAAGCAATACTTTTTCAGTCATCAATTTTTTTTTTTAGGTAGAAACCTCCGTTGGCTAGCTGAAGAAGAGATATTAAATCAGTTAGAAAAATGACTAAGTAATAGAGAAGATGATCCTCTTATGCTAAGTTTATATAGGAGTGTCACTCAAAAAAGATTGCCTTCCTCACAAAGGACAAAACGCAAATAATATTCCCAGAGACACACAAACTATGTGGCTTCTCTTAACTATATTTTACCAGCCCTGACACTTCTTCAATTATTTGCATTTCTATAGTATCTCCTCTATATTTCCAGGATGCATTAAGGACTGGAAATAAAATATCTAGAGACAAAAGAGAAAGGACGAAAAAGACAGGAAAAAACCCATATAGCATGATAAATCATCTTTCAGGGTATCAAAGCAAACCTTCAAAATCCAAGAGCTTCAGATGATTCATACAACGGACAAATAAAATATATCTGTTGCCAAGTTCTGTTTTCAGAGGACCCAGCACCAACACAAAAATCACTGTTTCTATTAATTGACTGAATCCATATTTTCATTGTTGGAACTGAAATTCAATCTTAACTTCCGTTTTGGAGCTAGGAACATCTGAAATAAAGTGTTTTCTTCCATCACTGTCATAGGCCAGGCTTACTTTGCAACACCAGTGTAAATCCTGAGTAACTCTAGAAGGCTACTGAAAGAAATTTCAATTGTCTCCATCACTAACCTCTGGAAAGATATGAAGAGCAATGTTGAAATCATTATGTGGGACCTGCTGAACACCCATCTAGAGAAAACTGTTTTCTAGTCCCTGCTCAAGTGTCTAATTCTGCCTTGGAAATCCTGTCTGAAGCACTGTACCTCTTCCTCATTGCATGGATAATTTAGGAGTGACATTTGTTTTCCAGCTTTCCTTCCCTTCTGCAAAAGCCAGTTCAGGTGGTAGCTGTAAACACTGAAATTCCTCAAGTCATCAGCTGTGCCACTCCTCAGAAGGCAAACATCTATGTTAGCTTGTAGGCTGGTGTACACCAAAAAGGCACTTTGTCTCCAGAATGCTGATCTGCCAGTGATATTAATATTTACATTGAGAAAACTTTCTTGCCTCAGTACAGGAGGCAATGTATGCTCAACTAAATTTCACGTTGCTACAAACCTGGAATAACCATGTGGCACAAACGGAAAAGGACTGGAACGTAAAGCAAATCCTCAACACCCTATAGATTTATGTAAACGTTTATAGAAACTGTAGCACAAAGCTGTCTCTCTACTTCACCAAATAAGATCTTCAAACAACCGCGTGGTGAGGCTGAACTGGTTTATATAGCTGTCTTTGTATTTAAACAGGTCTGAATCTCTGGCATGCAACATGCCTTCCAATAGCAGTAACTGCGTAGATATGCTGTAAACTGTTTTTATTCAGTGCAGAGTGAATACAGTTGGACATGCTTGCTGAGCAGAAAAGATCAGAACACATAATGAAAACAGTTACAGAAAATGCAAATGAAAGGGAACAAAAATACCTCCCAAATGACTCACCATGAACAAAAAGTGATGCAAAGAGATCAGAGGATGTCTAAGTAAGAAAGTAACCAAGGAGATAGTTTTGCCACACCTGCGCATAGCATTCATGGAGAAGTGGGTTTATATTGACACCGTGCTACCGGGCTCTTGGAGCAGCTGCTTGGGCATCAGGCTTGCTATGAATATCCCTGACTCATAATGGTCCAAGTGAAGTTCACCCTGCTGATAAGATCCTTTCCGATGCCAGCCAGCACTCAGCTTTTCAAAGGGACATGAACAAGGAGCACTGGAGGTGGCAGTGACCCAGGATGATTTCTGCCCTTCTAGAAACTGCCAAAACCTGGGGGACACTCACTGGTACTGGGATTTCCATAGCAGGTCAAAAGGTTCATTTTACCACTGTATTTCAAACAGGTTTTGGCAAGTTGATCTCCTAAATTCTTTTTAAAAACCTAGAGTGCCAGCAAGTTTCTGAAAGAAGCACGACCTCATTCCCTATAAATCCAGCCTGCCCTCCAAGCCTGCCCAGTCTGGGTAAGTAAGGTCTGAGGCAGATTGCCACTAATGACTAACAGAGTTATTGTAACTCCATTTGAAGGCCTAACATCATCATAGAGCCTCTCATTATTTTGACATTGACTCCACTCAAAAGGTAGACATTAAATTTTTAAGCCACTCTTTCCATTTCTTATCAACACTAAATAATTTCCTGCAGTGCATTCTCAGGGGCACCAGTTCAGAAGACTGAAGTTTCTGCTTCTTATATGAATTTATTTCACAGTCCAGTATCACAGTATTAGAAACTCAATGGGTCCTGGGAGAAGACAAGCAGAGTTATTTTTTCAGCTTGAGAATATTGCTTCTGTGGTATGAAAATGCCAGTTTGGATACTCAAGTGTGCCACCAGTGCACCAAGAAGTATACAAACCTACTATCAAAATCTCTTACAAACACGATGTCTCCTGACTGTGCTTCCCCAGAAATAGATGTAGTGTGTGTAAGACTGGATGGCAGATTTGTACTTTGCTCATGAATCCCACAAAGGATTATAGAGCCTTTAAAGAGCATTGTTAATCACATTGTTTTGCCCTTTCCATGGCTATGAAACTCAGATGATGACGCCGTTTTCCTCCATAAGAGTCTGAAGATCCTGCCTATTCACCTCTAAGGCTCAAAGTCCATGAGCTTAAGCCTCCATGTTCCTGGCTGCAAGTTACATGCAAACATCTTTACCTTACAATGGGAATATAAAGTAGCTTTAAATAAAGTGGGAATGTAACCACATTACTGCCCCAAAGTTCTCATCTGTATATTGACCAGGCTGCCAAGAAGCAAGGTGTCAGGCAGTGGAAGTAAACAGTCCATTATTCCTTGACACTGTGGGATTTTTTTCCTCTGTCTAGAATAGGAGCTGTGGAATCAGCAGTGCCCTTTGAGCAGCCACCAGCACTATTGGGAACCCAGGGAAAGTCTGAGGACCTTCCCTTCTCACTCTGAGTTGTCCTGGCACACTAAACACCTGAGGAGTGTGGGGGGCAGGTTGTCCCCCAACCACTGAGGTGGCACAGTTTCCTTTCCCTCTGTTTTTTGCAACACCAGTCATAGATTCACCCAGGCAGAAACATTCCCTCAGCCGAAAGCAGTTTTTCGCCATTAAAGTAAGAAAAATGAGGACAAACTCTGCTGTAGTCATTATAGACTCTGCATCCAACCCCGAGAATAAAATTAATAGCTGGAAGAACAGAGAGAACAAAGACTCTTTCCTGAGTTTTTAATGTGCTCCAGGTTAGTATTTGCCTCCTGTTTTATTGTGCTTGAAAGGCAGTACAACCCTGTTGGTCCCTTGAGCCTGCAGTCCCAAAGTCATGCAGTTTTGTCATTTAAACAATGGCTGCCCAACAGCCCCTTAATTTCTAGAACTTTCCATTCACCCACTGGGTCTACCCTGGAAGTGTTGAGGTCTTTTCTTATTTCTCATAATTAACAGCACTGAGCCACCATGTTAAGAGGTTAGGGTCTACTAATTGGCTCTTTTGTCCAAGGACAAAAGGACTGAAAAAGCACGCTTTTTTTTTTTTTTTTAAAGAAGGAATTAAAAACAGAAAAACCCCTGCAATTACGGTACAAATATCAGCTCAACCTGTTGCCTAATCACTCGTTATGATGCAGATACAGTGTACATGCATAGCAAGGGGTTAAAATGTAGAAAACCATGCTCATATTTGCTAGGTATTACACCTCAAGCATCTGTTTCTGTTGAAAGACATTTTTGTCTCTCAGCACTGAGATGTGGGCATTGAGGGAGAACAGAACTTTTCCCAGGCTGGAAAAGATGTTTCTCAGACACCAGCCCAACAAATTACACTTGACACTCATGAGGCCACTGGTGACATCAGTCCTGTCCTCATAAATCAGCCAGAGGTTTTGCCATGAGGAGAAACTCAAGCAAATGATGTTCTGATCTCATATATTACATTTTTCTTGTGCATACTGCCCCCCACTTATCTCCTTAGAGAGAATTAGAAGGAAAGTTTGCAGAACAGCAAAAACCAAGGAACCTGTTTTCATCATGTTGAGCGAAATACTTTCCAACTTCTTTGCACTCTTTACTTTAAAATACTTCCACCACTGTAGAAGAGCAGCTCCTGGTGCTCTTCCACCTCCCCCAGGCCCTACTAAAGAGTTGCATAGGATAAAAAAATGTATATCTTTAAGAAAAAAAAAAAAAAACACAAAACCCAACAAATCAAAGCTAGTACAAACTGCTGGAAATCAATACAATTTTTCAGTCTTAGAGCAACGTGCTTGCAGATATTGAACTCTACTGGAGCCCCCGGCCTTAATTAAACAGGTCCAATCCAATATTTGTCAAAGAAGAGAAACATTTTTTTCGCCAGATACTGATGAAGAGGGCTTACTTGTTTTTGTCCTTTCCATGTTTCCTCTCAGATTGACACCAAGGACTGCACACCCACAGAACACCTTTTGAGGTCCCCACTAACGTCGAAAGTGGGATTCTCAATAATCCAGTGATTCTTACTGTTTTGATATCAGTTTTCATACTTGGCTTTTACTGACTCTGTGTGTTCTTCAATCAGCAGTTGATACTTCAGACTTTTTTTTTAAAAAAAAATCTGAATAGAAGTCTTTTTTCCCTTTGAAATAAAACTCCCAGTGTTCAGCCTTCATGAGTAACTGTAGTAACGAACCTTTGCTCACAACTGGTTTTCAGCAACAATGCTGCAACAGCTCCTTGGTGGGTGGTCAAGGAGTGAAAATTCACTGATAAAGCCAACGTTACCATCAGCAGCTTATAATGGCAAATTACTGAACAGAGGCTGTAAAAAAGTGAATTCAGCTGTATTTTGGCTGTGTTATACATAGCAGGCTGCTTTTGAGAGTATTATCACGTGCCTCTAGGTCAAACATATGCTTTTAAATTTCAGATTATGCTACCCAGGTGTATTTTGCACACTGGAAGTGCAGACAGAGCTTTCAACTTGGGTTGCACTGGTATTTCTGTTATCTGTACTACTTTAGCAATGATATCAAAATAACCCACAATGCAGACACTTTGAAATTAGTCTGGAGCATCTGATCCAATGTCTGGAAGATGATAAACATTTTTAACTCTCTTAGATGTTTTTCGTACTGGAACTCTTTTGTTTACCACCCGGCAAGCCAAGTTTGAGCAAATTTCTTTTCCTTCATAGGAAACTATCTACCACTTGTCTGGAATATTTTCTACTGCTTCAAAAAATCCAGTCCCACATCATATACCCTGTGGAGAAGATTTACCTTTTTTCAAGTTTCAGTCTGCAGACAGCGTTGGAGGCTTTTTTAGTGCAAAGCCCCATTCAGAATGCATCAAGTCAGTGTGCCAGCTGAACTAGCTGCAGTCAAGTTATATCTGCACAGTGCTCTCCACTTCAGCTGCTAAGGAGCAAAGCGACTTAAATCTGACACTGCTGCCTTTTAAAGCCCATTATCAATGCTGGTCCAGACTGGCCTTCAGCTGGGCCACTTCCCCAGTACCTTATTGGGTGGATAGACACACTCACATGCTTTCAAGAAGCAAATTAACAGTTGAGATAAGGGCTTGATACTAATTGAGAACAGCCCTTGGTAATTTCTGCATCTGCCATAGTTTCAGCTGCAATACCATAACTGAATGCCTTAACGCTGCAACTGAACATGTTCCTCAGGGTGTTGGATGTAGCCATACTTTCCTTCTTCTTGCTCTGAAACCAGAGTAGAGACCCAGAAAAATGTTGGGCAAAATGATTTCATTTTTCTAGGTTCGGTCTCCCACAGATCCTTGCTTAAATGCATGCATTGCAGGCTGCAGAAGCAACAAACTTTCCTGGCAGGTCATGGGAACACTACAATTCACGTTACAGAACCTCTTTTTTAAATTTGCTTGTGTCATTTATTTTTTGTTGAATACAATGAGAAAGATTCTTTTAATTAAGATTATGGTCGCCCTGCTGTGTTTAATGAGATGCCCATAAAGCTCAATAGTTCTCAAACTTGAATTATAATCTACATGACTTGTTTTGATGTGTCTAGCCGTCATCAGAAAATGGATCTGCTGATGAGTCAGTCTCTGGTCAGGCCACCCAGAGACATGATTAATAAGTTAATACCTGGAGTGATGTATATACCGCCTCCTGCTGCAGACCTCTGGACATGCCAATTAGAAAAGGAGCAGCAGTTATGTACATCTGGAGTTTATCTCATACATACTCACTTTGGGAATAGAGATTCTCATTAAAATAAGAACACTTTGTTGCCTTTGCTACAGGAGAAAAAAACAACTAGCACTTCCTTTCCTCCGTTTCATGTCAACCATTATAAAGACCTTCACCCATTTCTGTTTTAAGTCTTGAGTATACAAAGTCAGGTGATCATCACATGTGGGGCATTCATCATAACAGCCACCTTAAACACACACAAGATGGACTTGCCTCCCTGAATTAACGAGCTGAGGCTCTCTGTATAGTCACAGTGAGGAGAACAGAGAGAATTTTAGATTACGTCTCAGTGATCTCTTTTCATTACCTACTTTAAGGCAGAAAAAATTGCAGTCCAGGCTTCACTGACTGCTGCCCAAGAAAAGAACTGCAGGTGAATAGCTCGGGCAAAGTTCTTTTCAGTTTGTGTGCTCTCCTTAGGGAAGCTGCACCATAGGTGCCCAACTGGTGTAACGCAGAGAGGCTGAGCTAATGGGAAGCTTTGTAAGTATTAAGCCAAGTTAATCTTTCTTCTAAGCCATCCTCAAAGACTTGTGAAGAATGATTTTGAGTGGAAAAGTATTAGATTTCCCAAAAGACATGCTGTACACTAAGGCAAGTTCCTGGCACACAGGTGCTGGATAAAGGACAGTTGTTTCTTCTTAGTATATTTAAATAAAAATGCAGTAGCTAAGGCCCTAGAGCAGGAGTCACTAAAGACTGGCTCCATCTCTGAATCCCACTGGGGAGTTCTTCTACAAGGCTGGGAAAGTCAGGCAGAAACCCAGGAACATATGAAAGTAATTTTGATGTTTTCCTAAAGGAAGCAAGCATGTAAAGCTACTCAAAGGGTGACAGTTACTGCCATGAGAGGCATACTGACATTTTTCATTGAAAAAATGGCCAGAATCACGATCTTTTACCTAGTCCGTATCCCACTTTACAAACCTGGAAGCTGTGACAAGTATCAGCCTAGATAAGTTCAAGTCTGGCAAAAATATGTGCAACAATTGTGTGCTCATACCACGGGCAGTGACAAGATCCTTAATTAAGCTTACAAAAGGACTAAACCCAGATAAAAGTAATAACATTTTTGAAAGAAATAACACGATTTGCTGTAAAATAAAAACAGACTATAAAGATGCTGAAAAAGAACATATATTAGTGTTTTACCACCACTTGAGAACAGTTAACAAGTGACAAAAGTTCAGCTAAAATAGTGCTTTTAAATATACTTGCAAGATACTCCTTCAGTTTGCTTTTATGTGCTTACAAAATCAATCCCCCACAAAGCCAGTAGTTATTTCTGCAGATTTCAGCCTGTACTCGGCAAACAAAAAGTAATTATAGCCGAGTATTGGAAGAGCTGTGGTTTTTAGTCACCTATTTTTCACACCACATTTGGTACTTGTTCCACCCTGAGCTGACACGCAATACTGACATACCCTTGCAGATAACATCCCACAAAGGCAGAAAACTTGCAACATTTGCATGAAGAATCCCTTTCCTTTGAATAATATTAACAGTAGCTACACAATACCAGAAGCTACAGGAGTTACGTTGTGCAGTCTTATTCTGTGGCTAGCATTCACTCTTTTTAAGTCTCTGTTGCACTGTTACAAATCTGCCAGTTAAACTCTATGCAACTTCAAAACGTATTGTCTGGAATGAAACAACCAATTATTTTTTCATGTTTTGTGGCATAATATCCTAGGAAACCAGCAATTACAGAATCAAAGTGGCATCAAATGGTGTAGAAAGGAGTTAGCTTGTATTATTCTTTAAATAGCAGTTACATGAACTCATAATAAATGGGTATTAAGTGCTAAATGTATGATAAGTAATTCTTGACAATGCAATTATCCAAACAATACAGGGAAAAAGCTGTAAGATGGCATTGTCAAACTCACTTGTGCAAATGTTACTGTGTGAAATACCAATATTAAGGACTGGTTTCTGTTAATGAACACACTGGAAATAAAATTGTCCAAGTAGATGTGTGCAAGCCAAGCAGCACATTGTTCTGGATTCCCAGCAGCTCTTGATGGTTAAATGTCACCCAATAGTTTGATCTTTCCTGAGGTTAAGACTTTAATTTGCCCAAAATGAGCAGGAGGGAGCAGGATACCATTTTAACCTCTGAATCTGTTATATATAGTACCCTATAAAGGTAGCACAGAATGAAGGAATTATGTAAAGTGGAGTGGTCTGAAGGAAGTACCGATTAGAAATTTTCAGTAGCACTGGCAAGTTTACATAGTTGGTTCAGAAACAGGAATGAAACTTGAGGAATTTCCAGAGGAGGCTCATCCAAATGTAAAACAATGGGATGATGCTGGTGGGATAACACATTTAGTTCTTTTAGATTCTTCTTTTTGTCTCAAGAGGAACGTGGCAATTTGTTTAGCTGGGCAGCAGATAAACCCAAGATCAACTCAAGAAACTGTCATCAAACAGATCTCAGTCTCCATCTGATCTCAATCTTTTACTGAAACAAAGGGATGTTCTTTGTATGAGAAAGAGTTTTCCTGGAACAAAACGATCTTTGAAGGTGACTAAGCTTGATTAGCTAGGAGCCAAAGGATAGTATCATGCCCATACGGTCTTCTGAGAAACTCCCTAGAAACAGGCTTAATGTTGCTGCTGGTTCTTTATTCCTCAGACAGGCTTCTGCTTCCATCTATATTACTTCACTCTCTTTCAATGCTGTCTTCTTTTAGATGGGAAACTACTCAGGGGCAGGGAGACAAATGTAAACCTGCAGTATCTGCCAATAGCCACAGCAACAAGCAGGCAGTGAATCCTGAATAGCACAAGCAGTTAAAACCTAGTCTCTCCCTCGGCTCTCTAGAGGAATAGAAAAGCAGCTGAAACAACTGTTTTTCCTAAGTAGGAAAAGAAAAAAACTATTTCCAAGTGAGGCTAACTAGGTCATGAGCCATATGCTCTGCCAGTGCTTCTCCAGCAAGCGGACTATAAAGAATTGAGGCACAAAACCACATTTACAACTGTAATCCAGCAAGCCTGTCATGTTGTGAACACTTGCCTAGATTTTCCTGCAGTTCTGATGTAATGGTATGTCTACAACGTACCCTGCTCTGCTAAGGGAAAGTGTGATCTAAGCTTGTTAAGATTATTGTTAAGATTCAAGCTTTATTTGGGGAAAATTTTCTTAGTTAGCACCAGTTCAAATAAAAAATTTATGTTCCCAAATCTGTTGGGGAAATTGAATGGTCATTGACTTTCAGATTTCAGTGACCATCTCCTTTGTATTTATTCCAAGAAACTAAGTGATAAGAAGTCACTTCTGTTCTACATTTCTTAATTACCAGCTGTGGAACCATGCAATTCATAAATCCAGGTCAGAACACTTTCCTCCTTCTCCAGAGAAGATTGACAGCTTTGTCTTGGATTGGGAGTCTCTTCAAAGGAATCCTTCTTAAAAAATAATTAATAATAATATTGTCAAAATTAATTAAGTGTTTAGAAGAAAAGAAAAAATTTCTTGAAGAAACAGCATAAAGCTTCAGTTCAGTTCCTCTTTTTTTTTCCCCCATAATAACATCTGGCACCATATGTTAAAACATACACTCTTGCTAGTAATTAAATTTTATAATTAACTTGAAGATTCACAAAACTGAGGGATCTGAATAATGGGTTTCCCACAGTTTCTCTCCATCTCTAGAACTTCATGCACATATTCAGAACCTGGTCTACCTCACCTGCTGCAGGTCCAGTTCAAATCATACTCTCTGCCCTGCTCTTAAGTAGCGTCAGTCCTGACTTTCTTATTTAGATTCCCAAGGAACATTGCCTACAATAATTGTGATACCTACCAAATAAACTTTATTTCAGGGTTTTGTTTCCAAATTGAGACTGTGTCTATTTTGAAATGAGATAAAGTTCAACAGAATGAAATCTAGAAAATTGATAAAATGAAATCAAGCAGGGTGAACACATAATGAGCTTGTGGTTGAGAAGAGGAAACACCCTGTAACATTAGACTTCAAAAAATGTTGTTGTATCATTCTGTGTGAAAGTAAATATCAGAGGAGTACACACTTATTTTGGGGTAAGGAATCTAATGCCTGGAATGGTGCAGATCAAAATGAAAGTAGAGTCAGAGGTCTATTCCCTGCTCAGATAAAGTGTGGCAATGGTCAGATCACTTTAAGATTGATTTCACTAATTTCCAGCTTAGCATCTACTTTAAGCTAATGTTTCTCGAGGGAAAACTTAATTGCATCATAGAAAGGTTATCTATCTTAACTAGATGTATTGCCCCTCAGGATGGTTAGTTAAGAAAGATCAATTTTACCTTAAGCGGAAATAATTTTCAAAAGGACTTGTGAGACTTGTGAGAGCTGAGGACACAAATTCTAATGAAATTAATTTGAATTTGCGACTGTGAGTATTTCTCACTGTTCTTGTACTCTATCTAGCTGCGCTGGGAGAACTGCTGTTCTTAAGTGCTTCTCTTCAGAGAGATTTTTCATGAAATGTCAGTGAAAGTGCAGCATTAACTTCCAGGAAAGAGAGGAGAACCAGCTGGAACATACTGAACGACTGAGCCACTTCTTTGATCAAGGCTGACTGAAGCAGGACTTGGTGTCTACAGGGCATCACCAGGAAAATGAGATCTCCTTTCCCCAGTGTTGACTTTTCAGAAGGATTTCCTACAAACTGTTTTTTACAAATGGCTAAAACAAACAGTCTTCCTCACTTTGATGTCTGTGAGGTAGCCCAGCATCACGGGACGCCTTTGGATGACAATACATATTCAAACATTTACTGTAACTTGAGGCAACGGAGAAGCAAGAGGCCAAGTCTTGCATAATCTCAGTGCCTTCTTATCACCCGCAACATAAATGGCACTTCTCACAGCTCAAACCCTGGACTGAACAGATTGTATGATAGATTTCTCAGTGGAAATTCTCAGAGCTGTCATTGTACAGGGTCAAGAACTGATGTCAAGAGAAAACAAATCAAAATGATTGTAGGTAACTAATGTAATTAATTATCCATGTAGCAGGCAATTTCTATGGCAAATCTTATCACCCTGTCTCTTGAACATAATTCTTTCACTACATCTCTTGCTGTTGTAAAAGAGAAAAAAAGGTGTTCACAGCAGATATCGTAGATTAAAAATGAGTAGAAAACACAAGATATCTGGGCACTGAGGAACCCTTCAAACATTACATAAGTATATATATATATTCATACACAGAATATATTTGTCTTCTAATAACTGATCCAAGAAAACATGTTCTTTACATTGCTTTAATGTGATCTTGTAAACTTACTTCTCAGGACACTTCAAACCTATACATAAATATCCCACTCTGGCTTAGAACTTATTAAGCTTTCAAGAACAGCAGCTTGAACCTCACGAACTGAAAATACGACAAAGAACAGATTTTGCTGCACATCAGATTTGCATCTTAATCGGGAACTCTTCTCCCAGATTGGCTTTGACACGAGAGCAGCTTTCCCTCATTGTTTGTCAAGTATTTACAGCTTTTACAGACATCCTCTGCTCCCCAGGGAAGGAAGACATCTACTCCAAATCACTGCACTGAAACAATGAATGAAAAAAATGTAGCTTTACACCTGCTAGTATTTTTCTGGTGGGTTTAAAGTGTGCATTGACAATAAAGATATATCATAAATATTCAGCTAGAAGAGAGTGATTTCTAACCACTAAAATAGTATCCTGTTTGACCATTGTATTGGTGTGGAGTCACCTTTTTCATCTGAAAAATGCAAGCAATTTCTAATACATATTTAGCAAATGTTACTGTAGTTGTTTGTGAACTGATCATCGAGCGTTTTTCTATAGTATAAAAAAATTGTTGACAATTGTGTGCAGTTATGAAGGTACAGACCTTTATGCTCAGGGATTACATTGTTGTGAATGGAAAAATATGCATAAAAACTCTATTAACACTAATGTTATCCTTGAGTTTTATGTATTTCCACACACATATTTAGACACAGTTTGTTATGTTTATGTGTCTCAATAAAATATGCTACTTGTAAAATTACAACAGTCCTTTTTGTAGTGCTGCATCTACATAGTAAGAGGAGAAAGAGATAGATACTAAGATAATGTACTCTTTGGATTAGAGCTGCTGTTTAATTGCAGCTCAAATGTTTTGTAAATACCATCTACAAAACAAATACAATTGCTTCTGTTCTTCTAGGAGAAGGGTGTGATAGAATATAGAATAAAATGAAATTCAACTATACAGCTATGTATGTGAGACTCAGTTTTAACCAGTTTGCTCAAAATTGCTCCTATGGACTTCTGTGGAACAAGGTTCTTTGGTAAATACCTGCTTGGCTCTTCCACAGTTTCAAAGTGCTCAAGAATTTCATTTGAATTTGCCCTAAAAATTTCCATCAGAGTGCTCTATAAAATAGGAAAGGTTATTTGTTTTTCTTACACTGACCCTTTGCAAAGAAAAGATTTAGACTGCTTTTCCTTAGACTCTGGGAGGAACAATTTTATTACATTTAGTATAAAATCAATACAAGCCTCATTTAAAAGGCATTAGAGTTATTTGAGATACTCCCTTCACACTAATGGGGATTGGATCAAGACTGTGTTTATGTTACACAGTTCAGGGTACTCCTCTCTTGTCTCCTTCTCAATAAATTTTTCCTCAAGTTGTGTTCTGGAACACAGTAAAACTACAATATTTGTTTAATAATCTTTAGCATTAAGTAATTTAATTGCATCTCTTGGAGCTAATAATATTAGCAACACTTCTCTCAAGTGATTACACTGAGTCTAAATATTCTGTAAACTAGGGGCTGAACAGTGGTTAAGTGCAAAGTGGTTAATTTATTTTGGTACTTACAAGGTATTTCTTACTTTTCAGTGTCAAACCAGAACAGTGCTTAGACAACCATGATACCATATTGCTACAGATATTAAATATTCAAAATAACCTTTATAAAAGTTCATATAAAGGAATAGCTATTATCTAAAGAGTACAGTTTTCGATTCCTTTTGCCACATTTTACAGTTTTTACTTTGATTCTGAATTCCTTGTTATTACACCCTTTATCTGACTAGCTAATGGTTATTCTTAGCATTTATTCTAGTGCTGTTTTGATTTATTCTAATGCAGCTACATGTCCATCACATAGTTTAACTTGTAGTCATGTACTTATCTGGAGTAGATTATTTAAGTAACATCATCTATATCTGTAACACACTCACAATTTTTCAAATTACTTTTTTTTTTCACTCTGTTTTTTGGTTTCCAACAGGGTTCAGAGACACAACAACACAGCAGGAGAAGGCTATCACAGCCGGGTAAACCACGTACAGGTTTGGGCCCATGACATTATCATCTACTGCTATTTCATATTGGTTTTATAATTATGGCTATTTCACCGCTAGAGGAGAGACCTTTTTTTAGGCAAGTATTGATATTTCAAGCATCTGTTTTATTAATATAATGGTATGGGGCATTTTCTTTTGTCATACATCTGCTTAGCAGTAGAATCCATGATTTAATTTTGAAGTGGCATATGTTTGAGTACACAGTGTTTTCATAACTTCTTTGACTAGTGTTGATTGACTTATTTTCTGTTTCTAGCCAGAATATTAGCTTGATTCCTAGTTGATGATCTGATTTGAGAATGACAGCAATCTGTGTTTCAGAATTGTTATCTCTATAACTAACCTCAAATTCCCATTATAGTTTTTAAACTTCCATTGCTTTACTGCAGCATAAATGCTATCTGGTGTTCTACTGGCTTCCCTAAACAGATAAAGCTAATTGCTATAGCAATACACAAAACCCATTTCTCGATAGACCTCAGTCTACATAAGATGTTTGGTTTCATTGCCAATGGACAACATAGCAGAGTAATTTCACCTCATTGAAGACACAAAGTGAAACGCATCAACATTTAGTTTTCAGTAGACTTTTTCTTCTAAGTTGTTTATTAAAATGAAATCTAAAGGATCAGATGCTGATTTCAATCTTGCTGTGATATTTCGCATAAAACTCCAGAGAATTCATCACACTTTTCAAATCAATCTGGCTCAAAAGATAGCAATAATTCTAAGAAAGTATTTGCCAAGACCAACACTCAATTGTAACTGAACCGGCTTTCTGTGAATGGTAAGGTTATGTTTACTAAATAGCTTATTCTCAAACAGAATTTCAAGTGAACTGCCTAGCTGCAAGGTAGTGCTCAAATCACAGCAGACAGTACTTGTTTGCATTCATGGACAGAAAATTCAGCTGCTATAGCTTGGTAAATGAACTCTTTCTCAGCATGTTATGGATTATGTGTCGTCTGAAAAATTAGAGAGCTAAGAAACCTCTAATAATGCAGCAAAAATTGATAAATGTCAGTTACATCTCTACCAGTGATCTGAATTCAATCTTTTTTTGAGTCAGAAGAAGTAAGCAAAGGAGGACATCAACTAGAACTTTCTCAAGAACTATTCTTGAGATATGCTTTTCTCATCTTGTCTTCTGTTTGCAGTCTGTGGGTTGCATTCTTTAAAATAAGAGGGAACTTTACTCATAGCTCAAGCTGTCTTAAAACATTGCTTCCAACTCTGCAGGCTAGAATCTGAGGAAACATAACAGTACCTTCAAGGGGGTAACAATTTTCAAGAAAACAGTCCTTTGGGGACCAACTGAGTGCTGATGTTTAAAGTTTTGGTCTTATTTGGCACTTCCCAAATTGTTGAGCCATTTTCATCCAGTGCTGCTGGCCCTTGGCAAATCATCCCGTTAATCTATGGAAAGCATAACACCAAAGACTCAGTACAGACAAAGTGAGCCCTCAGAGATTAATTTAGATGAGAATTTCCCCTCTCAGAAGATTTAGCAGGTCATAATGTTCAAGTTGTCATCATAAGACTGTTTGGAGAACAGGATGCTGGACAAGAGGTAATGTCCATGGTGATGCATGTGCCCCATTCTAGCCATGCATCCCAAAACAAAGGAATTTCAAACCTTTATAATAGGACAACTTACTCAGAAATGGGAGTTTAGTTTCCTCTTCATCAGTAGTTTAATGCAAGATGCTAACAAGCAAGTAAGCAAAAGATGGATGTCCTTAGCTAAGTCCCACACCAACTTCCCTGATTTATCTGTACCAGGCATTTCTAATTAGTATAAAACATCCGGTGTGCCCTCAGCTTTGGATTCAAGTCCCGTAACTTCTGCTTGCAGGGGAGCATGAAATCAAACTAGAAGCCTTTACTCCCATGAGAATATATAGGCCAAAATTTTCAACCTTGAAAATTTAATCCAATGCCAAGATTGAACCTGAAAAAAGTTACAGCCTGAATCATTAGTTGCATTTCTTTATCTTACTTCTTGCACTTACTTCTTTTCAGAGTAAAATTTTTGGTCCTATATTCTGTGGCTGCTATAATTACTCTGTTTTTACTTTAGAATGTCATTCCTTCTATGCCATTTTTCAAAAACTCTAGTCCTCAGGTAGCCTGTAAAAATTTTTTTTGAAGGAGAATTGGAAAAGAAAGGGTTCCTGGGGCTGGAAAAAAACATGAAATATTAGCTGCAGATATGCTTATCTCACAGTGCTTTTTGACAGACAGATACAGTTTATATCTGTGAAAACGCAAAGCTGCCGCAGCTTTGAAGCTGCAAAGCCCTTGGCCTTTCCTTCTCTTCCTCTGATACATTATGGTAAACATCTTGGGTATATTAAAAGATACTACTAGATGACTGTGGACCCTGGCACATGTCAGGGACACAGAGCAAATGCTGTGTGACCCCATCTGGGTAAAATCTCATTACCTTGATGGCTGAAACCACTGAATCCAAAGGACCTAGTGTGTGAAAGAGCACTGCCTTACTTTAACTATGCCAGTTGTCCTGTCAACACCTCTTGATTTCAGAGAAATTTTCAGGAAACATCACCAAATGACAGCAGACTGCTCCGTGAGCAGATACAGAACTGGCTGAACAAAAGAAAATCATGCAGAAGATTGTTGGATCAAACTGAAAATTGTTGCATTGGTTCTTCTGAAGCACTAAGTCTCTCTTTTTTTGCATATGAATTGTATTTGTATGGCATAACTTCATGCAGGGCTACTGAGAACATAGTCCTCAGCAGTGCAAGGCTGATGTACTGGGTCGGTTCCTCTGACCCACCATGGGCATGTTCCAAATGCTGAAGAGATCTGGAGAGAAAAACATGGCTTTCTGCTGTTTCTTCAACATACCTACCTTGTGGCAGCCACAATTTCCTCTTCTCTTCCTGTCTTGGACTTGCTCTTCTTCACTTTCCAAAATGTGTAAATAGCAGAGGTAGAAGCAGATAAGTGCATAGAAGAGCTAAATTCTGGTCTATTATTTTCATTGTCTTCTGAGATACTTGTATAGTCTTCTAGTGAAGGAGCCCTTTCATAAAGAGCCAGCTTTACAACATATAACGTTAAGTGAATGATTTATTACATGCTGAACTGATTTCATAAATAAATTCAATAAGAAGATGCATTCATCATTACAAACACACTGATTACAAGGCCCAATATAAACAGCAGAGAATGGGAAACAAGACTGTATCTGAGTCTGACTCTGTATGTGGGTTTTCCAATGACAGGATCTTGCTGGTTACTTGAAAGAAGCCATCAACAGGCATCCTTGGAGGTGAATATTTAACGTGCGATTCATTTCAGCATTTGATTCAGTGGCAATTATTCCTCCAGCATTAACACTGAATTGACACTAATGCACTCTGCGTTTTGCTCTTTTCAGACGCTCTGCCTGGGTTACAGGATGCTGAAAAGGGAGAAAGGAAGCACTGGAACAAAAGCAACCAACAATTTGTACACAGTTAAAACTTATTTATAGTCTGGTATTTTTATAATCTAGTCTTTCATGTTCACTCATTGGACACTGTTCCACATTAATTTATCCTTCACTTGACCTTTATACTTGTGAACTGTGGGATATTTTGTGCCTGGAAATTAACCTTCTGAACATAATAGCATTGTAGTTCAGGCAAAATCTGAACTACATAAAAGTGTTTGTCATCTGCTGGGCTGGCAAACCTATGCACCTAGGAACATGCGTAACTTCACATTCTCCCTAGAAAGATGATAATTGTATCAAGCCAAACTCCTGTATATGCCAGGCTGAATTTATCCCCACAGAAAGGAATCTGCCAAAAAATAGCCACTATATTTGTAACAAAATCTTTCTACTCAGTTTATCTCAATAGAAATGTAGAGGGTGAGAAATCTTGTTGTAAGACTCATAGAAAGAAAAGGAAATTTTGGATCTAGAGAAGAAGTAAGTGGAGGAGAATAGGCTGCCTTTTAAATCGCTTTTGTTGGTGGAGAAGACTGAGAGAGTAGCTGCATTTTCAAGTTTGTTTCAAGCCAGTTCCTCTACTTGTAGGCTACATTTGCTCTAGGTTCGTTTGTGTTAGCGCACAGGTTGCATATCTCAAAAGAGCAAAGTTGGGCATCAGCTTGGAATTTTGGAGGTTGCCATGGTTTCAATATTTTTATCTTCTCTGCAAGTCGTTAAGATTGCATTGCCATCTTCAGAGCAATTACACTTCAAAACCAGGACTTCCTTGCTTGAAGAAGTCAGCAGTCTAGCACACATGAAAACAAGGGAACTACACAAATACCGGAGCCCAGAGCAAACCTGGTAATCAAATGGGCAAATGGTGACAATCCTGAGCCAAAAATACATATTTCTTAAAGGGCCCATGAGTCAATATGCAAATTATTAAAGATTTCTATTATAGGAAAAAAGTAGAACTTTTCAAAGCAAGAGCTTGAAGAGGGAAAACCACTGAATTTTTTTTTTCCAATTAGCGAATTCATTTACCAGGAACAGAAAATGACTCAGAGAAAATGTCAGTGGGTTCAGTAGCAAGCTATGGACAAAGAGAGCTCAGGCTTCTGGAGCCTGATCTGGCTCATCCAGAGTGAGTGTCTTAACTGAAACACATCTCTGAGATCCAACTGTTTCAGAAACAGCTAGGTTTTACTCTTACAGGATTATATTAAAGATACACGGTGAAGCACACACTGTTCTCTCAAGTCAGAGCCAACTCTGGTCACATCATTTAAAGAGTCTGGAATTAATTCCCTGGTCTCTGCAGAGACACATCACCCTGGCTGGGTGAAGTTTTGTTTATCCCATATATTAAAATCCTTTCATGAAAAATACAAGCTTCCCCTTGGCTTGCAGAGGAGAGAAGGAAACTGGGGTTGTGTGGAGCTGTGGGCTGTGTAATGAGAAGCAGGCAGGCGCAGTGACTGCTTACATGAGATGCTCCTCTTTGACGTGACAGCACTACCCTGCCTGCAGTAACACAGACTGTTCCCTGAGCAGGATGGAAGCTTTCCTGGTGCCTCTAGAAAGAGAATTTTTTTCTTTCAGTACTGTCTGACATAGATGACCTTCTTATTTGTCCAGACTCCTCTTTTGTATTCTAGGACTCGTGCTACATAGGTGTTTTCCCTAAGTCAAGGAGAAGTATTCATACCTGAAAGCTTTTTGCCAGAAGGAGTTGCGAGAGCTGTGGTGAAGACAGACAGAGTAGAAAAACATGGGAAATAGGAAGAGGATACACCAGTCCTTCTAACACAGCAGTAAGAAGCTGACTTGCTCTGGCTGCAGCACTAAACATTGACGGGACTCTGCTCTGTGTGTGCAAGAAAAAAACCCCACATTTGTTCTGGAGCAGAGGAATCACACACACATACATGCTTTCACACTGGGATGTATTCACACCTTGAATCCAATTTGTGCTTTGTCTTCAAATTAAGGGTACTTTAAATGCCTTTTAAAGTACTCTTCTTGATCAGCTCTCCATTCCAGCAAAATCTGTGAGCTGAGATTTAAGTCCCTTATGTCTGGAATGTTTACATGTAGCTCTTTAATTACTGTTACATTTCTGGCTTTCTTTTCTCTCTCTAGTTTTTGTTTTTCTTCTTACAAAACTCTAGTTATTAAGCAGTTAAAGTAAACCTGTTTATTTAGCCATCAAACATTCCATATCCTTCTCACTTACCAGTTATAGAACGTTAGTTTACACCCACAACTCAGCAAAGTATAGCCATGCATCTCCCTCTAAACAGAAAAAAACCCCAGCCTTTCAAATCACAGCTCCACACACTTTAAGACCTCACTGCTTTGGAACCTGAACACCTTCCAAAAAGGCTACGTAAAGCTAAAGTGTCTCTCCTTTTGAATCTCCATGAGAATACAGTTGGCTTTTAATGTATTGCTCAATCACAAGAAAGGTATGATGTGCAGATTATATTCAAGTCCCTCCTGGAAAAAAAAATAAGGCAAGCTTCTAGCACCAGGAGTCCTCATGAGCATGAGCTCTACAGGCAGCCGCCTGGTGTCAGAGAGGCTGAGCTCACAGCTTCTGCTGGCTCATGCACTTTGTTGACTGATCCCTCATTCCTGTAGAGTGCACTTATCATGTTAAATCAACATCTCAAAGAAAAAGAAGGTCTCGGAGTTAAATAAGGTCCCAACGAACTGTGTGCGTTAAAAATGCAAGATCTTGAGCTTCAGTCTCAACTGATGTTTCAAAAGGGAAGTAAATGTCACGACTCAGAATTTAGGATGAAACAAGTGATATTTTTTTTTCCACCAAGCAGACCAAGAACTCTCATTTTTCAGGATCTCTCTGTTCATCCGCAGTGAACAGTGTTTTGCAGATAGTAAATTAAGTGGCTTAAATACATGAAGTATCGTGAGGTCTACAGGTCAGACAGAAGCAAAGCCCTCTCTTCTGAGGGAGAAGGGTTGCTAAAAGCTGTTTTAATGCAAGATCCTCAAGAATATCAGTATAGCACAACTCAACGATATAGGGGTAGATTCCTTTAATCATGGTGCAAGTATTCTGTAGGAAGCTAACAATTTCCTATTACTCCTATTAATATAACCTACATTTAACCTCAGAGCTTTCTTCCTTCAGCCATTGATCTCACTGAGGCTACAGGCTCTCAGGTGAAACACAGTTTGTTGTGGCTATGAAAGGTCCTTGCTGCTAGGTATCATTCATATACCTTCATGCTGTGCCATCAGCTGCTCTATTGGCTGCAGATGTTTAGTCAGGAAGGGGGTAACAAAATGTGCAAATATCAGGAGTTTGGAGGCTTGCACCTGAAATCCATCACCAGACAGTTCAACGCTGGTCTAATGTGTCCTGCATTTAGTCATATCACTGTTATTTCCTCCAAATTTGAGACACACAAGATAAAAAAAGTGGAAGACTTGGTCATAGTGAGTTTCCTGGTTTTTTTGTGCAGAAATGGGACAATCAAACACCGAATGGAATCAAGCACTGAGTGATGCACTCTGTGATTATACCCCCTGCTGCCCTTATTCCAGAGGGAATGAGAACAAAATGACTATTTGTGGTCTGACTGATATATTTCAATATGAACCGGGTACATACATCTTTTTCTGAACTACCCTCTAAACAGGGAGCTGACAAGATTTATCAAGACTGTTTCTTGATGTAGTGTTTCTTCTGTCTGTTTTATAAAACAGCATGATTGTCATTGTTAACAACATTCACACGTCTTCATCTCAAACATACGAACATTTGTTGACTGCTGAAAGTGCCATTTTCACAACAGATTTGATAAGAGATAAAAGGTTTGTTTCTGTCTTTAAATGTCCTGATAAAATATCCATTGCATTTGCTGAACTGGATCACCACATTCCCTGTCAACTTCTCATTTTGGTGTAAGGGAATGTTACAAATTTAGAGGAGGTAAAAGCCACCTGAGGACTCCACACAGGTGTCAAATATCTTGATTTGGACAATGGTAGAGCAGCATCTGGATATCGCTACTCTTCATAACATTGTTACGAGGCTTATATATGGACACTGAGGCTCAATTCACACCAGGATCCTGGGCAGCAAATTGGACCTGTGGGAAAATAGAGCAGCCCTATTGCGAAGATAATAAATGACTGTGTTAGGCAGCTGAGCAAATTACAATTCTGCTCTGTAACACTGCCAAAATCACAGAAGCATAGCTAAAATAATGCAACGCATCTTCATCAACACCTTAAGCTAATTTGCCTGGAGCCTCCAGTGGGTGCTGACACTCTAGGGCATTTGTATCTTCGCCAGTCACTCCCTACCTTAAAATCTTTCAATAGCTTTGTATAGCTTCATTTCTGAGTTTGATAGGTGTGTGGCTTTGGTTTTGGTGTTTCAGCTTAAATATACTGCCACAAATACCGTAATGATACTCTACCTTGGTTTTGTCTCACAGCAATATAAACAAACCCCAACAGTATTTTCCAGGCTTACAGCAAATCAGATGAAGTGCAACGTAAACATGCTGGAACTAACTTCAACTATCTGTTCTGGGAACTAGTAGTAAAATTTAGTGTCATCTATGCAGGGCTTAATGAGGACTAATTTACTTACATTTGCATAACTGTACCTCTCCACAGAAGTTCATGACACGAAATTAACATAACAATGAAGGGAAAAAAGATACATAAGACACGTCAGAACAAAGCTGAAAAAACCCCACAGCTTCTATCTCCCTTAGTTACAGTTAAACTTTTAACTTCTTGAAAACATCATCTAACAAAGCAATTAGTAGGAAAAAAATTAGAAGATGAAGGAGAAGGAGTTAGAGAAGGAAGAACCTCTGTAAGGGTTCCAGGATCTGAAGTTCACAGATGAATGATGACATCATTCAGTTTAGTAGTTATACCACTGTGATATTTAATAATTACTCTTTCGAAAAGGACTGCAATTTAAAATAACATCAAGAGAAGAAATAACAATCCAGGAATTATGTACGTTCTTTTTTAATCTAAGGTAAGCATTAAGTGAATGTTTAACAGTTTAAAAGAGACTTAAGGGGATACACAAGCTTGATACGTTCCAAACTTGCGATCAATAGATCTTCTAAAACTTGCAACAGGAATACTACAACATCCCATTGCTGGCACCACTCAATTCAAAAAGCAGCCCAGAGCCAAATAAATGATAGCAATGACTTAGCCTTGACATTTTTCTTTTCATTTTACAATAATGACACATAAGAATGTTTCCACTGTAACATTTAAGTCAAGTGAAAATCACATCTTAAATGTCTGATATCTTTTTTTTAATAAAGATATGATTTTTTTAAAGAACAATTTTTCTCAAGTGAGCACAGACAGTCATGAAGCAGAAATCATGAAGCATGTCAACAGCTCAGCTTTGCAACATGGGATCTCATCTTCCCTTGTCATAGAATCATATAATAACCAGGTTGGAAGAGACCCACTGGATCACTGAGTCCAACCATTCCTTTCAAACACTAAACCATGTCCCTCAGCACCTTGTCCACCTGTGCCTTAAACCCCTCCAGGGAAGGTGACTCAACCACCTTCTTGAGCAGCCTGTTCCAGTGCCCGATAACCCTTTCTGTGAAAATTTTTATCCTGATGTCCAGCCTAAATCTGTGGTCATGAGGGGAAACCTTTCACTGACACGACCCCATCTACTAGGAAAGGACATTGCACCAGAGTGTAAGAAAGGAGCACATGGCCATGCCCAAGCCACAAACCTTGATCTGCAAATCTAGTTGATCTCTAAATTTACGCAGTTGCATCAGCACTTGAGTTTGAAAGTGTTCATGAAAGACACTACATAAGAAATTGCCTGGGACTTAAATGAAGTTATACAGACAGAAAGAAAGCCAAAAGCTTGCACATCCAATTGCTGCCATAACCCTCAACTCACCTGCACAGACCCATTCCATCCTCATTTTCCATCCCAGTAGATCTGGCCTTAAGCTACCAGGTCTAAGCACAGTTCAGAAAAGACTTGGGAATGATCGACATCAGTCTGATTTTATCACCACTAGTATTGCACTGTTGGAGTGGGTTATCTCCACCTGGTGCTCAGTGCCCTGATGGATGCTCATATGGCTCCAATGCTTTATGTTATTCTGAATATGCTGGCTTGGAGGAATCCCACTTGCTCCCAGGATTCAGTTTCAAGCCTGATTTGTACTTCCAGAGCAGTCCAAATAAAACTAAACAGTGCCGGTATGCTGCATCTGGAAGCTACTATTGAAATCTCTATTGCTAGTATTTGAATTTAAGCTTCTCTGTCATCTGAGTATTTAATTTAATGGTCCCAGAGAAGCCATCTCTGCACTGTGACTTTTTGTGCCTCTGAGAATGACTCAGTAGATAGAGGCCACAAAATGACAGGTAAGAATCGAGGATAAAGTTATGTAGTAGTATGTAATTGCCTTAAATCACTTGCCTGAAGTTACTAAAAAGGAGAGAGCAAATGGCAGTAAAACTAGTGATTTAAAGTCCATAGTTTGTCACCTGAGGGAAAATATTAGGTAGAACAAGCAAGACTATGAACATAACTGTACATTATCCCTGGCTCGATTTTTATAAAGGCAGATCTTGCTGTCAGCTCTGCAGGAGTCATTATGGCTTTACTGTTTATCTAGAGAAGGTATTGGGGTGAGTGAGCATGATAAATAGTTGGAAACAGGTGAAGGCAGTTTTCCATAGTCATTCAGGCATCTATTTTCTTCAATTAGCTACAGGAGGAGAGACAGTGTGTGTACCTCCAGTTGCTCCTTTAACCATCAGCTGGCTAGGGGAAGAAGTACATGTTTCTCATTTGATAAGAACTTTCCAGAGGACTTTCAGATAATTATTTGGGTTTGATTTTTTTCTCAGAAGGGAACAACTGCAGGTTATATTGGCTTAACTATAATTTTAATTTTTTTAATATTGAATACTACAAATAATAGTCAATATTAAAAGGGTTTAATTTTTTTTGCATATCTGTGAGATCTAGATCCATGGTAACCAAATTTCCTAAAGAGTTCGTTGTACGAATACTTGGTTGTGTCCAAGACTTCTGAGTGTCAGACAACAGAGCAAGTCAAGTGACTTAATCCTCCCATCCTGTTTTAATCATCATACCTAGTGCAGTTTTCTTAGCTTGCACACAAAAAAAAGAGATCAAACAGAAAAATAAAGGCTATCTCTCCTGCATATAATGTAGGAGACAGAGATACCACATCCCATCAGTTACTGAGTATAAATACAGAGGAGGGAAAACAAACAACAAGAGGACAACATGGAAGTCAGGGAAAGCTGGCAGCTGATGGAAGAACTGCCTGTAAAAAAGGGGGACTGAATTAAAATGGGGATATATGCAAATCCATGAGAAGTTTTTAGAGCCATTTTTACTGTGAGTATTGCCTTCAACCTACAGATCCCTGCTGGCTCCTCTGCCTTTCATGTAAGGCATGGCAGAACACTGATGTGTGCTTATAAATGAATAGAAGTATATACCTTTCTCTGCAGAAGTGCAAGAGCATTCAGGGAAAACTAGTTAGAGATCTTAATTTAGGGACTACCTTCACTGGTCTGGAATCCAGTGCTAATTGTGGCAAGTAACAGGATTCAATTGAAATTTAATCAGCAGAATGAGCTTTTCTAACATTTGAGAGTTAATTGGGGCAATAATTACTGAAGAAACAGATATGCTGCATTGAGGGGAAGTTGCTATGGTATTACCATACATATTTCAGAGAGGAATTAAAAAACCCTCTGATGTCAACAGAATAGCCACAGATGAGTAGGAAGTTAAATGGGCAACGCATCAGAATGCCAGGGAATCCAATGCCACCCCAGTTCAACTGCCTTTTTCTTCCTAAAGACTTTTTCACTTCAAATCAGTCCTGGATGCTGAAGAACCTTCAGACTGCCTAAAGATACCACATGCAGAGACCCAAGGGTGAAGTATGCAGTTATCCTCTGCTCATAGGTCAGTTGGAGGGAGTGAATTTGATTGTCAAGGAGATGTCAGGACTGGAGATGTGAAAAAGTCTTCTTGAAGGAATTTTCAACACCAAGATCTGGTCTCACCAATGGCATGGAAGGAAGTTAAAAAACAAATTGTGGAGAACTTGGCTGATAGATTGGATAACTTTTGTCAGCTGTGACCAATAAAACCAAAAAATCCAGAATTTATTTCTTACCAGAATAGGATTTAATTAGAGATTAACAGCAGGCAATGATGATGAAATCTCTGAGACAAAGGCTGGCATCTAGGACAGGGTGCAGAAAGAGATCTATCTGAAATTGAAGAAGGAAAAAGAGGTATTGAATTCAAAGCCAGTAGCTGAACAGAAATGAATGGGTATATGCAGACTGGGGAGAGGAAAACAGCAGGAAAGGCACAGAAGGACACCATTCCAATAACCAGCATGCAATCAGTAAATTTAAGAGCACTAAGAAGCCGAAGAGTTAAATGGAGGTGTTTTAACCAGGTAAATGTTGCAATGGCTTGTAAGAACGGCTCTTTAAGAGGCAGACTGCAACTAGCTCTGGGCAGGCTTGGAACAGAGAGAGAGAGGAAGCCAAGTTTGTAGGCAGCTTTTTTGTTGTGTACAAAAGATGGGCAGAGATGCTGGAAGGATCAAGGGCTTCCTATTTATAATTAGTTGTATCAAGACTTAAGAGGCTAAGTAGGGTGACTAAGCAATCATCATGCCTAGTTGTAATGATATCCCCCTGTATGGACACACTCCCTTTTAGCAGAGCTGGATTTCCTTTATCTTCACAATCCCTGCATTAGAAAGGGCAAGATTATGCAGTGACATTACACTTGGAAGAACTACCTCAGCTCGAATCTGCCGTTCCAGGTACCTCCATTCTGTGTCTAATATTGCCATGAGAGAAGTAAATAGCTGAAACAAAACTTGTAATTAGTCTTCCCTCCACCCTCACACACCCTGGCTTTTACGCCCAAAGCAAGAGTGAAAGAACAGAGAACTTAGAAGATGAGAATGAGATACATCTTTGCTACTTAGGATGGTTTTTTTTTCTGTTCTGCCTGACTTTGTCACTGTTACATTAGGGAAGAAAGGATCTCCTCACAGAAGGACTGACCCAAATTTCCTGTGTATTTCAAGGGAGAAACATGAAAGTCTGATTTCTGCATCTAAAAATTTTAAGAGGGAAATATTAATTGTAAGTAAGACAAAAGGACAATTTCTTAGCACAGTGTCTCAGTTATCTAACTTTTAGGATTTGTCTCTGTTGGCAATGAAACACTATCACTAATAGCTGCAGATAATCATGAAAAGAAAAGATAAACCACTATCAAGAAGATCAGCTATAGCCTAATTGCAACATGCACTCAAAAGGCTGAGAAGCTACTAAATCTCCTGCTTCATTAATGAAATGTAGTCTAGAATAACTTGCGGATATTTGTATTTGAAAATACTTGTAGTGGGTGCAAGATAAATATTGTTTTCTAAGCATATATTTCAACAAACTCACCTACTCCCGCAAACAACGATTCACTGAACAAATATTTTTGCTGTGTTTAAGGTTGAAAAGGTGGTACATCCTGCTTCCCCCTGCACACAGGCACAGGCTGCAGCCACAGTGCAAGTCAGCTGAAGCAAAATCTGTGCAGTGAAGCAAGCAGCATGCAGGACCCAAAGGGAAAATCAGATCCTGCACCACATTCAGCCCATGGATCTGAGTCTGCAGAGATCTGTGTGAGGAGCTTTTACATGTAACAAATGAAAAAACGGGTGATGGGGAGTGAATTAAGCTATATTTTTCAATGATGTATTTTGGATAATTGGTGGGTTACGGGGAGCGTTTTTTTTATTTGAAAGCTGCTTGCAAACCAGAGTCAACTGCGGGATACGATATTCGGTGCTTCTGCAGCACAGCCTTTCAGAGGTACATTTGCTACAAATATTTTTCTTTTTATGCCCTTTAAACAGTAACCAGAATAATAGACACTATACACTACAGACATGCATAATGCAGCACTCTTTCGGTGACAGAAAATTGAGTGGAAAAAGGGTTTATGTTATCAGATCTCTTGGTAATATGTGGAAAGATGAACTATATTTTAACAAAATGAGGAACTTATGTAAAATGATAATGTTTTGTGTTTTCATCCTAAATGTGAAACAGAGTGCGAGACCTTCATGAAACTTTCATCAAGTTCTTTTCTTCCAGGCCTGATTTCACAAACTCGCATGACAAGCTTAAACTTTCTAAATCTTGCTTTCATTTTTATGAGTCAAAAATCTCAGTGGAAACCTAATTTCATGCAAATCTCTTTTAATGACCCTGGTAAAAGTTAGGAAATTTTAAAATGTTTTTAGCAACATCTACAGAATAATTGATCCTACCTATTCCTCCTAGTATATAAGTACTGGCACCGTACAAATTATTCTTGACAAAAAAAGCTCCAAGAGCCCCAAGTCAAAGCAGATGGTAAAACTGTGTGGAAAACAAATTATTTATAAGATCAAGACAACGGCTGACAAATCCCAGGGGGAGAAATTACTCTTCTCCCAATAAACTAGGTCTTTAAATAAATAACACGCAGATTTATAGTCTTTTTTATTTACTGATTCACCTTTTTCCCCACTTGAAAGGTCAAGCTCTGTGCTGCCGTAGTGCCCCAGAAGCCCTGCTCTGCAGAGATGCGCCTGCTCCTCCCTCCCTCCCCAAGAGCTAGGAGGAAGACGAACAACCTGCAGCATCCCAACACAACAACACCCACCTCCAGCCCCACCTCTGCAGTGTCCCAGGGTCTCTCCCTACTCTGGGAACTCTCTCAGCCCGTTTAAGCTTTACAACTTCCCCACCTAGTGGAAATCCGGATACTTTCTTTCCCCAAATGCATCTCCGCTATAGAGGAATTTTATTTCATAGAATTACAGGATTGTTTGGCTTGGAAAAGACCTTTAAGATCATTGAGTCCAACTGTAAACACTGCCAAGTCCACTACTAAACCATGTCTCTAAATGCAAGGTCTATAGGTCTTTTAAATACCTTCAGGAACAGTGACTTCACCACTTCTCTGGGCAGCCTGGTCCAGGGCTTGATAAACCTTCCTGGCAGCAGCTGAATGGCAGTTTTATGGGGCATAATAAAATGCAGGGAAATTGCCGCACCTTAATTTGCTACTTGTTTTGCTTTGCCAGACTGTGGTGGTTTAAGATATTTGATGAACATGTACTGAGAAATGGAAGAGAAAATAAAGGAAGAATGTAGTGTTAGGGGGATAATAGAAAAAAGACGCTATGAACAGAAACACGGAGCATGATAATGTTGCTTGCTAAATCCAAAGTAAACTTCTGGGTGGTGTTCCTAAATGGGAATCCCTAAACGCAGGGCTGGGGATTGGCAGAGGTCCTCAATGCCCTCAGTGCTCTAGATCAGGCAAAGTTTTCCCTCTTGTTCTCTTTTTTTGTTGTCATGGTCCAGTATCAGCCAAATAACAGCAGGAAAGTGTTTTGCCCCTGTGGGGCTCTGGCTGTAACAAGAGCTGGAGAGTAACCTCATGGGGTCCAAACCTAGGGTTCAGCGCACACACCAACACTCTGAACTTACAGGGAGAGGAGGGAGAAGGATATAAGAGAAGAATTGCTGGTGGATGTGATTCTTTAATCCTAGATGTTTTACATGTACCACTACAGCTAAACCAGACTTCTTTTTGCATTGAACATCTACCTATTTTCCATCTGGCTGCTTTTCTAAAGATGTAAAGTGAGAAATGAAGAGACTCAATCTAGTTCCTGGGAAAATGAGAAAACTTTAAATAAACTTTTAAAATTAATACTATGTTTTAAAAAATCACACAGGGGTGTATGACTTCTTTCTAGTATATAGTTACACACATAGTCTTTCCTCAGTTCAGTTCTGGTTTGGTTTTGTGTGTTTTTCTGATCATGTTATGCCTTATTGCTGTCTTTCTGATGGAATACTTTGGGAACTTCAAGAACTTTAATGGATCTGCCTGTAAGAAGGGAGCACCATCTATATAAGGAAACTTTGCGCTTGCCCTCTCAAAAAAGCGGTGTTTTTGTGGTTGTTTAGAGTTTATATGTTTCTGATTACAATGTGCTTTTTAAAAGTTGTTTTAGCCAACATGTTGACTGGCTTTGCCTCAAGTGCTGATAAACTATCTGTCAATGTTTAGGTGAAAAGAACCAAAATTGCTAGACCAAGCTTCAATGCAAACATAGCCGAGTTTAAAAGACACATTTGGTTTAGTGTTTGATAGGAATGGTTGGACTCGATGATCCAATGGGTCTCTTCCAACCTGGTTGTTCTATGATTCTATGATTTCCTCAAGCAGAAACCGAACAACTGCTGATAACAACACACTCTCTTCCTCCTTGTGAACTGAAGCTTGAGCAGCTGGACAGCCACTGCCATTCCCTTTTTAGGGCAGTGAAGAAAGAATACTCATATTTTCTCACACTCCTAGGTGTCTTGGCTCCTAGGGTAGCAGTGATGTCCCCGGGAAGGAAAGAGTCGCTCGGAGTTTAGGTGGAAGTTGGCTAGATGGCAGCAGAGCCCTGGACAGCAGCAACAGTGGCTACATGGCAAGCATCCTCCTGGGATGGTTCCTGAGGGACACACACTTAAGCTGTTAGAGGGAGAAATGGCAGAAAACCCGAACCCGTTCAAAATGCGGAGTTCTGCATATAGGGGCAAAACGTCGGGCTTCTATTCCATTTCTATTCTATTTCCATTTTAGCATCAATTCCCAGCTCTCACCACATCATTGCTGACAGCAAATTTGGAGAAGTTGCATGGCAGCAAAGGAAGGAAAAATAAATGGAAAGTCTATTTATATCAGAAATTATGTTTTACTTCTAAAAGATGAATCTCATTTAAATTTTTCCATGGCTCTTTATGGAAAAACAATTAATGGAATATATCCTGTGACTGACAGTCACAGACAGGCGAAATACAACCAAACTATTGTGGTTTAACCCCAGCCAGCAACTGAGCATCACACTTTCTTGTGCACTCCCTGCACACTCTTTAGTGGAGCTGTGAGAGGAACAGGCAAAGCCTTGACTCTGTGCAAGCACTACCTAGCAAAACCAAAATCATCCCCATATTAGCAGCACTGTTTCCAGCATAAACCCAAAACATAGCCCCTTACTAGCTACTATGAAGAAAATTAAGTCTATTTGAGCCAGAACCAGTACACAAACCCAGCTGGGATTCTCTGCCACAGAGTTGCTATGGAAGTATGGGAAGATACTGGATATTTTCCCTTCCCAGCTCTCACCTGCTCTTCCCAGGTCTTTGTCAAGCACTTGGACATGCCAAGGTACTCGTCTTATACAAGTAACAGTGAACAATTGCAGTAGACTTGATGGTCTGTAATGAGGCATAATCTGTTCAGCAGTAAAAGTGAATCAACCAGACCTAAAATTTCAACTTTAACCATCTGTAGAATCAAGTTAGCCCAGCAAATCAATTCTGGTTCACTTTTATTTAGGCCTGTGGAGAATAAATCACTTGATAAAGCTCTGTATAAATTTAAAAAAAAAAAAAATAAAAGAGGGCATTTCTCTAGTAATATAAGGACTTCATGTAACATTGTTAATGCAGTAGGATAGGGATGTGAGTTTCTTCTTGGGCATGGCCATAAAATTCCTAACAATGTTTTAAGAAAAATTTTCATGAAGTTTCTCAAATCCCAGAAGAACTGAATAAATATCTGAGAAAGGAAAGCAGAATTATTTTCTGAGTGTGAAACTAAGTGATGTTAAGACATCTCTGAGCTCTCGCAGATCTCAGGTTCATTTAGGATTATGCAGCAATGCTGACAAATGAAAGCGAGAGTGTTTATACTATTGGGGATTCTTGCAATGCAACCAGCTACGAAATACGCAAGCTACCAATGATTTTATATATGCTTAGCAATACCATCACAGGATATAAGTCAAGGAGCCTTAAGAACAGACTGAGAGGGAATTAGCCACCATCAGTACAGACATGATCCAGACCTGTAGGTACCAGGCTTTGTATCACACTGCTACTTACTGACTTACTGAGAATAAAACTTGCTTAGCTGTCTCTTGCCAACTCTTTCATCTATTAGACCCTGATTTTCTCCTTGTGGAGCTTTAAATACCGAGAGTTTTGTCTAAGATAAGACCAGTAAAGATAATATGTAAATATTATTTAAAGATAATGTTTAAACTTTTTATTCTAATGTATCAAAATGCATAGGTATCCCTTACTGGGCATTCCTATTGGGTGTAACATTTGTATTCAGTCAAGCACTGAAAATAATCCAACTGTACTATTTTAATCAAAGAATAGGAACAGATGATATACAAAAGCATAAGAAGCCAAGCCTTGTTTTATGTCAAGAGACTGTAATTCGGCTTGGTATTCTTAAACCAAGTCAATGGGGATGCATTTGACAATGTTTTCAAATAACCCAGTAAGATCCAATTTAATACAAATAAAGGCACTGGGATCAAAAGTGGTGAAGGAGAGGTTAAATATTTGGAACAGATCTTGCTACATTGAGAACAACTGCCTATTCATTTAGAATCAATATAAAAACAGGGGGCCCAGTTGTAATTTCATTTGCTTTGGATTAACTCTGGAATAACTTCACAGAGGTCAATAGAATGATACCAGTATTAAAAAAAGGACAAGAGATCAGGATTACATTGAGCTGTGTTCTGTTTGAAATACTCTTCTACCGTTCCATCTGTAAGCAGGATGATCTGCATCTTTGTAATGGAATTTAAAATGTTTTTAAGCTTTTGTGTACCTTTAAGCACGAACATAATAAAACAGCAGTAATAATATTAAACAATAGCAAAACATATTAACATTGCAGACTGGGGTATTTTTAAACCACAGTTGAGGGAAATAATGCTTTCTCCTTAGAAGAATTTTGAGAATTTAAACCAGGTGTTCGTAATGTATAACTTTGGGGTTTTTTTAAATTTTTATTTTATAATTGCAAAAATAACATTATTTTGCTTTCAGATGACATCCCTTTACTTTCACACAATGATTGCCTTTCTGAAGTGATCTCTAAAGTAGTTAAACCATTTAAACAAGCAACAACCTACTTCTGAATAGTGCACCTTGTCTAACCGTTCATAGTTATATCCACAAAGGCTGAAAAAATGATGCTAGAGTAGCTTTGCTTTTAAGACAGCTTAATGATCACTTGGTATAGAACTGTTGGCAGGAAGAGGATGATTTGTTAATGTGAGAGGCCCCCCCTACAGCCCCCCAAGTATTCACCAAACAGTTGGAATTTGCGTGTGTTTGAAAACTTCAGGATGAATTAAGTTTTTCTGAAGAGCAAAGACTGATTTGCCAATTTGCCTCATCTAATAGAAACACAATCAAGGTAGCAGCAGAGAAGAGTGAACTCAAGCCCTCTTGTGAGAAGGTGCTAATCATTACCGGTAGTTACTTGTGGTATGAATAATTCACAAACAATTCACAGGATTTATGCATTAAAAATAAGCACACTGCTTCTTTTCTTCCCTCTCCAATATTGTCCCCTATTCCTTTATCTTCTTTAAAGGCTGAGGAGCTCACTTCAGTAAGCCTGACAGTAACAGCCCAGGAAAGCGATCAGCAGTATTTGGGAAGGTGGAGCAGCAGACAGACCTACATAGCTGGGAAGAAGTCCACTGACTGCTATACAGAGAATAAAACCAAATGTAAAGCCAAAGTCAGCATCCAAAAGGCCAGGAAAAAATTGTCCTTGTGTTAAATTAGTGTGAAATTGATGAGGTATTTTATGAACATTGGAATTCTCCAGAGTTAGAAAATGTAAAAAATAACCTAAAATCTCTGCTAGATTCGTATTCCAGAGCAATTTTTTGTCTCTACATAAAAATGTACAATACCGCTTTGCAACATCATATAAATATTTACTTTATCCTCAGAGTCAGCCATTGATTAGCATGCATGTAGTCCCTTAACAGAAGCAATGAATTTATCTTTCTGTGTAGTTTCTTGGCAAGAAAAGCTGTCTTTGAAATATTCTCAAATGCAGAAAAATGCATTTTGAAATCCAACAACAAGATGACTGTAATGAGTAGCAGGACAGGAGATAAGGCTTCAAAATTGTGCTGTTCAGCCTCATTTCTTTTTCACAGCACACACAGAGAGTCTGTAATTCACACAGTAACCATAAGATAAATAATTTTAAAAGCTGTTTTCTACCACTAGCATTTTAATGTATAAAATACCATTTGTTAAGAAAGAAGATTGTGTTTGTGAAGTTTGGATTCTCCTATCAAAATACCTCAAGTTTTATAAGAACTCCCATGAGAGAGAAATTTTGCAAAGGTCCCACCTTCAGCAGAGATTTCATTTGTATTGCAAATAAACTTTTGAGAACATTGTTGTGATCATACAGTTCTAGGTTTCTCTTCTCTGCACCTCAGTTAAAGAAAATTTCTGAAAGCATGATTTTTATGAGCACATCAATTGCAGCTCTGGCTAGTCAACTAAAATCCCTTCAGCTGTAACCTCTCTTTTAATCAATACACAACAAGAGGAAATGACAATTTGTTTCAATGCCACTGAACTATTAAGTTTATTTTCCATTTTGCTGCAAGTGAAATGCATGCATCAGAGGTCAGCTTCTTCAAAGAGAATTTACCTATTTCCTTCTTTCTGTCCATAAGTGGAATAGCGTTTATTCCATTAGTGAGGGCAATCTACAAATGAAACAGGAGGAATTACTCCCCTGATTGCAAATCATGTGACGGTTAATGCCACTCTTTCTGCCTGAGCTCAATCCTGCAATTAAACTTACTACTAATAGACCAGGCATCCCATTTACTCAGGGTCAAATTCAGCAGCCACTTCTCTTCCATCATACAAGTGTGTACAGATTTCCACCTGGAAAGGAAGGAGCATCTATCTGTGTGTGGAGAAGACCCAACCTGAAGAAGTTTGCCTCAATCACTTCACTGTGAAAGGGAGAAAAAGTCTAAATAAATGTGTGTTAGACTTAGCTGCAGATTTGATTTAGTCTAGTTGCATTGACCTCAGTAGACACGTACATGTTTACTCCATCTGAGGCTCTAGCTTGTGATTTATAAGCAGAAACAAAATTGTCCCAACAGCCTTTTTGTAGATTGTGCAATTCAGTTTTGCAAACACACAATCCCTGAAGAACACATTTACAGATTCACTGCCTTTGCTAAAAAGTGACTAATTTTTCATCAACCTTAAACTGACCAGATGTTTTGATCCAGCTGCACAACCCCTCAATTTGGAAACAGGTTGCCATCAGCCTTTTGATCAATTTCCCTGAGAAAATCATCTGCTCTTTGTTTTTCCCTTCTTCTGCTCTTTGTCTCCACAGGCTTCCCTGAAGGCTTCCCTCGACACAGTGTTGTTTTGAGCCTTGAGTCTAAGGAGTATGGTAATTTCATCTACTCCCCAAAACTGGTCCAACAGGATCTGTTTTCCCTGATGAACCTCCATAAAAGACATGGGGATGTCTTCCCAAAGAGGTATGCAGACATCTGCATTTTCTCTCCTGCTTTTTGTACTTCCATACCTCAGATTTGTGCACACATCTATGTCCACAGGACCCCCAGAGACAAAAGATGAGAACCAGCATGTTAGTCTCCACCAAGCTCAATGCTATTAAAGGGGATACCCCAATGCTGCCCATCAGATGAGTTACTGGGGTGGAAATGACTCTGTTTTTGTCTCTCCAGAGGCCGATGACAGTGGAAACACACTCTTGAGGAGCTCCCTCTTGTCAGAATTTGTTAAAACCTCATCTGAAAAAGCCTCAATGAGTTTGCAAGTCAAATTTCACCAAATAAAGTCCACTCAGTTCTGAAAGGGTAAATATGTGGACAAGAGTTGGGAAATCATTTAGCAGGGGAGGTTTTGACAACACCTAAATTATAGTTGCTGTTTGCATTATAGTGCAGCTTCTGTACTTCCATAAGCAATCTGCATCCCTCTAAGGGTTACAAAGGATATATATACATATATGAAGTTTGTAAACAGCACTCAAAAAAACCCCATAAGAGATGGCCAAAGTATTAACTCAAACCCTGTCCCTGCCATTCGTAGAGATCTTTATTGTGTCCATAGTTTTTACTGTGATCTGTGGAGACTAATTAAAATAGAGCTTTTATTTTAACAGAAAGCAGGAGGTAAGTTACGTGACTGCCAAAATTCCTGATCAGGCATCTGGGATGATGATCAGGGAATGTTTTAAGTCATGCCACTCTGAACTCTACTAGGAGCCTTGCACAAATTTATAGTTGGATTATTTCTGCAGAAAGATCCTGATCCCACCAGCAGCAATGGCAATTTTGCCACAAACTTCAGAGGTAGCAACTATGACGTGAGGGTTTGCACAGATCAGATGCATTCAGGAAAGCTCCTTTCCACATAGAATCACTAGGTTGGAAAGGATCCACTGGATCATCATGTCCAACCATTCCTATCCCACTAGGAAGCCCGAGTGCCTTGTTTTAAGAATTTTATTTTAAATTAGAGGAAAAATAATGATGTACAGAAAGAAAATTTTATCAAAGGGCTCATCTAGACAAAATATGAAAGACTAAGAAGTGTCACAAAACACTCAACTGGTTAAGTCCAAAAATCTCAGCAAAAGTTCCAACTTCTGCTTTCTGCATCATTCTTAGTTTCTTTTCAACATCCCGCCCATCCACTTCATCCTTGAAAAATGTTGTCAGCCTTTTGGTGACAGCTCAGGCTTTTAATTGTTGACAATACTACACCCATATTGATTGTTGGGTTTAATTAGCATGGAGTGCATAGGAAGGAATGAAATTAAGTTTTTTGGTTTCATTATGCTCACAGCATTGTGTGATCCAAGTGTCAATAAATTACTCTTTTTATTAAACAACAACAACATCTCTCTATATTATCTAAATTAAAAAAGGCTGCATCACTTTGTTGCAAAAGACAACGTGCACATTAATAAAGGGATGTAACAGCAATCTCTCAGGAAGGTTGAATAGGAAAATGTTAATCATCTCATAAAGAATTACTCCTGGTGTATTTTATTTCAGTCTTAGAATGAGCTACTCACATTTGACCTCCTCAACATTACTTTAAAGAACTGATAATGCCATGTGACAGAGCAATCCATTTGTAAATAGTTTATTAACATTGTGTAGGTATATATTAATTAAAAGTTACATAGAGCCACTGTCTATGACTGCCTTAGATATGTGAATATGAAACAAAACTTGTCAAGCCACTGTGTTTTATGGTTATTTTTGCCTGTTGAAGTGGTGCCCAGATTCAACTTCTGGTAAACAAAATGATCCCATCATTAACTCTGGCATTCCAGTATGAACTGAAAGGCAGTTAGAAAATACCAGCCAGTAACTCTCCAACAGCTTCATGCTCGCTCCCACTAAAATGCCAAGTGGCATCTCAGGGACCCAGACAGGCCTGAAAGAGTGGGAGATGTACCTGTGCTCTGCACTTGCAGAGGAAAGGGCTTTGAACCAAGGAAGCAGAAGAGGAAGAGGGACAGCATCAAGAAATGGAAAAAGAGAATGGGTGGGAACCATAGGCTCGAAGAAAGAACCCATAAGAGCCAAGTCTAGTTGAAAGCAAGACTGTCTTTACACACATCAGAATTGACTTAAGATGCTAGGATGGTTTTCTCTCTGATGAGACAACATTGGTTGGTTTTACGCTGTCTTATGCAGAGCTAGTTATGTTTGGTTTAAATCAGGACACTATCACCAAGAGCTGCCTAAAACATAACTGTTTTTTTGTCCACAAAATCTGCAGCCAAAATGATACCACAGGTATATTCCTGGGGTTCTGTGCATTATTTCCCTGTTTTCCAAGGCCCAGAGTACCATTGTGCCATTTTATAGATAAACAAACCTTTTCTTTTGCTGGCTAAATAAAGAGTTCTCCATAGCATTCATTGAATTACTAGGTCCATTTTTATATATTACAAACCAAAGGTCAACTGACACTCAGATATTACTGTGGAAAACATCTCTATTTCCAGTATCAGTATTGAAATAATACACTTCTAAATGAGTTTACTTATTCCTTTTCTTTAAAGAACTGCATTAAATGAATAGCAAGTCATGTAAACAGCAGTTTGAAAATTAATTACAAATAAACTGGACAAGAAATAGAAATAACCAGCTCATTGGGAGTGGAATTGTCCCTTGAACAGGGCTTTAAGAAATCAAAAATGACACAATAGATTAATAATGCCTGTTATAAATGAGTTTCCATTTTCTCAGTAACATATGATTAATCAACATAATTGCAAGTCCTCCTGTGAGTAATGTAGGAGCTTAATTTGTATAGGCTTGGTGATGAAGTAAGTCAATTGAGTCTTTCACCTTTGTTCAAAGCCTTTGTTTCAGACACACAGTTAAATATCGTTGTCTCATCCTATTCTGTCTTGGGGCACAAAAAAAACCCAACAACAGATCTCGAAAAGCTACAGGTACCTACTCAGGAGACGTATTCAGTACAGATGTATCAGGGGGAGCTGTGCATGGGAAGATTTTAAAATATTATACCAGCTAGGTAAGACTGCTACTGGCACTCATTTGTTGGTCTAAATTGTACAAGTCAAAAATAAAAATTGTTTCAGAGCAAATCAATAATCAGAGAACTAATACTGAAAGATTTATCTATCATCAAGTAGCCTATCCAGAAATCCATCTGTCTGACAGGGTATTATGCTGGAGTGGGGTAGAATTACATATCTTAATGAGGGTAAGCATCAGCAGTTAGAAACAGAATTATTAAAACAATACACCTAGAGTATCACTAATGTTGCTACAGCCATTTAGGAGTCATAAGGCATTTCCTACAGTTTCACCAATTTAAATCTATATGGAAGACAAGACTACACCCCTAACAGCATTTGGAAATGTAGTGTCCAAAAAGACACTCTGGGAAAAATTTGTTCTCTTTTGAATACCACAGGAATTGTGGGTTTGACCAGCAGAGAACCATATAAATGCTATGTACAGGAGGTTAATGTTTATTCTATAACTATCACTGTACAAACATTAATGCAGATACTTATCCTTCATCTAGAGCTGTAGCTTTCAAAAATTAATATATGATAGTGAATAGCGAGTTCATCCTCAAAAGCCGTCTCATAAGACTGGTTGAACCTTCCTTCCTACCTTGCATTGTTATATTTTTCAAGATGGCTAATTTTCTTCAGGAAAAAAACCTACTCTAGCAGGAGAAGGGGTTGAGAGATCTCACAATGCTTTGTTTTCATGATGCATGCTATGCAAATCCTTTGGTGGCAATGACATCAAAGGCAGGAAAGCGCATGCATATGTATGTGCACACACATACACAAACACATACTGGAAGTAATTTAGGGGGAAAAAACCTACATGGAAAACTATTAGGAGGGAAAAAGTTCCAAACCAATGTTTTCTGCCAAAGCTATGAAAGTACCTCTGTTCCAGTAGGCTACAGTAGTACTTTTTTAAAACTCTAGGCGTTCGAGTTGGAGCAAGCAGCCCAAGATGCTTCCTTCCATGTAGCAGGAAAATGTGGATGTGAAGCAGTTGAGTGACAGCCCTTGACAAGCAACACAGCAGCACTTCCAAATGGTAATACTGACTGAGGTTTTGTTACCATTTTCCTTTTCAGAGGAAAATCTCTTTGAGGGTAACATTGAAGGAAAGAGAGAAGAAACAACCCCCAAACTGGAAATATTTCAGGGAAAAATATCTTGCTGAACAATAGGCTCCTACATAAAAGCTGAGATTTTTCAGTCACTCCAATTATATCTGAGTGAGACTATGATGCTCCTCCAGCTAAGAAGCAGTAAGTCAGGAACTGCTTTACTAGAAAGGCTGGGACTGTAGGCTCGTATTGCAGCAAGGACAAATAACATAATTAATAAACTGTGGTGATCCAAAGCACCAGAACAAGTCTCACAATGTCATCTTTAGGAAATAAGAGATATCCCTCATCTCAAAACACTATTAAATTTAGTATACGGCAATATACATCAGACGGAGATTTATAAAAAGCCATCCAGCTCCCTGCAGATTAAGATAAATTAAACAACGAAAGAAAAAAAAATCGTTTTCAGTCATAAAACATGATAAAAGTTTAGGCTTTACAGATTTGTAATTGGTTGAGAAAACACCTGTAGAACTGCCATGTTATTAATATCCAAAGGAAGAAAGTTGACTACTGAAATACACTCAGCAACTTAACTGCATTAAAGCACTGCCAGATCTGTTGTAATTATTTTTCCTTGTCATTTACTAAGGAAAACAAAACTATATTAAAATAGGTTTCATCAAAGTTCATGAATTAAAATACTCTGCATTCTAAACAGTCTGTGGTTTGAGATCTTTCTGTAATAAATAACATGGAATGTGCTTGCACTTACTGTGTTTGGGCCAGCATAATTGCTATAAAGATAATTACTAGCAATTTTCCCCTTGCATTAGATCAGTTGATGAAGAGGAATAACAAAACCCTTTTCTTTTCTTTGTAGTTCAACACACACAAAACAATAGCACTGAAATTCAAATCAAAAGGGCAGATACAATCCCTGTGGGAGGATCAGCTGATAATATACAATATTTTTTTATATAGCTGTAGTAAGTGTTTACAGTTGATTGAAGTCCAGTGGGACTAGAAAGGCACATAAATGTTTTATTTCTAGCTTCTGCCTGCATTTTTATAGGTATTTCAGAGGAAAGTGAGCAGAGAGAACCATTTGTCCTAGGTAGTTAGTTTCTCCTTCAGACTGGTGGAGTACAGGTTCATGTTGCTACCTACCTGTCCTCGGGATGAAAGAAACTGTCACATTAAACTCCAGACTGACTGGCTAGCACATTCTGTGCAATCTACATTAAAGTTTATTGGGGAAAAATCAAAGTACTACAATTCCAAATGCTACTACTTGGTGAGGAGTTGGAGGTGGGTGGCTGTAGAGGGAAGGTGTGATCTGGTAGTGAGAAGAATTACCTGGACTCCAAGCACCAGAAACTTTTCAAGCTGGGATATTACAAGAAACCAAGTAACCTTTTGGAAAGAGCTTTCAGTGAATGCCATGACACTTATTGTTCTGGCCCTGAACAGGTAACTCTCAGCACTCATAACATCCAGCTTTCTAGAGAGCTGTTAGGCAGCAAAACCACCTGTTTAGAGACATTATTACAAAATCTGTGGCATCTTGAAAGAGAAATGCTTCAGCAAGCATTTTTGGATACAAAAGCTTCAAATGGGCATTTCAGGAACCCACAACTGTCTTTGAAGGGCCCAGAACACCAGGCAGAAACAATAAGGTCTTTCTAATGGGCAGTAGGTCCTGAACTGAAGCCAGTTTGGATGGATGAAATGCTTAACAGTGATTTCAGAAATACCAAATCAGACTTACACAGTGCAGGTACCAATTCTTTACATCTCGGAGGAAGCAAGGTAAACACAGTTGCAAGCAGTTGTCCAAGGAGCACAGCCACCCGAAGCTAGGAAAGAGCATGCTAGCACAGCTAGCTTTATATGTGCTATTTCAGAGGTTGCTGGGGCCACACAGGTGTGTCAAATTTGCTCAGGATCCCCACCTGCTCACCACCAGGGCATACACCATCACTACTGTTTTCCCTGTTGGTACCAGCTGGTGGAGATAAGCACCAAGACAAAGAGGTAGGTCATAGCTCCTGATGTCTCCAATCTACATTACAGACTAAGCGTCTTGGCTTATATTTGCATGGTAAACCAGTGACCATGTTAGTTGTCTCCGTCCAGATAATATACAGCATGTAGAGAAGCTGTCATTACTGGCGATGAGCTATAGCATTGACTTGGCACTGGAGTCCTTATGTAAAGAATTTCCCTACTAGGAAGGGAAATATCAGCTTTATAAAAGTTGCTGATGGTTCAAAACCTCTCCTTGTCAGATCTGCAGCCAGGAGTGTACGTGAGCCATTTTGCTGCAGGGAAAGAACAGATTTTTATAGAAATGTTCTTCCTCATCCAAAATAGTGAAGGGGAAAAGAAACCCCAAAACAACAAACAAGAGATGGAAAAGTACAAGTATTGGATAATCAGGAGTCACAGAACAAGAGCAAACCAAAACAATTATTTTCCTTTATATCAAGTGGATAACATCCACATGTCATAAAGGAAGTAAATAAAAAGAAACAGAAAATAATTTCAACTAGTAACCTAAAAAGAAAAATATGAATATACCACATGTGACTCCTAGAAGCCACGAACTTGAATCTCGTATTAAAGAAACCTTCTAGATAAGTGTATGAAGCTTTCAGAAATGTAACCTAAATTTATTTAATTAACCTCCAACCTGCAATTGGTTTCACCCAGTATATGATTCATGTTTGCTTAGAAAGGTAGCAGTTGAAAGACAGGAGTAGATATTTTGCAGTATTTTTAATTTCCAAGTTATTGATAATATCTAATGAGGACCCAGACTTTGAAGAAAGCAAGCGTCTAGGTTCACTTCAGGTTTCACTTTTAGATTTGCAGATTAGACCTCAGAATTATCTTTTTTTTCCAAAGTGAAAATAATCAGGGACCAGATTTGAAAACACTGCCTCTTCTTTTCAATTCCACAGTTATTTGCAGATGTAGACTAGGTCACTTGGATATGATTTACAGGTGCAATTATGGCACTTAATAAGCTGGATTGCATGCTTAAAGCACTGCCAGCACAGAAAAGCAAGCCCAATTAACAACAGATTCCAAATTTGGCCATTCTCCGTAGATTCCTGTGCTGTTTTTACATATAATTTCAAATGCATTCTTCATTAACCACTTAGCCTATAAAGGATTTGAGGCAGGAAAGTCTGGGTTAGTCTGCACCAGAGGATTGCGGAGTCGTAGCTGGCATGGAAAAAAGGAAATGATACCTGTGCACATCTAAAGATTAACAATAAGCTAAATCTCTCTCAAATACCTTTAGCTTTTGAGGAGTGGCAAGTCAAAATCTCCTCTTAGCAGCTAGCTCTGTTGTTACCATAAATCACACACTATCCTGACTCTAATCCCTGAGAACCTGGGAATTATTCAGACTGTTAGACTTTTCAAACTGTTTACATATGGAAGTGAAGCCAATGCAGTCACACTGTGCACATATGAATTCTCACGAGCAGGAGTATGTGTCTGCCTCCTAGAAACCTTTGAAGCCCTTTGCTAATATCAAACAACTTTTGACAAGTATTCGGAAAATAGAAAGCTATTCCTTTCCCTCCCCCCCTCAATTTTGTGCAAGCAGGTTACACAGTAGAGGATATTCTTCAGCTGCATCATCACTGGCGAGAAAACTGTTCAGAGGCACCAGAATAAGCACAAGGGAGAGATGTCAAAAAAGTCTCTACCGTGGGGAAAAGCGTCAGTCAAAATTTAATGTCAGTCAAAATTTAGTGTACAAAAGACTCCTTAACATGTGCCTACAAGATGCAGACCCAGCAGCCCCAACACCAGTGGATCCAGCCAGGCCCCACACTTCTCTGCAAGCAACAAGTCTTTCTTGTGGAAAACGCTGCCTCAACTCTTCCCCTAATGCTTTTGAGCAGGCCTAAAGCTCTTGTGAAAAAAACAAGGCACCTGAGAGCAGAAGATGGGTCCAAACCAGCAGTGTTTTACCCGAATCTCCCCTGAAACGTGAGTGCTGGCATCATCACGGCTGAACAGCACGGAACAACTCATGGACAGTTTCACAGGCCTTAAACTACCTTATATTTTTATTATGAATCTCTCTCACTGGGTCAAAAGTTTTAATAAAGAAGGACAAACAACATCACTAGAGAGCACTTGTGGGAAAACCAAAATTGGAGACAGTCAGTGGTTATAATCTCAAATAACACACTAACAGTGTTCATTTTGGAGACGAGCTCTCGTTAATCAGAGAACATTATTAGTGAGTGATTCAATCTTTCTGAAGCGTGTTTATATGTCTCAATATGAGAACATTTCAGATCCATTCAAGGAACCTAAAAGCGGTCACTGCTTCCAAAGCTTTTCCCAGCCAGAATTGCTGCGGACAGCAAAGACAAGAGGCATTAATAACAATTATTGTTCAATTAGCTGCTGTCAAATCTGGCCACCAGGGTGTTTGCTGCTGGAAACAAATGCTTGCATGTCTTCTTTTCTACTGTGTATTTGAACTATTAACTTGACGTTTGCATTCATTTGTACCTTAATTTAGTCACGATTTTTTGGGGTTTTTTTTGGTGGGAAGGATAGGAAGGCATGTGAATTTCTTTTATTCAACGTCAAACTTTGCTTGCTTTCTTAAGAGCCAGAAGGCTCACACAAGTACTGTGGATAATTCAGCAGGAAACTCCAAAGAAACTCCTTGTCATTAAAGGTTTAGCTGCAGAAGGGTGTTTTCAAAGAAGCCTATTCATTAATATCTTCTCTTTTGTGTGAGTAACACTGCAAAGCCCTTAATGTTTAATTTCTTTGCATATAAGAGGTATTACTCACGGTGACAAAAGCTTCATTTTCACTAAGTGCCTAAGCCAGGCAAGATGTGGTCAGACATAAGTAGCTTCCAAAAATGCAGAAATTAAATAGGAAATGGAGGAAAATGGGCTAGACATTTTAAAATGAATATGCAAGTAGTTTTTAATGCTGTGATGCTCACTGTTGTATCTGGACATGTTCTAGCAGTCCATAGAGGAATAAAATGGCACATAACTGTGTAATGTGTCTGTTCTCTCCCTAGAGGGAAAGAGGTGTGATCTGAAGGGCATTTAGGTTTGGAGTTGACTTCTTAAAATAGACTTGTTTTCTCTGACTTAGTATTTGAGAAACCAAGTCAGAGATGTCTCTTGCCCTTGCAGCAAAAAAATACAGAGATCTGTGATAATTCTTGAGGTCTCAAACCATACATGGCTTATGAAAATCTCTCTCTAACCCTAAAGGGGTTTTTCTGTGTGTGTGAAAGAAGTGCTTTGCTCAGTCAGATTTGTTGTAACAGACAATACTTGTAAGATAAAGCACAAGTTCTAGATATTTTATAGAATAATCCCACAGACAGCTCTGTCAAGTTCAGTGTTAAGAGGGGTCTTCTGAAAACTTTTTCCTGAAAGGACATCATGCTGCCCTACCCATGTACAAACCATCAAAGACCTGAAAAACACCAGCAAAGTTATTAGCTGAGGGTCATCAGCATATTGGGAAGCTGAATATATAGAGGTGTTTCGAAATGGTTAAAACATGAGATATAGGCATGAAAGTCTGCTTCCAGCATTCATTTCTCCCACTGTAAGTGTAGCCTGCTACAATACAGCACCTGATAACTATCTGTGTCCAGAGGGTGGATTTGGAAGAAGCTAAGTAATATAGTCCTTCCACTTGTAGTAAAATAAACAAAAGGCAAGGACAGGGGACCAGAGGAATGAAATCTCAATTATCTGCTACTCCTAAATACTTCCTGCTAGAACAATTTGTAAGTTGACAAACTTAATTAGCTTCTTTACCAATATTTTCCAGATGTTCAGTTTTTTGTTAGTCTACTTAAAACAGATGTTTTCTGTATTTAATCGCACGACTGTGGCAAAGTTTTAGTCACCAACAGACCAATAGCCTATGAAAACTAAGCTCATCCAAGCAGCTAAGACACAGACCAGTGCAATTTATTGATGAGCTAATCTCCAGAAAATGTAGTTGTGAACAGCAATGAAGTTATACAAATAACTTAGTAGATGGACAGTAAAAGAAGTAAAGGCTTGAAAATTCAGTCTTGTACAAATGGTGTCAGTGGCAAAAGCTCATGGATTTGAATGCTGTCAGCATTGTGAAAGAATCATAGGCTTTACAATGGGCCTTTGGAGAGCAGTAAAATATTTCCTTTTGAGACACTGAACACTTGAGGTAATAAATAAATATAATTAATAAAACCTTTTCCCTCTGATGGTTGATGATAGGAGAGAGACATCACACTGAAGCCACAGAGAGAGTGTGCAGGTGCCATTTTCTTCTTTTGATAAACATAATATTTCCAAAAGTGCAGTATCTCGTATTATTTTTTATGTTAAGGACAATGAAAGTAAAAGAGGTGTTTAGAAAAGTTATGACTGTTTCCAAGTAACAACAAAGAGCTAAGAGCAATTGCAAAAATACATGTTAGTATGAATTCCAACTACCTTCCATTAACTGTTTCATTAATTAACATTATAATCCATTTCAGGTAAAGATTAGTCAACAGTTATTTGTGTTGCTGAAAAACAACCGGAAAATAGAAAAGCAGCAATGGTTGTGCTGTCTGTATCCCATAACTATGCAAAAGCTTTATGTCAGGTTGCATGGGGAGAATTCCCAAACTAAAAAGAGCAGGAATGTAAATCAGAAGTCTCGAGAAATCAACAGGAATGTAATTTTTTCTTTCTCATCCAATGAACCACATCATTAGCCTCTCTGAATCCTGCTACCTATCTTTCCCAGCTCACTGTTTCAAACGTAGACTTATACTCCTCACTCATGCTGATCAAGATGCATCACAAACTGAGACACGTGAAGTGCATTTAGACTGCACAGAGAAATCCCAACTGGCTACACACAAATTAGCCCCTAGACCAGAATTTGTAAAGACATTTGAAAGGGTTCTTTGGAAGCCAGTGCAGACCCAATAGAGCAAAAGCCATGTGAAAGGAAGTGACGAATTAGAGTAGGATCCACCAGCTGGGGTCAATTCCATCACGTCTTGAGTCTATGGATCCTGTGCTGCCTGCTCAAGGTGAACCTCTTTTAGTAGGTTAGACTGGATAGTCTCCAGAGGACCCTTCCAACCTCTACCATTCTGTGATTCCTCCTATTTTTAATTTTTTGTGGTGCAAAACCAGAGTTCTATTTTGTTCCCTTAAACCCACACAACAGACGACAAAAATGCAAATAGTATGTTAGACTTTCAAGCATGGGCCAAGATTTTAAAAAATGTCTTTTGAATTTTCAGTCTTTTTGAATTCTTGTGAAGTTACAGCCTTGCAAAGGTGATCATGAAAACATTACGGCAGGGTGTGGTGCTACATTTCGCCCTGGGAATTGGAGGGAGGGAAGAGAAGGGAGACACAAAAGAAGAATATATCTTTTATTTGAAAAAGCCACATACATAGAAATATATGGAAATTAAATTTCAAGTGAGCTATTGAAAAGGTCTCAATTTTCTTTTGAAAGGGCATCATCATCTCATCAAAATTGGTAGCAGTTAACAGAAAATGTTTAAAAAATTGGTCTCATCTATCACTAATAAAATGTGCTAGTTCTGAAAGCATTGTCATTTTCCAAACAAAGAGTGAACTCTTCCACCTGCTCTAGGTGAAAACAATTAACAAAACTAGAAGGCTAATGAGATGCAAATTGCCTCCATGGAAGAGCAGTTCATTTGCAATTCTTTCTCAAAACACCTTTGTTAAAGAGATCTAGAAAACAAGGTCTTCCTCTACAGTACAGGCTTTTGAGAAACAGGTTTTTTTCTTGTGCATACTGATATTCCTCCTACTATCTCTGGAACATTTCCACTGCAAAGATGCTTACCAAATGAGTGATTTAATGGTTATTTCAATGCAAAATATAGTGTCCACCTTTTTGAATATGTCATTAAAATTTATCAAGCAGCCTTCAGACAGGATGATCAGACCTCTCTGTCAAATAAATTTTACACTCCACAGCAGAATGAACTTTGAAACATAAGGTTAAAAATACGGACAGAAAACCTTGTTTCACTAACAAGTTACAGTTGTTGGGAAGGGGTGGCAGATAGACTCTGAAGAAAAAAGAAATTAAATAGAAGATATTTGGTGACATTGCAGATGCAGCTAAAAAGCATCCTTTAATACCATCTACATCCCTTTCTAAAATCTGCATTGTGTTATCCTCTTGAAATGAAAGCCACGAATAACTCTGAAATTGTAAATACATTTTGCTGTGGTCCTAGGAGTAGCTGGTGGGTTTTGAAACATGAACTCAGCAGCTTTTCCAATAGGTGTAGCTATGCTGATCCAAAACCAAAGGTGGACTTTCTAAGTATAGCTTCCTCACTCCGTGTCTCCTTTTATCACCATTTAAGAATGCCCTCACAATCATACTTAATTAGGAAAGAACAGAAACAAGAGCTGGTTAATTTGTCTTTCTCTCCTTCACTTCAAACACTGCAGGACTTGTATTCAAGTTATCACCCTTTCCCAGTGTGTGTCAAAAAAAACCTAAAACCCAGTAGGAACTATCCTGGCTTGGCTTATGTGTTTACTAATTTCTTCAATATTTTATACCAACTAGTCCCTTCTAGTCCATATTCTTAAAAAAAATGAAACCATAGTTCTGTAGCACAGAACACTTATGAATAAGGGTCCTATGGGCTTTACCTGTATCAGAAATGGCCACAGACGTGAACTATGAAATACCAACCTAGGTCAGCATTTGAGACAGAAATTCAACTCAGATGCATTTGCTAGAAAAGAGAGCAAGATCATTTCTCCCCATACAGCATCATCCTAGGCTACAGATGGTGGCTGTTGTGAGTCCAGTTTGCAGTGAATTTCCAGCAGTTAATAATGAACATACCCTCTTTGCCTCAGAAACTTCTTTTTCTATGTGCATGTATGCTTGGAAGTATGTGCATGCGAATCTGCTTATGTAGCAGCAAACAGACATTCTCTGCATCTGCTGCAGGAAGGTGCCCACCGTTCCCTTGCTGCTCAGGTCTCCCTGCAGCAGGACAAACATTCTGCAGACTTGGTGTAACATCACTGCTGTGCTTTGCTGAAAAGAACACTCTGTCAGTAATAGGTGACAGTTTTTTATTTAGCCAGTAATAGGTGCTAGTTTTTTATTTAGCCGCCTGGTATCTTGTGAAACATTTGGAGAATTTTGAGGCGCTATGAAAGTGTTTAGAGCCCATTTTACAATCCTGCTGGTGCCATCTACTGCTGAATTTTGGCTCTAACAGAGTGTGCTTTCAGAAGAGCTGAGGGTCCTACCTGCTCCAGAGCACAGTGCAACTATCTCTCTGTATAATTTTTAACACACAGGCAAATCTGCAGCACAAATTACACTTATACACCAGCTACATGGCAGAAGCTAAGAGTACAGACCCTTAAATGGTGTTTATGGCTAAGTACCAAAACCAGGTGAAAGTCTTAAAGAACAACATCGATGGGAGATTTACATATAGAGCCCTGCAAGATCCTTTCTTCCCTCTGTAGGATGTCAGCACACTTCCTGCACTTTTCTTTGTGTTCCTAACGTGTTAAAAATCTCAGTTTTGAGAGAGAAGGTTTTTCCACAGCCAACCACAATGACTGGTCTCCTCTGAATAAGGTCACTGCACTTCAGTCATTGCAACACTCACCTGCGCAGGGACAGGAAGATTCAAGTCAAACACCTTTGTGAGGTTCAGCTACTGGGCCCTGGCCCAAGGCAGCAAGGGGTAAGTACTGGGACCTGGGACAAGAGGCAGACATTTACAAAACTCATTGTGCTATCATATTTGAGGCTGAACAAAACCCACAAAGTGCATCCCGTGTGAACCAAGGCAGTTCCAGAGACAACTCCCTCTCTCACGCAGCACTTGTAGCATAAGTCAGAAAGGCTTAATTACACCCTTACTGGACCTAACCCACCTAAACATGTTCCTCATCTCACAGTTCACAGGGAGGGAAGCTGTCAGAACATCTGGCAAGTTCTGTCCTAACTGCTTCTAGATTTTTAGAGTATCTGTAGTTCCCAGGGAAGAGAACAATCCTTCATGCAGTGGATTGGAGGGACCACGTCTTAGACACTGCCCCTAACAAATCTGTTTTGTGAGCCAAGAACACGGGAAGAGTAGTGGGACCAAATAAGAATTACTTTTCCCTTCTGCCTATTAAATTTGCAATCTGTCTTTGGGTATCCTGGATGGAGCACAGTATAGAGAACCAGATGGAGCTTTGATTGTTTTATGAATAAGTTTATTTAGCATGGTTGCTTAAAATAGCAGGGAACTAGGTTAGACCTATTGGACTGGAAGACCTTACATCTCATATATAACTACAAATAGCTTTATAAGCCTTTTTCCTGAATGTAAACATTCCTATTTTCTTTCAATCTTTTATGCTCTAATAATCTTTCCTCATATAAACAGAAACATGCCACCCCCCAAGAAACACAGTTTCTGGGGCCTCAATGTGCATAAAAAGGACTGATCCAAACCTACACTGAGCGAAGGTGACTGCTGAAATTCTTGCACCAGTCAACAGCACAGCTGCTCCAGGTCCTTCAGACTGGCTGGAAGCTAAATTCCCAACAATGCTTATGGTTTATTTATTTGAAAAGAAAGCCCTTACTGTCTCTCAATGGAGACAGATAATTCCCACGTCCTAAGGAGATGAATTTTCATACCTTGTTTGCCTGCACTTATTGACACACTTTGCAGAAGAAAGAGAACAAAGTGTGAAGAAGAGTTGTCTGGCAGGTCAACACACATGGAGGTGCAGACAGGAAAGGATGCTTTGCTCTGGGACCTTTCTAATGTGAAACAAGTAGGAGCACAGGCAGTGCCCTAATCCAGCTGAAATTCCCAGGCTGCTTCATTTTGGTTTGAGTTCAGCAGTCTCCACCTTTCATCCTCAACCGTTGGCTGTTTCTCCTTATCTCTTCCCACCACCAAAGGAGCCAGGGAGCTTAGACACGATGGTTCTGATGCCACAAGTGCTTACTGCAAATACATGTATATTATACATTTAAATAATCTTTCTTTGCCCGGGGCTTTGCAAACACTGCTTTAAACAACAAGCAAGTAAAATTGGAAGGGCCAAAATAAATGATCTGTTGTTGACAAAGCCACCCACCATGTGCTGGTTCAGGTGGGCTGAATGATGCTGAGAACTTAATTGTCTGTAAAACTAAACATCAGATAATTGAGGCTGCTTAAATTAATTTCAGAACAACAAAAAAGATCAGCTTCCAAACAAAATCCCAGTGTTTTCAGTAACAATCTTGCAGCTGATATACCCTCTAGTGGCAAACAGCCTTTTCTCTTATTGTAATATCAAACCAGATGCAAGCTTTTCCTTTTTCCTACAAACACCTCTTTGCCCTTGGGGATCAGGGTTGCACCATTCCAGGAGGAACATTCCTAATGGACTGTAGTTCACATATTGCTTTTGTTATACTGCTCTAGATTAGTTTTGCCAGTGAATAATAACAAAAATGCAAGCAGGCAATTTGGAGCAAAAGGCTCAAACCCAAAAAATAAATGAAAAAAAGGTTACTTTGCTCCACCGCATTGTAGCTATTCCAACCCAATAGTAAGTAGTCCACTAGGAGTCTTTTATCTAAAGTGTGCAATGTATTAAATTTGATCTCATTTTTAGATCTCCTGAAATATGCAAGACCTGTATTTATTACTCCATAACATCAGAGTCAAATGCTGAGCCAAAGGCAAACATCACGACTGGCTCATTTAGTTTGAAAAAAACTAAAGCCTGCAGCCAGAACTCCTCTTCCTCCCCATCTGACCTAAATCTCTACACTGTGGCACCTCTCTGAAGCAAGTCATGCTTGCCTTTTGAAGAAGAGATCATTGGTTTTAGAAGTCAGTGAGAGTGTTTGATACATTCACCACCACCTGCATTCCTCTCCAAATGAACAGCCCAAACCTCCAGGCTAATTACACTAATATCGTTAAGAGTCTATCCCTTTTGTGAATTTAAGGAGTCATTTGCCACTTGGGATTTCTTTCTCTCCCTTTCTATCACGTCCATGTTGTCCTTCTACAAGCATGTTTTAAAATTATTTTCCAATGGAAGCCTGTGAGATTTTTTTAAGAGAACAATCTGCTTCTAGGCTTCATACATTGGTCCCAGAAAGACAGTCTTTGTAGGAACGGTGGGAAAGCCATCTTTAAAAGGAAGGCAGTAAATTCCCACAGTCTACAACTTCACAGATATCCCTCAGAAAAAGTCCTTTACTCTCTTTCCAGTTTGTTCAACAGACACATCTCATGGCAGAAATTAGCACAATACATCCAACTAAAGCAAGACCCCACTTTCTTGCTTGGTAAAAAGTCTCCCCTACAGCCTTCCTCTTACACCCATCCCCGGCTAACCTTGCCTCTGACCTTCTGGTCAGTCAAAGAAACTGCTCTTCATGGTCCCAGTTTCCTAGTGACCTCCTAAAAAAATTAATCTAAGCCCCAAAGTCTGATTGTGTTGGTATTTCTGGGTGACCTCTCCAGAAATATTTATATGGTGTGATCTTGATATAATCAGAGAGTTAGTTTGTAACCTCAATATCCAGCATGACCAGGGGATACTGTACAGCCAGTCTACTTGGTATAAATCTGCCCAGGGCTAACAAGGAAGAAAAGTACAAATATGAAATACTACAGGATTTTGAAAAACAAAAAAAATTATTCTGTCAGCATTCCTTAAGTTTTGCTGTCATATCCAAGCTTTGGTTGCTCTTTCCCATCCAGATCCTATCTTGCAAACCACATGCTCTCACTCAAGACAAAGTCATAAAATGCCTGGAGAACGAAGCATGCTTTGTATTGAGGCTTGAAAGCCAAATTACTCAGTTTAGCCAGGCTGCAGGATAATGACAGATTCCAGAGAGTAGAATTGTCCTGTGTCCCCTGTTAGTTATCAGAACACCAGAAGTATACACTTCAGCCCTCTATTTGATCAGAGTGTCTTGACGTTAATGTATAAGGGTCAGTTGGTCTCCGAGGAGTATAGAACCAAAACATAATGAGTTTTAAAGCTCAAACCACAAACTCTGAATTATTCTCCACCTGCATTTCATAAACAGGATTATGCTGGAGTAGCCTATTTTGAAATATGACCACTTCTCACATGGCTGGACCGCCCCAGTTCTGCCTCAGGCTTTGGATGTTTGCCTTCATGGGTTCTTGCTAGTTTGTTCCACCTTCATCATCAACTCATGTAAAAGAGTGGTCATTAGGTTTCTTGTGAGTTTTCCCTCTGCTGCGCAATGAACACCACGGAGGTTTGTAATAGAAGTTTTTACCAATATCATTTTCCACTCTGGGTTTGGGAAATAATAATTGAGAAGGGAAACTCCTTCTCAGTTGGGGTTGATTTTAATCCAGCCTGTAGGACATCTCTCATTTGAAGATAACCTTTCCAATCTGGAACAAGGATGTACTTTGCAGCCTGTCAGAGTTGGGCACCATTTTGCCAAGTTACGTTATTTGACCAAAAAGTTCTACGAAAACCTTCCTAATTGCTACAAGATTTAAAAAGGAAAAGAATAGACCTGTTCTATGTGGTTACCCTGAAGCACTTCTGCTTAGAATGGCACAGTGGTGGAACAACTGCAAAATGTACTCTGCTCACTGAACACCAAATTGTTTGGATCATTTTCTAATAGTGAAAGGAAGAAAAATATGTAAAGGTAATTATGACATTTTTCATTGTTTTCAATAAATCTAAGCCTCTAATTACCTGAACTATTTATGAGAGCATTTAGATGAAGTGTGTTAGCTTTCTTTTCCTCAGGGCTCAACAGTTATAGGGCTTGTTCCAGTAATCCAAGATTATTCCCTCATTTTCCCTGTCCCTTTGCTCCATTAACCTGTTTGCATTCAGAGATCTATTTAAAGAACTTTGCAGCATTTACACTAACATAATATAATTGATATAGAAATTACTTGAGCCTGTTTCAGTCTGTCAGCTTGAGAACAGAGAAGAATATTGTGTTTTCAGGAGCAACAACTTACCATGCAGAATCTTTCTTAAATTCTTGACTTTTTAATATTCTCCCCTCAAATTTAAAGTGAGTCTAAACCAAGTTGTGAGTGTGGACACACAGAATTTATGATTCTACCATTACATCCCTTAAATGGACACTGGTTGATTGGAAACTGATTTTCCAGACAGATTTTTCTTCCTAAAGAAAACAGAGTCCAAACCCAGAGCTGACAGAGGATGGTACCATCTTCAGACTTCAGATTCTTTCATTTGTCTCTCATGGCCACACAAGAATGCTGATTCCTCACAAGGTCTTCTAGGTTCATTGTAAGATGTCGTGGGTGGCTGGGAGTGAACAGCAGTGCTGCTGAGCAAGAGCTTTATAGAGGCAGTGGTAGGAACCATAGAAAGGTCTGGGTTGGAAGGGACCTTAACAATCATCCAATTCCAATTCCCCTGCCATGGGCAGGGATATCTCATACCAGACCAGGCTGCACAAAGCCTCACCCAACCTTGTCTTGAACACTTCAAGGGAGGGGCGTCCACAACTTCCCTGAGCAACCTGTTCCTGTGCCTCATCAGCCTCATTGTGAAGAATTTCTTCCTAATCTAAATCTTTCCCCCTCCAATTTAAAGTCATTTAAAGGAATTGTGTGTCTCATCTCTTCAGAAAGTTGGACAAACCCTCTGTGTAAGTGTCTTTGGCATACGAGTCTCAAGGACTCCCCTGATGTCACATCAAAGGATCAGAGGAACTAGGTTTGGGCTTCAGAAAACAGGGGATTCTCTGCGTTGATGCTCCCTCTGTTTCTCAGGGGTTTTTCATCCCCAAGGCATCCACACTGCAAGCAGGTTGCTTCACATCCAAGTTCCTCTTTAACAAACTGTGGCAGAGAGACAGACGGACTAAGGGACAGCACAAACAAATGTCCAGACCTTATATGGACAACAGGAAATCTGCCCTACCTGGTCCGGAGGTGAAAATATATAAAATATATGCATTATAAGCAGGGCCAATAAAAGGCTTAGGTTAGCTACTGTGCTTTGCCTCTGGTTAAAATACAAACTTTGTGTCACGGATTAGACTCTAACTAGAATAAACCAGTAATCAGATTTTCAGAGATAGGCATCTATTTTATATGGTGCTAAGCATTCTGGCCTTGATCAAGCAGATTATTTCTGAACAACTTTAAATCAATTGGATCAGTTCCCAAATAGACCAAAATCTCATTTATGTGCATCTGAAAGAGTATTCCAATTGAATCAGCCAGTTTAATAAAAAACATTGGCTCTGCCTACCAACTCTGACTTTCTTATGTCCTCGACCATCGTGGCTACATTGCTGCTACCACAGTAACACAGTAGGGCATGTATATCTGCAATCATATGGAGCCAATTAGGCGACTCATTGACCATTAATATCCATCATTTTGGATAAACGCACCTACATAATCCCAATCCAACGGATATCCCTCCCACTCAGATGAAGATGACTCTGTTTTTCATGCATTTTTCAGTTTCCCTTGAAAATTAGCCAGAACAAAATCAACTCTCTGCTCCCTACATCCAAAGGCTATTAAGGCTGCAAAGTCAAACACTTTAATTTAAGGGAAAATAGTATCACAGTTTGTAGGAGGATTTTGGTCTGCTCTTTGTGCGCACGTACTGTATAAACAAGACCACAGGACACCTGCCTTATGGTGTCCAAGACAGAATTGCTCTGGGGTTGCATCGGGGCTGGCCATCAAAGCAAGAAATAGACTGTACAATTTCAACTTCACTTGCTGCAATCGGGGAAGCTCTCTAGTGAATGAGGCAAAATATTAAAGAAAGGACAGCTTTGGGGATAGAAGCAGTTGGATATTTTCCTGTAAAACTGATTGTACTCCTGTCACTGCCAATGATTCCCTTTGAGAAAAGCATTTTACTTAAAATAAAACTTTTTAAAGTTGTTGCTTATTTTCAGGGACGCAAAACACAATCTGTGTGCTAATTGCAAAAGTGCCAAGCACTAATACAGATAAAATGGCCTAAGTAAATGGTTAGTTGTAGTCCAAAGACATAGAGGAGCTATTACTTTAAGAAAATAGCTTCATACATCTTCTAAGTTCTGGATAAGAGGAAAAAGGACCATAGAATCATGTCTGACAAGGTCAATGTTTTACAACTTATGTTTTCCTTCTTCAGTGAATAGGAATCATTGCTACATTGGTCTCCAGAGGAGTAAACAGGAGTGCAAAACTCAAATATGGGACACAGTGCACAAATTTCTGCTAAGTTAGGTAAATACTTCTTCAAAATAGTACTTTTAAAAAGTTAGAAGAAAATGCTAAGTAACTTCAACAGCAAAAAAAATCAGAAAAAAATCTGCTGTTTTTTACAAACTAACAAACATTTGGGTTTGTTCATCAAACTACAAAACCAGTGTGTATTCCTGATTGGGTGGATGTATCTATCCTTAGAGGGGGCATCCTTCACATGAGAAACTCAGGACTCAGACAGTTCTATCCATCACGCCTCAAACTGGTTATTGCATTTTTAAGATCTAAAGCAGTCTGGACTGGTTGAAGAACTGGCAGCTGACTGTGCTTGGAACCATGTCACTAAAGGACCTTCTCTGTGCACTAGAAGAAATAATTTTTGTTTATCCTTTATTTTCCATGTTGTTCTAATCCAGTTAAAGTCACTGCAGCCAAGTTAAAAAGGCAAAACTAAATTATTTGTTTAGGCAACGGTGGTAGTTTACGGTTTTAAAATCATATTTTACTTAGTTTAACTTATTTAAATCTTACATTTATGTTTTGTTCATTGTTTGAAGTCTTGGACTATTTTCCAAAGAACACTTTTAAGTCATCACTGGTTTTATTCCTGCTGGTATTGATCAGCCTCAGGGGAAATAACAAGCCATTCTCTTGTGCAGAACTGTAAATGCAAAATAGCATTCTGTTGAAATACAGAAACCTTCTGTGTCTCACCATGATCTGAGAATTATTATCAGGGGCGTATCCTTTAATAACTTTGAAAAATGAATAAGCTTATAACAGCTGGGAAAAGTTTTAATATACAGCTGTTACGGGAAATTTGCTGGAGTTCATGATTCACTTCTGAATTCAGTGACTGGATGAGATTAAACCTTTTCTACAAAGAGATCTTCATATTGAGATATTTTGGATTCTGGCCCATGAACAAATGTTAGACTGTCACATATAATCTAAATGCTTTTACTGTCAACCGAAAGGAAATTGTGAAATTAATTTTCACAACCTCTGTCTTAATTAGGTTTCCACTTTTCTCATTATAATAGTTGACAGTCTCCAAAGACTTTAAAATTGGTATTTGTTTTCTTCACCTTCTGAATCTATGTCATCCCATCACATATGTTACTTCAAGTCACCTGGTAGAAGCAAGAGTACAGCTGCACGCAAGCTGACAGAATCAGACTGTATTTCCAGGTGAGTGTGTACCTGGTGAAAGACACATTCCCCTCGTGCAAATCTGGAAACACCCAAATTCTTGACTAACTGTAAAGTCCACACCACTTGCAGCAAAACTAATACCTTTTGATAACCTGAGGTTATCAAAAAAGTAATTTCCTTTTTCAAAGCTGCATGGAAATGGATTTGATTTGCAACCAAAGCCATAACTTCGGCAGAGCCATGGATGAAGAGGTGGTAGAACTGCAAAGCTGAAAAGGGCATTGGCACAAGGACTGACACACTGCGCTCTGTTTGTTCACCTTTCCCTTCTAGATCTCATCTTTCCTCCTCCTCCTCACCATCCTGGGACTCAGAGGTTATCTGGTGGAGCCACAACAGCAATGAATTGAAGAGCTATGACAGTTGTTGGAAGAGAAGTGCACAGAAAACAATCCAAAAGGGAAATACCAATGATTACAAATAAATAATGATGAAACAGACTGTTTTAGTAACAAACTTGCTGCGGTACCACAGATTAGAGAAGCCGCTATAAATGGCTCTGAGGAGAATTTTGCTGACATTAGTTGGCGATTCTCTTTCTTCTCTCCTTATTTCTTCAGAGGGAGTTGGGAATTATGGGAACTTGCACGTTTCCTTGATTTATGACCCCAGAAGCAATCAGATCCACAGTGCCTCCTATGTTGGCTCAGACCAATGATACAGAGCTCCCCATGTCCCAGAGACCTACACATGCTCTAACCTTGGCTGAACCCTTCTACCATTAGTCTTGATAATTGATGGAATCCAAGGAGAAATGACTGCAGTTTAATAACATTCGATGGTTTCTGGGTGACTAGTGGTGTGTGACTAAAGCAACGTTTAGGTTAGGCATTACCCAATGCTTTTCAACAGAGGCCACAAGGGAAAAGGAAAGCAGGAGATCTGGAGGAAGAAGGTCTCAAAAAAGTGGAAAATAATTTCTGAGTTTCTTCCTTATGAACATGGCATTTTCAGTCCTACTGATGTGGTAGATGATAGGCTTTGGAGAGTGTTCCTCAGGCTGAATTAATTGATTAAAACTTGCATAAATAAATAAAGCAATTTTACATCTGTTTCCCAGGTACGGGAGGACTTAAATCTTCTTGTCTCATTTTCTGCTGACATGAGAGTAAAGTTAGATCCAACAATAATTACAGAAAATCTTAGGGAAACAGGTTTATTAAGATCCATTATGCTGTGGACCTGTTTATGATATCTTGCTGGACCAGAGCTCAATCATGTGAAATACCCACCCACACACTCCCAAAGCCTCAAATATACCTAAGCAAAATGGATGTTATTATGTTTTAACTTTGCACTGCCCTTATTCACATCTGCCACATGTGGATACAAGTGTAACATTATGCAGGAACACACGTTTCACTTTGATAATGTAGAGCTAATAAATTTTTAATGACTTGAATATTACACGGTTTAAGTGATATAGTATGTTCCAAGGTAAATAAGCTATCTGTGTTGGGGTTTTTTCTGGCTAAACAACATGATAATGGCATAGAAAGAGGAAAATACATTTTGCACTGACAAATCCTTGATAGATGCTGCCTACATGGGCAAATTTGCAGCCCACCAGAAATAATCTCTTTGCAAAACGGAATACCAAAGACACCACAACCTAGAATTTTGTAGTATGAAACAATCCACCTGAGTATTCTGTGCCAAATATGCAAAGTGTGTATCTTTTCAGCTAAAGGAAGAAAATCGGTGATGGATAGCTAGTAAGGACCATTAACATACAAATGGTAAGTTCTGCTAACCAGCAACATAAGGCAGTGATACCTTCATGGTTTAAAGAAATCAGCTGCAAAAGTTCAGTTCTCTTCAGTCTCTTACAGCTATTTAACAGATACTTGGTCCAGAAAATTGCCAGGACAGCCCATCTACTAGAAGGTATGAAATATACAGCACTCAATATCCAGAAAAACACCTACATAAATCTTTTAGTAAGAGAGATCAGAACTATCTAGCTCATAATAACAGATCAGAAGATACAACCAGCTTCTTACTTTCCTGCAATACCGGAGAATGTTTTTTCCCTTTCAACTTGAAGAAATATGTCTTCACAGAAAGCAAAATACGGGATCATAAGAAATCTTAGAAGATGTCATGGTCATTATATCACCATGAGCTATGGCAAGGGGAGTGGTGAGGGAGAATGGTATTTATGGCCAAATTTTCAGAAGCTTAGCATGGAAAATGCCAAGTTGCTTTAAAAATCAGGCTGCTCCTTCTAAATTCTATCTGGGAGCTGTTTTCCTTTGAAAATCTGGCTGTAATAATGTGCAAACAATGTTCTGATGGTAAAAGAGCCACTGCTGGGTGCATATTTAATTTATGTGTATTTAATCATCCATGATAATACAGTAAGACTCGTTGAGTACAAGATGTGAGATCAGGCTGCTGCCCATATGTAGAGAACAAATTCGTACTAACCACAGTAACACATATGCCTAACGCGACCAGAGCTTTAAGCCAAAATCTAGGACTTGCTAAAGTATCAATATGGAAGACATATGTTCTTCATGATATAAATCATGTTGCTTTTCATCATATTACTTGTGTAGTCCAGTTTATGGAGTAAAGCAGCTTAGCAAGACTTGTTTGGGTGGATGGAAAAAGCATGAATTCTAAGTAAAACTCCCATAGCTCTTGTTTGATAGGCACCTAGTTACTCCAAGCAATGTGGGTTAGTAGAGTTAAACTAATAGCCAAGATGAGCAAACCTTTCCGTACCATACCCCATCTGGAAACACAGGTGACACAACTTGTCAGAGACTTACTGTCTTTATTACACTCAATCTAACCAGAGAAATCAGAGCTTCTATAAAAGTGCTGTTATCACAGAATCACAGAACAACCAGGTTGGAAGGGACCCATCGGATCTTCTAGTCCAACCATTCCTATCTAACACTAAACCAAGTCCCTCAAGACCTCATCCACCCTTGTCTTAAACACCTCCAGGGAAGGTGAATCAACCACCTCCCCGGGCAGCCTGTTCCAATGCCCAATGACCCTCTGCGTGAAAAACCTCCTCCTAATCTCCAGCCTAAACCTACCCTGGCGGAGCTTGAGACCATTCCCTCTCGTCCTGTCCCCTGTCACTTGGGAGAAGAGGCCAGCTCCCTCCTCTCCACAACCACCTTTCAGGTACTTGTAGAGAGTAATGAGGTCTCCTCTCAGCCACTTGCATACATTTCACTAGACAACTGTGATCCTTCCTTACATCATTACAATGGCCGTGGCAAGCATTTCTCAGGCAAAGCAATTAATTAACTTAATGGTTTAAAATATAGAACTGCTGTGCTTTGATTTAAATTCCTTCTTTAAGCTATTTACATGCTGAATATTGTAGTGCTGGGACAACAGATCCTCTGGAAACTACCAGGAATGTAAGCTCATTTCCAGGAAATTTCTAATGCTGCTTCTTCTAACCGGGATTACTTCTCCAACTTGAACTCCAAAAGATCATTCTTCACAAATAGCTGTTAATCATCCAGGAGTACTTACAGATATCACCTGCAATTCCCATTTCCTTAGCTCAGTTAAGCCCTCGGTAATTAGATGAAATGATTACATGTCATATTTTTCATTTGAGAAGAACAAGCAGTGTAAAGCTTTAATTTGATATTAATTGAACAGAAAAATAAAACAAACACCTTGGGCGCTGCCAACTCTGCTTTGTTAAGAAAGGAGGGAAATTACAGTTTATCCAGTGCAATGCTATGGACCTTGTGCTTACTCTGCAGGATTGGCAGCATAATATTTAAAGACCAGATTGGCAGTTCAGAGCTTTAACCTGTATTCAACAACGTTTCTATCAAAGGTACTTCTTGTTGAAAGGCACAGAGAGAGAAAAATGATGATTTTTCATTATCCTTCATGGTAGATGCTTAGGGAATGCTTGAGTCAAGACTGGATGGGAAACGAGATGGGGTTGTCTGCTCTCCTCACTGTAGGAAGGGCTGCAGGGAAACTGCAATCTGCCCTCCAGCACCAACCCAGGGCTGAAAAGCTGGGATACCTCAGAGCAGAGATCTGACCATGCTGGCTGTTAAAAGCCAGATTTAGGTCTGGATGCAATGCATTTATGTTAACATGGTATTAATAGGAACTGTTAATCTGGAAACTTCCTGTAGTTTAGCCAATAGCTTCCCCTGTGGACTATTAAGACCTGCTGAGAGCAGGAGCTGTGCTGCAGCCAAACCAATGAATCTATGCCATGCAGGTTCATCACGTCTTATCTCTGCTGCCTTGGGCAGATCCGTGCAATTCCTAGCTTAGCAGCACTCATGTGCTATTAAAAACTAACATGTCTCCTCACCCTGCTAAGCATTTCTTGTTGGAGAGTCAATATAGTAAGACTTTAAGCTCAAGGGTTTCCCCTGGTACAGCAGAGAGGAGTAGCCTTATACACACGAAAATACAGGCACTTTCTTAGGTGTCCATTCTACCTTCAGCTCCTTAGTTGAGGTAGGAAACATCCTGAACACAACAGGGTTAAAGCCAGTCTGACAAATGAGGTAAAGCATGGAAAATATGAAGACAGCTATTTGGTAGCACATCTGAACCCTAGCACAGCAATACCATCTGCAATCACTTAGAGGTGCCCCAGTAAAGCGCAGCCCGGAATGCCTGGCTAATAAAGTGTCAGCAGCAGGGGGATTACGAGGGAGATTTACAAGAGTGCATGAGTTTAGTTGCTGCTGGAGACATCCGATACACTCTGTGCTTGATTCCAGGCTTTGAGACGGCAATGAAATAAGCCCACAGACTTGTTTCAAAAAGCATTTTAAAGTGAACACTTCTCTCCCGCCTACCTGCAGCAGTCCCGTCGACTCTGCATCTTGGCCCCTGGCTTGCCAGAGGAGTCTGAGGAGGATATTGCTCACTTCTCATTTTTTAAACAGCAGAAGAGGTAGGCTGTGACACAACAGCCTGGTTCCCTGGCTCCTGGGATGACAGTCCTAAGAGAAAACGAAGGGTTAATGCCTTGATGTGACATGCAACTTTCTCCTTTTCCCATTCTCTCCCATCTCTTAAAGCTTGTGTGCAACAGAGTATAAACCATTAAGTTTCAGCCAAAACTTGCAAGAGCAATAGGGAGGTAAGAACTGAGGATTTTTCTCAGGCTCATTTCTAACTTTTAAATAATGGTCTTAAATAGACATATGATCACTATTTAAATCTAAATTAGATGAAGCATGAATAAACATACTGTAGTGAACACATCAGCCCAGGAAAGCTTGATTAGAAGAACAAATGCTGCTTTTTCAGTTTGTAAGTGATGGACTTCCCAGATACATTTTCAAATGTGCTTTCTTTTTATGAATTGGACTTTCCAAGAGGCAATTAGAATGATTTAGACAAAATCAAAGAGCAAAATATTTTCCCTTCATTGTCTAAGGCAACATAAATAACTACTAAGCTTATTACTCATTTACTAAATGAAAAGGGAAAATATTCTGTGCTTTGTTTCTGCGTCTGACACATAGATGTGAAATGGGTAATAGCTTCAGCCACAGCTCTGTCACTTATGACAAAGCTGGCCTATGGCTCCAGTGGAATCACCTATATGATAAAAGTTTGTATGTGCTGAAGTGTTTGCAGGATGAAGCTCCTCACCACCTATATATCAGGCTGCCTTTTGGCAGTTCATCAGAGTGACGGCCCAGCGACCCAAGTGCCCTATTGAAGATGTGAGGGGCTATGAAAGCAGAAAAGGAATGGTAACAAGGAATGCACTTGCTCAACCTAAGAAAGTAATTGGAGATATTGTTCACTCTGGATATTCATCAAGCCTGGAGGCTAAATTCTGGCCCCATGGGAGCTGGTCGCAAGCCTCCATTGATTTCAGTAAGGTCAGGATTTCACTAGTGATTTATGGAATGAACTAACATGACATTTTAACAATCGGTTTTAGTGGTTGGAAGTGTTATTCACTGCAGAGGTAAAGCATTGTTTGATTTTATGTGACAGTGTACCTTTAAAAACAGGCAACCTGCAAGGCAACAGTATAAAGTTCAGCACTTAAATTACATGATGATGAGGAATGACACCAGAGAATGAAATCAACGAAGTGTTCCCTTTCATTCCTCTCATACTCTCAAAAATCAATAGTTATGAATATAATGTTACCAGCTAATTTAAACCACTTCCCCTCAACTTTAAAGCTGTTTGTTTGCTGTTTTCTTTCATTTCCGGCAAATCATAGCAAAAAAACATTGTTTGCTTTCAATATGAACAAAGCATGAGAATCCCCCATCACACATGAATTGTTCATGGATGATACAGAACAAATAATCAAAAACAGGTCTCCTATTCAAATACATATCTGGCTGAATATACGCATTAATAATAGCTATAAAAATATCTTTGTAGACTCTGTTGTCAATTTTGCCATTCATAATAATTTCCATTTTCAGCTCCAAGTTAAAACAACACCAGGAGAATTATATAGTAGGCCTTTGGACAACTTAAAAAAAATTTAAGACCTTAGTAAAAGAATCACTTGCTTCCTGTAAAAATCAGATTTCTGTGGTTTGATATTTGCTGCTATCTTGAATAAAAAATGTTCTAAGCAAGAGCATAAAAAAGTATTTATAAATAGTCTTTAACTGGATTTATTATAATAGCATGTTTTGATTTCTCATTTGATTTTCCTTTGCTCTGTTTTGGTTTGGGTGGGGTTTTTTTTCAGAGAATAAGTCGTTAAAAATGTGACTGTGAAAAGAGGGCTGGAAGGTAGCTCCACTTGACTTCTCCAGCTATAGAATAGAACCAGAACACATTTATCCCATAAGAGCAGATAAACTTGCTCAAGGTGGGTGCTGGTTTTGTTCTAAAGCTTTTCATCAGGGTTTCTTTCTGAACACTGTCTGCTGTGCTGAGCTCTGGCTGCTCGGTGCCTGCCAGTCTCAGCCCAGCTCTCCAAAGCAGTGACTCTGTCATTACTGCAGCAAGACAGAGCAGCCCAGATCCAATGAGCTCACAAACGTGCTTTGGAGTTGGAGAAGTTCAAAGCCCATCTTCCCTTGTCTCCTGAAAATCACTCCTTTAGATCAGAACACTACGTCTGAAGTCCACAAAGGGTAATAGGGTTGATGAGATGAATAGAACTGCCCAGTGGTGTTCATGCAGTTTGAAGAGATTCCGTTAGTGTTGTATGTGATGTTTTCTTGGTAAGTTTCATTTCAAGGATTTTGACTTGTAGCTCTGGGAAAAACCCTCTTATAATAAAGGAGGAGGATGATGCTTTTTCACATTTCTTTCTTAACTGAATGTTTTGGTAAATTAACTTCTAAAGAAACCCAGTCAGGAAAGCCCTTCAATTCAACCTTAATTTTTAAAAGAAGTCAACAGCTTTCCCAGTTTTTCTTTTGCATGCCTGTTAGCTTTGTTTTTCTAACCCCACTATCATGCTTCTGTGTGTTAAGTCATTCCCGATCATCTATGCTGTGTTCTGCACCATCACAAGACAAAGCATCCTGTCCTGGCAGAGGTTCAGTTCTTCCTCATTCTTAATAAGCGCTTTCCAAGCTAGTTTACCTATTAGATGCCTTTAAAAGTAGCCAATGATTCAGATGACAAAGCCCTGCAACCGCATTGATCTTATAAATTCCTCCTTTCTACCAAAGCAGGAGTGCTTCAAAGCAGTCACAAGGTATACTTGGATTTATTCAACAGACCTGTTCTTACAATCTTTTACAATTGTTGTTTTGAAATTATCTAGGAGGATGCATTTCTTTCAAAACAATGAGGAAAATAAAAACCTTGTTCAAAATCAGATGAGTTTTAATAACCAGCTTTCCCATAACATAAACTGTAGCCTGATCCTGCCATCTTGACACAAGTCCTGGGTTTGCATTAAAAAATGAGCTCTGTTAGTGGTAAGTGACCCCTTTGTAGTTTAGGTAATTACAGCTGCTTGAATTTTTCCACTTAAAAAGCTTTTATTTCTATTTAAAATTACCCTTTGGAAAATATCCTCGAGATATCCTCAGAAGATTGGATTTTCTAACCTAACCTTTGCAATTTTTTTGCATTACCAATATCATGAGAGAAAACAATCTTTTTAATTTATTGACATTTTATTTATTTGGCCACACTCCAACTTTCCAAAATTGGCCAACATTGACCAATTTGGAACATTCACCAAACTTTTAACAGAAAAAGGGAAATCATCTAACCACCATCCATTTTGTGTTTGTAGAATAATAGAAAAGTACAAATGAAGATGAAGTAATAAGTCCACGACATTCTAAATCTCAGAATACTTTCTCAAATATTGAAAACACTATTCTTTTTCCTGAACTCCACAGAATGAAAAGAGTGTTAGGCTTTCTAAACCTCTCATAAAATTTGCAGTTTGAGGGTTGCTGGGATCATAATATTAATGTAATTTCATGTAATCAATTATATGTTAAGAAAGAAAGAGACCTGGGTTTGAGTGCTGTGTAAAGGTGGAAGTTTTCTTCTGTTAAACAGAAGGGGAATAAAATGTTACCACAGAGGCTGCTTGGTCTGAGACTAGGGGTGAGCAGCTTTTTATACCAGCCCCTGGAGCCAACAGGGTGGCTTGTAGCAGGGACCAAGGTGTGGGATGAAACACTTGCGGGTTTTGAAACTGTATGTCAAATAGCCAATTAAAGCATCTCCTGTTTTCCTACTCTCATCTCCAGTGCTCAACCTGCACCTAAAACCTTGTCCTCCATACTAATTTCTGCACTTGTCCTTGCACATTTTATTGGGCTCACAAGCTTATTCAGATGTCCTAGCTCATCCCCCACCTACAACATACTCTGCTGTATTATTGAAAGGAAACATTCACATTTTCTTCATGGTTCAGCCCCTTTGCAATATTTACCCCCCACTCCGCCACCACTTTGCCTTCTATCATCAGGACTAAAAGTAAATCCAGCAGCACCCAGCATTCCTCAAAATGAATGTTGACTGAGTGAGACATTTCCTACCACAGGCTGCCAGACAGCTTTTACCACTGTTCAATGCAGTCCCCACCAATAGGATGGACACTGCTCAGGCTGGCAGGTAGCTCATGAAGGCAGGTAGCTTGATGCTTTCACCTCTGGCACTGCCAAACAGTAGGGAAACCCTTTCTTTCCAGCCTCTGGAGACTTTCTGACTGCCCCAAGGCATTTAGGGAGCATCTCTAAGCAAATACAGATTTGTTTGTAAAGTTTTGTTCGCAGTTCCCCTCTGGCCAAGGAAAAACTGAACACAAACCCAGCTTGATGCCAGAACAAAGCCATTTTTATGAACCTGGATTCCCAGCAGCACGAAGCATCAGCCCTGTCAGGAGATGACACAGCAGCTCACCATGACTTTCACTATCTGATCAGGCAGCATCTTAATCAGCAGAGCCAGTGCTTGCTGTCAGAAAAATGTTGTATGAATCAGCTTTCATTTGCAGGGAACAGGTTCTGCTTTTGCAAAACTAATGAGTGTCCAGTTGTTTTCCATATTCATTGTGCTATGCAGCACTTTCTTGCCATTCCCAGGCTCTCCTGGCCCTCGTGGCTGCAGAAGTTCAGCATGCAAATGCAAAAGAGGTTTCAGCAAGTGAAATCAAAGCTAGCCAGGGCAAAATTACTCTTGTGAGGGGAAGCTGGATATTCAAGCACGGTGGGAAGGTTGTGATTATAACCACCTGAATCCACTTTTTAAAATATTTCAGTGATAGATGTTAAAAATACAACCTCTTATTTAAAAGAAGGGAGTTTCTCAAGTAACAAGTTTGGTATTAGAAGACTAATAGATGTCAATAATTTCTATAATAAGCAACTTCAATTTGGACTTAGTACTAGAAACTGTCAGCTTAGTTAAAACAAAATAAAGACATGATTTCTCAACTCCTCATGAGCTTTGTGTTTTGCTGAAGTAGTTTCTGAACCACGTTTACCTCTAATAAAGTAAATGTATTTGCATATCACGACCACAAGAGAGAGCTTTAGTGCTGGATGTCATGCACTTCTGTGGTGGAGGGTTCAGGCAGTTCAGTAGCCCAGTGTTGCTAACTGACACTTTTAAAGCATGATGATACCAAACAAAACATCTAATACAGGCAGCAAAACAGTTTTGCACAATACAGACAACTTTCAAGTGTCCTGAAGCGCAAGCATTTAAGAGGCGAGTTTTCAAAACTGTGCAACATTCAGGAACTTATTTTTTAACTCAACAGAAATGTTTCTCTGAAAACCTGATGCTAAAACTTTACAAACCACTTTGAGAAAATGAGATTGATGGGATCTTTCTAAAAGGAAGGTGTGACATTCATTTTAGTTCTGTCTTCACAGGCTGGGCTGGGTGATACCGTCTTATATTTATCTTCTTATATATAAAACTTTAATATAGGCATAGCCGTGTGTGTGTGTGTGTGTGTGAATGTGTATATGTATGTCCAAAATTTTCCCTACATCATCTTTTTCTGCTCAAACAGTCTCCCAGTTCTGGCCTGCTAAGCATCTAGTCTCATTCCATTCAAATCCTTACCTAAGACTAATTTCTCCCATGATATCCATAAGGACTTTAATAATAATGATTATACTGCAGTCCAACCATCTCAAGCTCTCCACCCATCTCCTCCCTATTGTGTATTAGCTTCCACTCATTTTCTCCCAGATAAAACAAACTCTTGAGGGCAGAGACCTGCTGGCTCTTCTAGTCTTCTCCTGGGTGTTGTAAAAGTAATAAGGCAATATCACACATAAAGCACGGTATTCAAATGATACTGAGTCAGATGTAAATGAGGAAAAGCAGGTCATTCAGAGTTACCTCACCATGAAGTGCCTAGATGCATTGCATTCCTGCAGCTTCCCGGATACGGTATGTCATGAAAATGGTGAATAATCTTCTGTGTGTTTAATACCTTTCATCCCACAGAGTACTCAATTACTTTACTAATTGACTGTGCAAAGTGTCTACATGAGAATCTCTTTGCTCATCAGTGAAATCAGCTTCAGTGTCGGCAGAAGCAGAGGACCAGCCCTATTCCCAGAAAGTCTTGAGACAAAATCATGGGCTCTGGGGATGGCAGAACAGAGGAGGAAAATGAGAGATTTGGAGATGACCTTTAATCTGATGTTTCCCTGCCTTTGCCCAGTTTCAGTAGAACAACCATCTGATTGTGTTCAAGACATGCATTTGCACACAGTAACCATTAAACAGGCTACATCTGCAGAGGCTGATGCGATACTGGGAGCCACTCCATCCCTTTGCACAGAAATGGAAGGTCTGGGCCTGATCCTGAAACATGCTGAGCACTTACAATTCTCTTAGATTCAACAGGACAGACCTAACTGTAACTCTTGAAATACCACACTACTGCAAGTGTTGGCAAATAGCCACACTCTAGCCACGCATTTATTTGTTTTTAATACATAGTTCCTGGATGTTTCCAAGTGATTTTTTTATATCATTAACTATTTTTAACTAACACCTTGGAAAGCTTCTAAGCTTGCAATGACCTATTATACATCCAGAAACATGAGAACAGCAAAACCTTTCCCTAGACAGAACATTTCTTCAGTACTAAAGCGCTTGATGATGCATGTGATTTTGCTATATCTTACAGACAGGGAAAATAAAACACCGAAAGTGAAATGAGATATACAAACCCCACCACCTGCTAAACACAGATCGATTCCTGCTCATTGGCACCAGCTTTTGAAGAGGCATTTCTCTTCCGAATATGTAGAGTAGCAGTGACTGCTTCAGAAAGTGCCTCTGTCTGCTGCTTGAGCCCTACTACAGCAACAGGTTTTTGAATAGTTGAAGGAATCTGTGCTCACAGATCTTATAGTGAGCGTGGAGCCAGATATATCCTCTCATTTTAAAACATGCATATGCATCTTCTAACAGGAGCTGTCTATCTCTTCATCTGTACCACAGTCATCAGATTACACTATCTGAAACTTCTTTCCCCCCCCAAGAGATCGTAAAAGTTTCAGCATTTACTCAAAATGTTTTGTCGTGTTTTCAATTTGACAGACTGTGCAATGGCTCCAAAGATAACACAGCAGCTGCCAGTGCTTCTCATGTGTTGAGCTGAATTGTAGATACCTGTCTACAATGGCATGTTTCCTCAGTAGTTTTAGACACTGAAACAGAATTTTCCAGTCTTCTCAAATATGTAAGATACGGGATGGCCAGCAGCTATTCAGGTTACACAACAGTGACATTTTTGAAAGCTGAGAAGAGGCAAAACAACAGTTCTTTTAGTACAGAGCTTCCAGCAGAACCCTCCTCTAAAGAGGCTTGGGTTTCCTCACCTCTATACTCTGCCTAAAGCCCTGAATCAGCTGTCTGTTGTCCCTATTCACTGCTTTACCTCTTTTCGCACTCTCGGGGGCTATGTTTTTGCTCATTCCTATGGCTCTTGGTGATGAGGGTTCAACAGGAGACTCATGGCCTCAAGCCAAGACTCTCCAGTACAGTCTCTATCCAAAGGTACCTGAGAGCGGGATTCTCAGAGGAAGGGATGTTAAGAGACAGAACTGCCTGAGACATTTCCTCCTGCTTCCCATCTCAATATAACTGCCCAGTAATTTCTCCAGCCCCTGAAAGTCCTTCTGCCATCGCATGGAAAGGAACTGTTTTCATTTATATATCTCTAGTGCAGGCAGTTCAGTGTGGAGGCAGAGGGCAGGGTGCAACAGTAATTTACACACCATAAACTTTTGTAGGTTTTATTCACCTCATTGGTCTGGTATTAAACAGCATCGCGTGGCGACTGTGTAAGCTGGGAGCAAAGGTGCCAGCTGTTGACTCTGTTCACGTTCTGCCATGCAGGAGTTTACACCTCCCTTCCCCATCAGCTGTAGCAGAGCAGTAGGCAGCAGGGAGAGACCCTAAATGGAGAAGTTTCTGATGGAAAAGAAGTGGGAACAGCATATCCATCACATAATTGGTCTTATATATTTATGACTGTAATACTCTGCTAGGAGGTGTACGTATGTGATCATCTGTACAAGAAGATGCAGCACTTTCCGAAAAAACAAAAACTACCCAGAATCTTCCAGGACTGATGAAGGTAAAGGAAGAGTCCATTAAGAAGCATAAGACAGTGACTTGCATGAAATATTTTAACACAGGTCTTTCCTGATGGGTGCAAAATTACTTTGAAACAGCAGTGTGTGTGTGTGTATATATATATATATGTATGTGTATTTTTTTCCCCTTTTAGAGAAATATTTACATACAGATAGATCTGTTGGTTGTAGTGTGTGTGTATGAAATGAGAGCCTAGTGACGTGGAGAAAGTAGAAAAAGAAAACTATCTGAGTCCCACAGAGTACATGGCAATTCACTTTCATGGAATTCATATGTTGAGTCTTTTGTCCTATGTATGACACAGTGGGTTTAATAACAAGGCCAGAAAACTAAAAGCAGCAGTAAAAGAGACTTCATTAATAGGCATCATCAGCACAGTAAACCTGCAGAGGAGGTAGGTGAAGAACTTTGCCATCTGCAAAAAAAAAATATGCAGAACTCTGCTGGAAAGGCTCCTGCTCCAGTAACTGCTGTTCCTGGTGGGCTAATTCCCCTCCAGTTCCCAGGGGGAAAGTCCCAAGAAATCCTACCCTGACTTAGCTGGTTAGGATTGTCTGGGTAAGTCGTAGGTGATCATTTTAGAATTTCATCTGGTCTGGTAGCAACAGGTAATGAGTTAATCCACCAGCATAGGCTTTATGCTTTTTTTTGCCTGTTGTATCCTAACGGGATCTTTTGTGAACCCTGAAGATATTCTTGCCTAGAGGAAATTGCGCTGGATACATGTATTTTTTTGTTTTAGTCAAGGAAAGGGAAAATGTTCAACCATTATTAACAGCTCAGGATTTCTGGACCAGAAAACAACTCTAACTTAAAACAGCTGCATCTAAAAACAAAGTAGTTTTAATGTCGCTGCATTGCCTCACCTGAATAATAGCATTCAGGGCTTTGTTTCAAGACTTGGTTCGTTACAGGAAGTTAAAAAAAGACATGCATGCAACCAACCCTATGGAAACTTTTGCCTACAATAAGTGTCAAGAAGAAGGAATGTTATTGATTGCAATAGATTTACACCCATAATGAATTTGGCCGGCTGGTCAAAAGTCTAGTGGGTGTGCAAATGGGGAGGTGAAGAGGGGAATGACGCACGTAGTGGTTTATCTGGAGAGTGGAGCCGCAAAATGTTGTAGTTACACTTAAGTTTTATTAAAAATGCCATTCTAACGAGCCCTAGTGGCCCCAGCACATGGAAAGTGGCTTGCTGTGTTTTGAATGGCACTGAGTAACACCCCAGGGCCTTAAATCAGTTCAAGATGTGTTGGTGGTGTCTGATGTTAAGCATAGAAGGGAAATTCAAAGCAATATAGATTTAACCTGGGGACCCTTCTTCTGCCTGATGCTTATCAATACTGCAAGAAAAAGTTAGAGCCAGGAGAAACTTGGTACTGAGGCAGAGTATTATATGAATATGTGACTTATTAATAATATTTTTACTGTGAGGTTTGGATAACCAATCTAAGCAGCAAGATATTGAAATGTGGACGACAGAGATAAAGTCAGATATTCCATCCTGTGCGTTTCTGTAGACACTGCTTGATGTACTGTGTCCAGGGAAAATTAAACAAAAGAAGAAAAAAACCCAACATTTTTACAAGGCAAGTGAAAGAAGCAGCAGAGAAGCAGCCAGAAATGGAGCGATCAAAGAAGTCCTGCTGCACATCTCAAGTCAGAGAAGTGACTGAGGGATTTGTTACACTTCTGATTGCAGAGGACACTAAAGACAAACTAAAAAAGGAAAATATTAAAATACCACTAATTGCAACTATAATGACCTCACACATTTCTTTGGATTTATATACAGTACTTTGCTACAAAATGTAAGTGAAGTGCCTATGTCACGGAAGGTGGATAAGAGGAGCCCTGTGTCTTTAATCTAGGGCTGTGCTTCCAAACCTTGTCATAGCTGGAGCACTTCTACAGGAATGTCTCAATGTCTCACCTGTTTTGATGGGACAGTGCAAATTGTGGTTTCATAGGTATTACTAATGCCAGGAAGGATTTGCTAGGTAGCTGGACATATTTACCACCTGCTAAAATCAAATCTTTGCATTCCAGGCTTTCAGATAAAAACCAGAAAATTGAGGTGTACCTATAACACCATACAGGTAGTAGAGCACTGGCATGATGACCCTGGATGGTTTAATTTCTCAATAACCCTAATGGTATGCAGCAGGAACTTGAAATCTAAACCCCTGGTTGCCCTTTACTCTCTATCTATATGGTCTGGAGACAACCACTGAGTCATGAACAGCAATCACTAACTTATGAGATGCAATTGGAAGGGAACCCAAACAACCACCTAATGAAATGCCACAGACTTTGCAAAAATACTTCTGATGTTACAGTCTTAAACACTCCTCTTAAGCACTGCTTGCTTCCTTCCCACATTGACAGCTTTAGCAACAATGTGACTTAAGAGCATCCAATTATAGGTTAATTATTGTTGTTGCATTTGTAAAGGTCACTCAGTAGAAGCTAGGACCCTAAGGGAATGGAGTCAAGAAAGGTGAAGAAGGAAATGGGAGGAGCAAGGTTCATGGATATTTTGACCAAGTAGAAACAGAGCGGGAGATATGGTCTTTCTATGTAACTGGACCACAACTTGTAGTCTTCTAACATTAATGGTTTGTGCCAGTCCTCTCCTACTATTAAAAGTGAGCTAAGATTCCGGCCATTTCTCTTGTCTCTTGCCATACCTACAATGCCAAAGAATGAAGCTGCTGTGGTGACATGGCCAATTACAGCCCAGGTAGGTCATTACATCTGAAAACGTCTGCTCTGCTTTCCTGCTTCTAGACTACCTCAACAAAAACAGGGAAGTTTCTGGGCTGAAGCTTGAGTTTTGCTCCTGAGATTAAGGAGAAGGTAAGAACTAGGGGAGGAAAGAAAGACGATTCTGAAGGTAGTTGGCATAAAAGGTAGACTCGGAAACAGAATGGTGTATTATTTCTCCCATATTCTGTGACTACCATCTAAGAAAGCTGAGAACAATCTCCTTTCAAATCCACAAGAAATAAATCAGCCATGCTACAGACATATTGAATATCACATTGCTCTTCCTCTCTGAGCTTCCTGCCCATTTTTTTTGACATGGAGATGTTGGGGCACCAAGCAAAGGATCACCCACGCTTTTCAGAACATTTGCATATGAAGGGAAGGCTGACATTTATCATCTATGTGTTGAATGTATTCTGTAAGCTATAGTAAGCTATGTCAGCATTCTTAAATGCTGTTTCTTTGGAAGGAAGTCTTCTATGATCCTGACCAGTAGGTAAGTAAATTAATAAAACTGTTTGGAAACACTGATGTACATCCTCCACAAGAGCTTCATGTTTCACTAGGAGAAAACACAAAGCAGAACTGCAACCAGCAGAGAGCAATACTTGGATTCAGATAACTGTCAGGACGGAAGTAGGAGATATTCATTGTTCCTAGGAATAATTGCCTGATCCCAGAACAAAAATTCCTTTATTTGGTGGCTATAAAATAATCATAAATTGGCAGAAATAGCATTGGAAGGAACCTTGAACTTGTCCTGTGCAAATGGGATTGGCACAACCCATTTTTTTTGTAAGACTTAAAGAAAACATGTCAGAATTCTTCACTGCAATTTGTACAACTTAATATTTGCATCTTTGATCTGTTAAAATATAGTTAAACTTCTCTAAATTACCCTAATCCCATTGAAATGGGCAAGATATAAGTTTATGGATAGATCTGAGCCTAGCTGAGGTTCTCCAGGGAATTGTCTTGTTTTACACCTGTGAGACGACAGTCAATTTAAGTCTATTGCCGATGGGCCAAGCAACTTCTTTACTCCTGGATAATTCATTTAGTATTTCTGTCACTTTCACATTAGCGGGATGAAAGAGATCTCCAAAAAGAGAAGCATATAAACATTAGACTTGTTGAAAATAAGTAGAACGTTAGTTTAGCTTGAATCCACCTGTGTGATTTTCACACCCTGTAGAATCTTTTTCTTAAACACAGAGCAAATTCAGGACATGGTCATAGAATACTTGAGCAGCTGATTTCAGAACTCTGTAGGAATTGTCATTAATAAGAATTATGAGATCAATCAGACATAAATCTACAACTCTACTCTTGTCTTTTTCAGGTCAGAAAAGGATTTATAAGTAAGAGATATTTACAGACGTGATATGCAATAGAAAACTGAAGGGGAGGGAAATTGTAACCTATGTCTGATGTTTAGGAATCCACTTTGGTGTTCTTCCTCAGTACCCCTGTGCATATACACCTAAGGAGGGAAAGGGAAAGAGTGAATGATCCAGGTAAACAAGCACATTGTGCAACACTGCATCTGGAAAACTGTGTCAGCCTTTAACTTGTTTGACTGGCCCTCCTATGGCAGTAACACATCATTACTGCTTTCCGGTGTTTATTAATGTCATTTTTATGGCTTATTTGTAGCAAGGTTCAAATTCCATGCAAATGGATGTTTCAAAAAAATCAGGGGTTTCATAGCCTCCATTATTATATATTGTAATAAGGAGATTTTATTGGATACGAACAGGTCAGAGAAAGAGGCTAAGTGGAGCAGTGTTTTGAATAGATTAGTGGTCTTACACAGGATCCTACCTCATCACATTCCCTGAAATCCCATAGCTACCAAAATAAAAATTCCAGTCAAACCTGCCATTTCAGACTAAAGATGCTCTGTTCTGCTGCTCTAAGGATTTTTCTCTATGCATAAATGGTCAACACACTCTGAAGAATACTGGTGGAGATTCATTCTCAAGTGTGGTCAAACATCCAGGACTTCTCAGAATTAGTAGTCATCATTCCTTTAATAATAGTACGTGGGGCAGGACTGTCATTCCCAAGCCACTCCTGGCCTGCTGGCACAGACAAACTGCAGCATGTAGTAATGTGATTCTTCTGCTCTCTCTGAGGGAAAGGATGAAGAAGACTCAAGCATCCCAAATGAATAAGTACCCACTAAAAAAGAAATCTAGATGGTTACTCATGAAACTGAATGAGCCATCATTCACTACATGTTAAGAAAACCGATTTCCTGAGATAAAAATTGTTATTCAAGTCCTATGGAGAGCCAATAGGGAGCTCTCTGGCATTTTTTCCTCTTTTTCTCCTATGGAGTCTGAAATAAAAATATGTTCATGTCATCTTCTGCATGCAAATCTGTATAAAAAAAGCTTACTCTAAGGATGCTCTTTACTCCACAGGAACACAAAATGAAGAGTTTAAAAAGTGCTATACTTGATTCAATTTGAACCAGTGTACTCGGTGAATTCTCTAAACAGGCAGAAGAAGATATTGAGACTTTTATTTTTCCCAGATGACTCCCAGCATAAATTCACTGATAATTCCTCATTCCATAGGTTTCCCACAGTCTGGTTTCACAAACTAAGTCTAAGCCTTAAAGTGGGAAGCAGTTATAAGAGAATTAAACAACCAACACTTGTTGCTGGTATGAACACTTGCCATTGCATCCCAAAGGGACAGTCTTACTGCAGAACTTGTTTCTTCTTTAATTCTTCTGATTGCAGTTAAAGAAGGAATTTATGGAGGTTTCTTTACAGCAATCCATAGTACTGGCTTTCAGCAGTAAGGCTTAGTTGGTTTAGGTAGAGTGAATCGATGGCAAAATCTGTTGAGGGCAACATGAAGACTATAAACTGATTTCCAGGGAGTTATCTTCCTTCTATTTTCATAGATCAGTTTGGTTATAAGACTGAAACTATGCAGGTATTATTGTGGGATGGGAGTTTTCAATATAGTCTAAATCACAGCTTGGAAATTCAACAGGGAGTTTTGCTACATCCTAAAAACTTAGATAGCTGGGGATGCTGGTATAGTAATTCTAGTCATCCGTTTCAGGATGCCTTTGAAAATTGATTTGAGTCTTAGTCTAGAATTAGATCTTTTGAAGTGTTGAAGTCTGAGCCCTAATATTGAGGGAGATCTGTCAACTTGACTGTGAGAGACACATCCTTAGATTGAAAGCTATCAAATTTGGCAAGTGAAACTACTGTGTTTTGTTACGATAATTTTCAGTGAAAATATTTCCCTTTGAATCTGTAGATTTTCACATACCAATTTCATTCTGTTTTTAATGCAAGAGGAGGTCTCAGCTGTCAGGAGATGATGCACTTTGACCTTATGATAGCTGAATATGTGACAAGGTATCTCCTATTATTTCTCATTAAGGAATCGTATTTCTGTTTCTGTCAGTACTGTATGTGCCTCTTCCCAGTTACCTGCCAGATGACTCAACAGAATACTCTAGTGTAGCAAGCAAAAAGGATCTGAATGGAGACAATGGAAACAAGCTGGAGGTTTTCAGTCATGCCTCTCAGACGTATTTTGCTCACCTCATGAAGCAGAAGGCTACCTCATTCCAACGACAGAGATTTGTAAATGCCCTTTTGCACAAAGACAAGTATGGGGGCTCAATGAAGCTTCACTAGCTGGACTGAGGCAGGGAGAGAAAACAATCACGTTATAAGGCACAGTCCTCGCTGTGATGGCAAGATGACCTATGTATGTCTCTTTCCTTTTAGAATGAAATAGTGTTTTGACCTCCTCCCAGATCACAGTTCATTCCATCAGCAGTCTTGCTGACTTCATTGTGGCTACTCAGTCTGAGTAGAAGACTTACAGTTTGACCCTAATTGTACTGCTTCTTAATTTAGAGATGGTAAAGAGACTTAGTCAAAATATCTAAAAGCCCTGGACACTTACTACCAATTGTAACAGAAAAAACTGCAAAAGTAGATCAAGTCTGGCCCCATTAGCCCTTGTCAGCCTATGTTTTGGCTCTGAGTATTTTTAAGTTCCTTTCTTGTCACCCTAAATCAAATGATTCACACTGGTAACATGTTGTATCGCTTATCCAGTAATGCAACCTAATAAAACCCTGCTTAAAACCATTTTCTTTAAAGAACCAGAAGAATTTGTTCCTTGCAGAATCAAACCTGTGTTCTTAATAAAAGCTGATTGAATAAAACAAGCCCTGTGAAGTAAAGGGACTAATTTAACAGCCCACTGATGAAAATCTGTGGCTAACTTCCCCCTCCCTTACCCCTTGCATGAGAACAGATGGTTTAACACAAGTTTTGAATGCAAAGTTAATTAAAAAAAAAATCCATTCCTCTTACAATCCTTAGGCTAAGACTTTAAAAGTTCCCTGCTAAATCAGAATGCCAATGTTCTTATTTTGAGCTCTGTAATAAGGAAACAGACTCATTAATGTTCTGCAATTATTGAAATAGAGTGATGGTCATGGATTAGCCCTTGAATTGAACACGGCAGGCTCTCTTGGCATCAGAATGGAATTTGAAAAACTTCTGTTCTGCTCTATTTTCTCGACTGCTCTTAATCTGGTGCTGGAAGCAGGTACAGTCACCTTGATGGCAACATCCCCAGAGGGAAGGAGAAGGCATTCAAATACAGGATCATTTCCCATAACAAGAACAGCAGCAATTTATTACATGTTAGGATTTGATTTCAATGAGCTTTCCAAAAAAAGCCAAATTATTTCATTCTGGGTTGGGATGCATCTATTTCTAGAATAGAAGATAATAGCTTGTTAATGACAGCAATCTTGTATAAGAATCCACACAGGACATGAAAAAACTAACATTACCTCTGTTCCTAGGATAGCCGTATACTCACACCCCAAAGAATTTCTAGTCAGAAAAGTCACTTTAAATATCTGGGAGGAGTTTGGGGGTAAGTGAAAAGTAATTGCCTGAATTAGAATCATCATGGCTTAATGCGTTTAACATATTCACACATCAAACATCAGAAGATCTTTAAAGAACCCTGTGCACCTGGAGAAGAGTTGTTTTACCTTTCACTTACAACAGAAGCATCTCCCAGCTGTGTCCCTGGAAATTAACTCCAGATGAAAGGTCACCCCTGAAAAGGTCATTTTCTTCTACCCAAAAACTGATTCAGCCCAAACTTCCTTAACACCAGCTCTTAAGGAATTAGAAATTCTCAGGCCTACAGAGATGCCTTCTGAGGCAATGTGAATTTATGATGAATTTGAATAGGACCAGGTAATTCTGATCTTGTCAGGATCTTAGTCACAACAGGACCAAAGCTAGTAGTCAATGAAGTCACTCTTCAGTTTTTTTTTTTTGAAGTAGATGTTAGAGGGAAATATAATTGTATTCTGGGAGGTAGAGTCCTTCTAGTTACTTTATCTATTTTTTATCATATCTTTTACAAGCTCCAGCAGCAATACTCAGAAACAGAAATGGACATTAAGCACTTGTTTCACAAATTGTACATATAAACCAGAAATATTCAGTCATCAATATGTAGACTATGAATACAGTGTACGAATACAGCTCCAGAGTCGGAGTTGTTGTTGGGTTGTTTGTTTTTTTAAGTCAGTCAGTGATTTTTGCACCACTACTTGATCATGCATTGCAAAACCCCAGAAGCAATTAATTGCAGAGACAAACTCTTACCCTAATACATTCTAATTCCTTAATAGCATCCTTGAATCAAAGAGATGCCTAAACATTATTGTATGCACCTGTGATTAACAGTTCCCACAATCAATTACAGATGCAAACATGCAGGAGCAGACCTGGCTCGTGGTACAAATGCATTGAGGGTACAATGTATGTGACCGAGTGGTCTACCTACTGCATTTTATGGAGCAAAAGTTTATACCACCTACCCTGAACTGAGCAGGTTAACAAACAACTTTAAAGAGAGTAGACATTATCTACTCTCATGATGATGGTTGCATAAATATCATTAATATCATTAATAACATTATATCCCTCCAGCTCAGGTGTGGCTGATACTCCAGCTGATATTTTAATTGGCACAAGGTCTCATGGTAATCACAGTTTATTGGAACCAAAGGAAGTCTTTTGACTTCCAGTCTGGTTTTTTTTTCCTTCTTCCTTGTTCCTCAAGTATTTTTTCTCAGTATAGTAGTAACTAGTAGGACTTCTGATGGAGTTACATAGAAACACAATAGTCACACAAAAGATGCAGTAATTAAGGCTAAGTTGGCAGCTGGAAAGCAAAATGGGGCACAGCAGTGTAAATCTCTTCAACATGGGCAAGGGGTTACTGGGAGTCAACTTTTCTTTCTCTTCTTTCTTCCTCACCCAGTACTCTCCTCATGATGTACCTTGCATGTTGTTGGGACCAAAACTCAATGACTTCCCACAAAAACCACAGATCACAGCAAACCTGTCAACTAATGCAGGCTCACTTAATATTTACAACAGAACCCCACTCTTAGTTGAGTTTTACATGGTGAAAGGAAGTTCCTCACAGCTCCAGTTCTGTGAAACATCCCTCTCCCTGCTGAAACTGTTAGCCAAAGCACAGGGCAGCAAGGCGCTGTTGGGGAATAAGCTCTGTTGTCCCTCTCTCCATTCCCCCAGTCACCTTAACATCTCAAGATCTGATCTTGCATCATACAGTTGTTCTCCTAAACTGCCTCATCAGATTTTCAGAACCACAAATGAACGAAAGGGATTTTCCTTGCCACTAACACTGTGGGTTCATACATGCCTCTCTAATCCTGGGCCTTGCACTGCTAATCCCATTTTCTAAAGGGTAAATTATTCCCATAAATGTTAGCTGTGGGCTCTGCCTCATCTGTGCTGGTCTCCACTGCTGCTGTTTCAGGCAGAGTTGTACAAATATGATGTAGTGTATTTTCATCAGCCCTGCGCCTCCTCATACATTCAAAACTCAGACAAAAGAAGTGAAATGTAGACAGATAGGATATCTTCAAACAGAATTCATTCTTAACAAGAAAGTCACGAAGAATTGGTAACTTCTGTTTTGCTAGGTTGTTCTCCAGAGAGCAACATTAATGACTGAACAGCACAAACCAAGAGGTTTCTTCACAGTAAGTTCTCCTTTCACCGATTCAGTATTATTAAGGAAATGGGTGAATTAGCTAGCATAAACTAGCAATTCATTGTGGACCTTCATTTTTTGATCTACTTTTGCCCCGAAAGCCCTATCTAGCAGCTGAGCATCTCTATTCAGAGAAAAGTGGGTGGAGTTTCCACAAATCTGAAAATGGGACTAAAAAAAATAGTGCAGAATTCTGAATGTGTAAATTAGCTCTTGCATTTTTAGAATGCTGCTGTATCTACGCAAAAAAACATGATTTTTGAAAAGATGGTAGTAAGTTCTGGCTTTCTGTGCATATGTGTATGCAAACTTAAAGCTCCACTACAATGCACTTTAGTGTTTGGCCTCTACTTTAACTCTTCCTAGAAAGTTAGTTATTTTTCTAGAGCACACAGACTGTACAATAACACCGGTACAAAAGATCTGTTTCCTCTTAAGGAAAGCTTGTTTTGTAAAAAATGATCAAAAGGAACCAGGAACAAGCAAGAGTAGCTGTATGAAAAATGCTTTGCAATGCTTCTCAGTGTGTTCGCCTTGCTGTCGTGGTTGGCCTGTAATTTTCGGATGCCTTTGGAAATGACGATGAATCAATGTTTTCTAGATGTCAGAAGTAAAAAAAGACCCCAGCAAGAGCTTACAGTAGCATTTCCTGGTTAAATATATGTTTGCAGCAGAACATAAACTGCTGGGTTTAATGAAGAGCTGCAATTTACTTATCTTTCGAATGGATCACTTTAAATGAATGTTGGAAAGCACCTTTCATCAAACTGCCCATTAGAAGTGAACTACAAAGTAACTAGATGGTATATAGGAAGGATATCTTATCTCTGTGAGTGCAATACATCACCCGCAGATGCTTTTTTGTTAAGTAGAGGATATTTAATCATGCCTTTTAAAATTCTGATAATGTTTTGTTTTCTCCCTGATACAAGAAGATTGACTCACACTTTAAACAACGGTAATCTGATAGGTATAGGCACATATGTACAAATTAGATGCTTATTAAAATAATAGGTGAGATTCCCAATTATGTGTCTCATCCTCTTCCACTCTTTTACTACAAGACAATTAATGCTACGTATTATAGGACAACTGCAAAAAACGTGTGTTCACTTATACTCAGCATACCAGAATGCCCTCTGATTCTTTCAAGGGAATACACTAAGTATTTGAAAATTTTATGGCTTGTCTTTGCTTTTTGGGAGAAGGGCAGGATGTGGATCATATTTATTAAGGTTTGCTCTTGCTGAGCACAACACAGGCAGTCAGTATTTAGTGGGAAGTGGATTACGACAGTCCATTTCTTACAGGTATTTTGCCATCATGAAACAGTCTCATGTGCAGTTTCCCTTTCAGTTCACTATGGTTATGGCTCAAACGTCACTAATGGTAACTGTTGAAGGGGCTGAACTACTTTTAGAGGCTCCAAAGGTCATGTCTATATCTACTGATTGGGAAGCCCACACTTACCATACTGTTGGAAGCTGGTTTGGTGTAAGGCACTGTTCAGGGAGAGATTTCTGGTCAGATGTCTGAAACAAAGTAAATACCTGCCTAACAGAGTCTGCAAAAGTAATCCCTAGGATTTTACTGGGCAGTTTGAGTCCCCATCTCATAACACTCTGCTCATATGCATTTGTCCCAAGGTTCTTCCTGAACACAATGAGAGTGTTATCAAAGCTACTGCATCACTGCTATCATACCATTAAATGAAATAAAACTTTTTATGTGCTTTATGTCTTTTATTTGGGCTATTAATTTCAGGCTTCCTGACTACCCCAAACGGCAGCATATGCCGCTGGCTCTGTAACCAGTAGAAATAAAACAAATAGAGAAAAGCAAATATTCTGATTCTACTGCTTCTACAAAGCAGTTGGGGCTGCTACCACTAAAAGATCATACTCAATCATTAGCTTGGCATGGTCTCTGTGATGGCACTAGAAGCAGACACTCTCATCAGACAGGAACATCTTTTCCTCTCTGTACACTTTTTTTCAAGCAATAGCTGTTATCCTAGTGACTCATGGACAGTTAAACTGCCATCACCATCTCAAGGAACAGAGCAACAATATCTGTTGTTAGGCTTGGCAAGATTCATTAAGCTCAAAGGGATGTGTCCTATTTAGTGATGACAGCCAAGTTCAATTAAGTTCCAACTGATATCTCTTTGGATGTCTCTCCAAACTCTATATGACCCTCTTGGCACTGTAAATTTCACAGAAGTGGGTTTCTTCAAAAAAGATTTGTTATAATTTTAGTTCTGCATGGGGCTGAGTATGAGAGTGAGCACAGCCTTCCACTGGTACTTCTGCTTCTAGAAGCTTTAAAGCAAGCAAGCACAAGAAAATCACCTGACAGCTTTGAGAAGAGGCAGGAAAACATGCATTTTGTTTCCCGTTTTGGATGAGAGCTCATTTGGGGAGGGGGGGGCGTTGTGGGGGTGGCTGTCTTATTTTATCTGAGCTGGCTTCTTGTCTGCTACTTGAGACTCTCTAGTTTTTCTCCTCACTAGGAAACAGCTTGGCTACGGCCATTGCCTGACTGGTGAAGTCAGGGTCAATTTTTTCCATCTGGACTGCATTAAGCATCTTCCATTTGCTCATCTCCCTTCCCCCAAACCACGCCCGCTTCTCCCCAGCCTCCCTTCTGATGCTGATGTGCTGCCAGGCATGTTCCGTTTCACCCACAGCCAAAAGGCAGCTCCAGTAGGATCTCATTAATTCACACTAATGATGGGGAATTTGGCAAATTAGTGAACTGACTTGATCCTGCCATTATTAATAGCTTTGCCATTGACTTCAGGCAGAACCAGATTGAACCCCTGAACTGATATCTCTCCTTGGACACCAGAAGAGATTATGTTTTATAAAATAGATTAATTTTTGTTTGGATGATTAAAGTTTAGTGTTATGGTGATGCACACTACAGCAAAAGTAGTGCACTCTGATTAATGTGAGGTCTCACAACAGCTTTTCAACTATTAAATCTCTACAGAAAAGAACTGAAAGCAATAAAAAAAAAGCTATTTTCTTCCCAGTTAGGAGAATGTTGGAACTTACACATTGAGAGTCACTGGTTTAGCCTCGAAAGGCTTTAGCTGATGGGACTTTGCCAGAGATTTCCATGTGACTAGGGTGAATTCCTTATTCTTTTTGTGTTTGGTCTTCCTTCTGGAAAAGAACATATTCTTTCCTTTCTGCTACACTTATCTATGTCACTTGGCTGACAATATTTTTAAATCTAGTTCAAATGAACTCTGTTTAGGGCATGAGGATGCCCTCCAAGCAATGACAAAGGGGAATCAGTGATCCACCGGTCATTTCTATCACCTCTTCTCAACTGTAACAGGTTATGTCTGGGTTTCAAGTCCAATCGTAAAACAGAGTAACATCAGGCCAGGAAATGACCATTGTTACTATGTCAGTATGAGCTTAGCAGATCCCAATGACTCTTGCAATCTGGCAATATCACGAAGAAGCAAGCCCAGTAACATCAGCTGAAGGTCTGTGGGGGTAATAAATTACTGCATTTCTCAAGGCTACAGTATTCTAATTTACAAAAACAAAGCAAATATACATACAGGCCTATTCTCTTAAAAGTACTAAAGGAGAAAACTGAAGTCTCCCTTTGGTACTTTCCTCCCTAGAGGTAATGCATAATCAGCTTTTGGTCTTCGCAACAGTTTAAGCTAATAAACCAGACTGTGAACAGAAGCAGCTGAAGCACAGGCACATGCTGCCTTCTGCCAGCTTTTGGAAGTGGGGTGAGGCAGACAGCTGGAGGCGATAATGTCTTAAATCACCTTCATTGCACAGAGCCTGGGTGCTATCAGTGGAGAAGTGCAGGTAGGGTGAGACTAAGACTACAGTGCAAACGAATCCAGTGTTTCTGCTTCCCTCTGGTAACTGACTTTATTTCATGGATTGAGCAAGTCAGTGGGACCCGGAGCTGGATTCTACCTTGCTCTTATTCCAGCCAAACAAGATAGGAAAGAATTCCCTGGTCCCTCAGACAGACTGCCAACAAGTAATAACCCCAGTGTTTAGAGGAATAGGAGACCCTTATTCCTCCTGTCTTTATTCCAGGACCTAGACCTGTCCTCCTAGAGATCAGAAAGAGAACTCTAAGCTCCCAGAAGTAAATTGCATCTCTTTAAACTGGGATTTCTAAGCAGACATTGTTTTTTTCCCCTCTATGGCAACATCATCATATGGTGCTTCCCAGTAGCTGCTCTTCTTTATGTTCTTGCTGCTCTGGACAGAAAAAATTGTGCTGGGAAATAGCTTCATAGTTTCGTGTCTCCTACAACACATGTAATCTTGCAATAAAAGAGCAAACTGTATAAAAACAGTTCTTTGCAGATATCACACTCTCACAGTTCCCTGTTTAAGATCAAGGCCAGAGGGAAGACTAGGCCTTACTTCATCATATGTGAATGTGTGTGATGTCCAAATTAGAATATTCCTATTTGTGAAGGATTTTTGTTTCTGTGGCTTGGGGAACAGCAATTAAGCAGTGAATAATAGACTACTTCGTATATCTAATGGAAATTTTGTCTTTTAAATTTATTGGTGATTTCACTTCATGCTGTGTGATTTGATCTTTGGCCTTTGCTGCTCCTTCACAAACTGGTTCCCACTCCAACTTCTATACGTCCTAGCGAGGCCAGCCCTTGGCTTGCTCCTTGTGGCATTTCTGTTAGTCTCTTCCTGTGTATTGCTCTGCATTTGTAATGCTTTTAGATAATTCCAGTCTTGCAAACAATGGATTTTCCTAGCTTTCCCTGTTTTCATTCCTTCTCCTTCCCTTCCCCACTAATATCAAAGAGCAGAAGTTTTACAAGGAGAGAAATGGTAAAATCTGGGGGGGAAAAGTAGGGAATATGCTACAAGGGGTTAGCTGGAGTATGCATAGGCAGCTCTGTGATCCGGTCATGTTTGTTTTCACTTGTTCTATTTTTTCCTAAGTTTTTCTTTATCCCTAAGTTGGCTGCATCTAATGCTAAAGTTAGATGCCATTCAATGAGATTCTTCAAAACTTTAACTCCTGTGGGTGGTGAAACACTCGCTAGCTGGATCGTCTTCCTTAGGCTTCAGAATTAACAATACAAGGACGTAGATAACAATAACTCTCTCTCCTCAAGGAAATGTAAGACCTGAATTTTCTACAGGCTCAGGCATCTTGTTCACATTATATTAGTTTTCAGAACTGTCAGTGCTGGGAGTATTTTAAATGACAACAAAAACATTTGTGCTTTTATTTTCATAAATGACAGCTCAGATTCTGAGGCAGCCATGAACTGGCAACGTGGCTAGCTGAGCTGTTCCAAACTGGCCCTGTTTAACTTGGCATCAGCAAGGAGGAAATGTCTCATTCTGCATTTGGCTTGCCAGGGAAGCTCTCGTTGCTTTTGTAGCAGCCCAGAATTACTGGCTGCTGCCCTTTGCTGTAGAGTTTTGAACTGTCTCTCTTTGAACTAGGAAGTCAAGTATCTGCCATGAATGGGTCTATTTGCCCACCTACAATACCACCTCCCTTCCTACTGGCATGATCTGCCTAAACCAGGAAGCAGCACACATCAACCTTGAAAGCAAATGCCATGTAGCATCCATATGATTATTAATTGTATTAAACATTAATTAGTAGAACTGCTTTTCAGGCTAGACTGCGAGTACAAGAAGCAAAGATACCTTCTTATAAGCAAAGATGTCACCTTGAGTTTCATAATCTAAAAAAATAAAAAACCCAAAACACCCCAAACTCTGTTTGCTTGTTCTTTGACTTATTTTACTACTTAAAAAGAAAAAAAAAAAAAAGGTCAAAAGTCTGTTTTGAGGCTCATTAAAGTAGCTGGAAGAATTTTTATTCTTTCTCCTCACTACTTGACAGGATTTGGATCAATCTGTAATGAGTCTTTCCACATGACTCTGAAGGCGATAACACAGACAGCTATGAGGGCAAAGCCTCTGCTGTACTAACTCTTGGACCACTCATCTCTCAACCTCCTGAATCACTACCAAGCCTCAGGCTTCTTCCAAGGCAGCCTGGGGAGGTGTTTGTGCGGTTTGGCCCTGGATGATGTTGTTAACCACAGTAAGGGAACTGTCACAGAAGACTCTGCCAGTGCCTAGATCTGCCCTTTGATGTTCTGCTGCTCTGCACGTCAAAGGGGAGTTTGGTCCAGAAAGTGGCGAAGAAAGATGAACACAACCAATAAGTATTTCCTCAAGCAGCAAAACACACGAAGGCTACTTCTCGGTACTTGTGTCTCATAGCTACCACTTCTAGTAGCCAAGGTAGAAGCTTCTGGGATGTTTGTAATGTTGTGCTTGCCCTCATTTAGCTCCATTGGTGTTTCTTAAGAGTTGAGCTCTGCTTCCAGCCTTAGTGGGGATTTGACAGGGTCAGTCACTCTACTATCCAGCAGTCTATTTTTGCGAAAATCACAGAAACCTGATTATTTCTGAGACCTCTGCCCCCTTGTCAATTTTGATTGGAGTTGGCCCAGGAGTTCAAAAGGCTGTAACGGTTTGATCATATAATCCTGGCTTCCTTAGGAAACCAAGCTAAGGAACAAACAAACAAAAGTCCTTGCAGAAATACTCCCTTGACAGTTGAGGGTTTTTTTGATCAACACCTTGACTTCTATGAAGAATTTTACCTTCACTTCCCACAAAGGCTGCCTTGCAGATCAGCCTCCAAATGTGCAGAATTGACTCTAGACTGGCACTGATACAGGCAGATTTGCATTAAGGTTAGCCTTTATCTGGAAAACCAGCATAGGGTGTCCTGCCAGCATACCTAGTGTAGAAGACGACCACTTGCAGAGTGATTAGCAGGCATGTTTTACTGGAGCCAAGCTCAGAAATGGATGGGGTATGCAGGAAGAGAGGAGTTCCCGAGATGGGTAATTCCCTCTAACTTGGTCACTCAGCTCAAATTCTGCCCACGGATGCTTTGTAGGGTGTTGTAGGGATCCCAGCTCCATTCCTGGAGCCTGGGTCTAGGGATAAGAAATGGCACCTAACCGTGGTTCCAGTGAGTTTTCTACCCAGCTTGATGGGGAGCTCTCTGAGCTGAGTCAGTGAGGGCCCCCGATTCAGGCACTGGGAGCAGAGCTGAGCAAAACTCTCTGCAAGTCATAAGCTTTGACACATCCACCTGGGTGCTGCGTGATTGCAGAGCAGGAGCGCCTCGCTCGGATTCCTCCGGGTTAGTGGCCAGCTTCTCATCCCTCTGCCTTTTTTTTCCTTGTTACTCTTTCCACGAGCACCGACAGCAGATCTGCTGAGGGGGCAGTTTTGCAATCTAATCCAAATAAAAGACAGCAGCTGTCGATGCAAAAGCCCTGGACAAGAGCATGCCTGGATGCTTTGAGTAATACATTTTGGTATTAATTGCAAACCCTTCTTGCATCTGAAGCTTTCAAAGCCTTTCTTAAAATAATAATAATGGAATGGCAAATATGCCAAAAGAGATTATGTACATTCAGCAATATTTGATCTCTGTTGACTACTACTGTATTCCAAATAAGAGGCTAGAAAAGCAAGTCTTTCCCCTCCTTAATTTTTTTAATTTTTAAAGAGATTGGGACTAGTATTTTCATGTCACCAAAAGAGATGACACCTCACTCCTCTAGCCAGGGTGTTCAAACAGAAAACAAGTTGGGGAGAGGAAAGCTGACTCAGTGGTCACATTCTGCAGGGGAGGAAAGTGTCGGGGGGGGGGTTTGTCCGCAGAACAGGACGTGGTATCGATGCACAACCACACTGGGCTCCGGATTTACTGGCACATAAATAAGATAATAAGTAATCGGGAGTGACCCCTCTGAAGGCAGCGCCTGCATCTCTCTTTTCTCCAGGAAAAGTCAACAAGATCTCTTTTTATTTCCCTTTTCTTTCCTTTCTTTCTTCTTACTTTTTTGTTCTTCTCTTTTTTTTTTTTTTTTTTTTGTTAAGATAGCTTTTCCCTCTGTAAGAGGTGTATGTTTAATTATAAAAGGGCCTTTTTTTCGGTTGTAATCTGTTTCCAGTTCAATTCCTTCGCTGGATAAATCCCTTAAACGTGTTGTCATTCCTTATTTATTGATTGCAGGTATTTGGGGTTTAATTGAGCAAGTCGGTCGTGGCCCAGGGCAGGAGTGGCGCTACATGAGCAATTAAATCTGATTAGCCCGAGCCCTTTAAGCCCCAGCTGGGTGATTGATAACCGAGACCAACATTCTTCAATTGACTCGCTACATCAAAAAGGAGAAAGGCTTAGAGGAGAAACGCATGGGTCCAACATGAAAAATAGCAAAAAAAAAAAAAAAAAAAAACAAAAACCTGAGCTGACGGTGAAGGGAGCAGGGAGAACAGCCCTGGTCAGCCCAGAAAATAAAATAAATCCCTAAGTGTCTCCTCCTTAAGAACTCAGACAAGGTTTTACTCTCTCTTTCTCTTTCCGATTTGTTTTTTTTTATTATTATTATTATTTTTCCTTTCCATCCTCTCCTTCCCCCCCCGCCTTCTAATTTTTTTTTTTTTCTGTTTAAAGAAGCAAAAATGACCAGAGCTGGACCGAGAATGGGCAAGGGCGACAGAGCTGGGATTTTCGCACTCCCTCGTCCCTGGGAGCTGAGCTCCATCCATAAAGCTGTCGTCTGTTTGTTAGTGTGTTTGTCTGCTCCGTCACTCCCCTTCTTGCCCGGTAGTTTAAGAAAACAAACTAGGAGGGAGAACACGAGCGAGTAACCCCCATTTATCAAGCTGATGGATGCCCCGGGTGTCCCTTTGCGGGGAGCAGAGTCCCGGCAAGGACAGAGTCGGGGGGTCCCTGCCCTCGGCATCCTCTCCTCCGGCACCAGCCGGGGGAGGTGCCGGCTTCTCCAGGGCAGGAGCACTCGCGAAATTCGGGGAAATTCTCCGAGGTTCAGGTCACGGCGCTGGGAGAACTCGCGGCGCTGCTCTGGTTGGTGAGGAGCCAATGAATTCATAGAATCATAAAACAACCAGGTTGGAAAGGACCCATCGGATTTTCTAGTCACAGAACCACAGAATCACAGAACAACCAGGTTGGAAGGGACCCATCGGATCTTCTAGTCCAACCATTCCTATCTAACACTAAACCAAGTCCCTCAAGACCTCATCCACCCGTCCCTTAAACACCTCCAGGGAAGGGGAATCAACCACCTCCCTGGGCAGCCTATTCCAATGCCCAATGACCCTTTCTGGGAAAAACCTCCTCCTAATCTCCAGCCTAAATCTCCCCTGGCGGAGCTTGAGGCCATTCCCTCTCGTCCTGTCCCCTGTCACTTGGGAGAAGAGCCCAGCTCCCTCCTCTCTGCAACCTCCTTTCAGGTAGTTGTAGAGAGTAGTGAGGTCTCCTCTCAGCCTCCTCTTCTCCAGGCTAACCCCCCCCCAGCTCCCTCAGCCGCTCCTCATAGGTTCTGTTCTCCAGCCCCTTCACCAGCCTCGTCGCTCTTCTAGTCCAACCATTCCCATCAAATTCTCTCTGTTAAGCCCTCGGGAACGGCTCCGGAGGAGCACACCCACGAGACACCCCCTAACACGGGCGCAAACATGCCCCGAAGCAGCCTCCTTTTCTAGAGAGGGCGTGAGAAGGGGACGCGGGTGGCTCCTGGCCCCGTCGAGCCGGACCTCGGGGACCCCGCGAGGAGCCACAGAGCCAGCCCCGCCCGCCTCTCAGCCCAAATTACAGCGACAGCGGCTCCATGGGAGAAATCAAAGCGAGGGGAGAGGGGAAAGGAGGGGGGGGGAGGGAACCCCTGGACGGGACGGGAGGCGAGGGGGCAGGCGGCAGCGCCCGGGGCTGGGAGGGAGGAGCCGCCACCCCCGCGGGGGCACCGGGGGCGCTTCCCTCCTGCCTCCCGACTTTCCCCCCTCGGATCAAACCGGCTTGAAAGCGGCAGAAATGGCCGGGGAGGGGAGGAGGAGGAGAAGGAGGAGGACGTCAGCGGGAGCCGGACTTCTAAAAAACCGTTCCGCCCCATAGGCTTTAATATTAAAAACCCCCTAGGAGTCTCAGACACTGTATTAATTAGTGCAACCACCCATGAAAAGTTGGGTTTGGAACCGGCATTCTTTGCCCTGTGTGAAACGGCAACCCTAATAAACAATTGTTAACTTGGCCTATTGCCTCTGGTAAATTACACAGCATTAAAAAATAATGCTTTTCATATTAGGCAGTAATTAAAGGTTGGGACAGCTTTAAAACAAGAGGGGGAGGGGGGGGAATCAAAGAAAATATAAAAATGTTCTTTCAAGAGTTATGGGAGGCTAATAAAGTATGTCTGTTATAGTGCACCACTTTGCCCCCAGCTACAGCCAAACTGGAGCCACTGCAATTGCCTCTCAATAAGATAATGATATTCCTTTCTCTGCTATTAAAAGGCTCCCAGTGCAAACTTAAAATGATTTATTTAATTTAAGAAATTATGAGGTGTAACTTCAAAGCGTAAGCCGTTAGTAATGGAAAACACCAGGTTGTTTAAAATTATAATAATAATTGTTTGGAATACAGTGACATCAAAGTGCTTTCATCACCAAATAAAATATAGCGCAGACCCCCAAATCCAGCGGAGTTTATTGAGTAGACATTTTTTGGTGTGTTTTTATTATTTCCTTATCAAGAGACATTATTTTAGCAGCTCCTTTTCTCAGCTTTGATGTTTTGACAGTCTTAAATTAATTTTATTGCATTTTTTTGGCCGGGAGATGGGAGATTATTCCGACTGCTTATTTTTCATTATGGCTTTTTTTTTTTTTTTTTTTTTTGTTTTCGAGAACCGGTTTGTTATTTAACACAGCATCGTGATAAGCGCGGTTGAAATGAATTGGCCATTACAGGTCATTAAAAAGCAAAGAATTCTGGTTTTCGAGCAATCCATTACACGTCTGGGAAAATATTCCTACTTAAAACAAACTTTGAGCCGAACGCTGGCATAATCAGTTTAATAAAACGGGTAGCGCGTACTTTTTAAGGAACATGTTTTTTTTTTTTTTCTTTACGAGATTCCTGCTTATTCAAAACACAGCAATCTAAGAAATACATACACGGAGGAACGTTTTGCCAAAAAAAAAAAAAAAAAATAAAAAAAAAAAAAAAAGAAAAAGAGAGAGAGACCTGCCTTTGCAGTAAGAATATCACAGAATGTTTTTAATTTCCTCGAACAGTGTTATAAAACATTAATCGTACATACGTCGCTTAAGACTTTTCCTTCCCAGGCAAAGCAGAATTATTCCAAACCCCCCTTAAAATAAAAAAAAAAAAAAAGGTAGCATTTTAAAATATACTGCAGTTGCAGCTTTATAGACCGGGATTTCCACTAAAACAGCAGGGACAGAATTGCTCTGGTGTTAAAAGACTGAAATATAATGGATGGAAAGATTTTTATTCCTTTCGTGCAGCTAACTGGGAACTGCTGGTAGCGCCAAATGGATCAGAGTGGGAAAAGCATCGAGGGACTGAGGCTGTTAAATCAACCCAAAACAAAAAAGCTCAAAAACAAGGAAGGACCCCAAAGTCTCCCCTGTCCCCAGCGCTGTCCGGCACCGAAAAGGAGCCTGAATCGTGTCTCAGCTCGTTCCTGTGTTTCCCAGCGCTGGGTTGAGCCGTCTAGCTTCCCTGGGACCCCGAATTCTTTTCAGTGGAAAAATATCCCCCCCCACCCAAGTCTGGAAAAGGGGGGAAATGATCTCGGAATGACTGCTTTGTTTTTATTTTTCGAGAAAGGCTCCCTGCGCAAAGAATGCAGGAGCTGCCCAAAGTAGAGAAATCACCCTGGAAAAGGCTTTTAAAAACCCCCAGTGGTGGTTAGTGATCGGAGGCACGAGAAAAATATAGTCACACTGAGGGGACTGGGGTGGGGGGGGGCGTTTGTTTGTGGAAGAATTTTTTTGTTCTCATTTAATGATTTTATATATATATATATATAGAGAGAGAGAGAATATATATATAAAAGATCTCTCTATATAGATAGAGAGAGAGAGTATATATATATATATATATATCATATTCTCTCTCTCTATATATATATCTCTCTATATATAGATCTCTCTCTCTATATATATATATAGAGAGAGAGAGAATATATATATAGATAGAGAGAGAATATATATATAGAGAGAATATATATAGATAGAGTGAGAGAGTATATAGATATATATCATATTCTCTCTATATATATATATAGATAGAGAGAGAGTATATTATATATATATTCTTTCTCTCTATCTATATATTTTTATATATATAGAGAGAGAGATATCTATATATATATAGATAGAGAGAGAGTATATTATATATATATTCTTTCTCTCTATCTATCTATCTATCTATCTATCTATCTATCTATCTATGTATTTATATATATAGAGAGATATCTCTCTATATATAGATCTCTCTCTCTATATATATATATATAAAGTGAGAGAGTATATAGATATATATCATATTCTCTCTATATATATATAGATAGAGAGAGAGTATATTATATATATTCTTTCTCTCTATATTTATCTATATATAGATAGAGAGAGAGTCTATTATATATATATTCTTTCTCTGTATCTATCTATCTATGTATTTATATATATAGAGAGAGAGATTATATATATAGATCTCCTCTCTCTCTCTCTCTCTATATAGAGAGAATATCTATATCTATATATATATATATAGAGAGAGAGAGAGAATATATATATATAGAGGGAGAGAGAATATATATATAATTATAGAATCACCAGGTTGGAAGAGACCCGCTGTATCATCGAGTCCAACCATTATATATATATATATATATATATATAATTTTTTTTAAAAGTAAAGAGGTACATATTAGTTTGCAGGGATGCTAACCCGGGATTAAATAGAGCAGAAAGCACAAAGCTAACGTCCCTGTCGGTGGGGGCTGGATAACCCGCACTGCTCCGCGGGCTGCGGGGCGAGTGCGGAGCGAGTGCGGGGCGAGTGCGGAGCGAGTACGGAGCGTGGAGCCTCCTCCTGCCGCCCGGAGGAGGAGGAGAAGGTGAGGGTGTCACACGGGACCAGGGATGCGGCCTTTTTTTTTTTTTTTTTGGGCAGCTTGTGCTTTGCCTTCCCCCCCTTCTTGCTCTCCGTGAGCTCCCCTCTCCCGGCACTCACTCACCCCAGAATGCTGCAAAGCCCCCGGCCGCGCAGAAGCCGGGAGTTGGGGTGCCTGTGGCGAGACGCCCCGACACTGTGTGTACTGCGCTACCTCTCTGGAGACGTCGGTGTGCGCGCCCGTGCGCGGGGCTGCGCGCACGCTCGGGGCTGGGAGCCGGGACGAGGGATGCCCCAGCATCCGAGCCGCTCGGAGCTGAGCCGCGGCCCCCGCCTCTCCCTCCCCGAGTTGGGATCCCGGAGCGGCAGGTGTCCTCTCCGGCTGGGAGGGCTGGGAGCGGCTCCATCCCAGCCGCAGCTCGGGGCCGGGGTCCTCCCGGGTCCCGAGATCAAACCCGAGGCTCCCGGCCGAGATCAAACCCCTGCGCTGTCGGCGCTGCCTGCCGCTTTTCCTCCTGCCCCATAAAATGCAGGAATTCCGGGCTTTGACAAGGCAACGCGACGACATGAAATGCGGGCTCCGAACCGCCCCTGGCTTTAGGGAATGAACGCTCGGCCCGAGCGAGTCAGAACCCCCCATTCCTAACCGTTTATGTCAACAAATCCAGCCTTTCTTGAATTTAAGGTCCCGGGAGACCCGAGCTGGAGTTCCCTGAGCTCTGCCGGCCTCAGCCGCCGCTCAGCAAGTCGGGATTTTAAGGCTGGGGATAATTTATCGCGTTGTTTTTAATGTTTATTATTTATTGCTCTAATTATTTTTCACTTTCTATTGGAAATCTCAAATATATGGACGTCGCCGGAACAGATGCCAACTCCTTTCAGTCTCGCTCGACTTCTTAATCATTACATCTGCTTCGTGTCAGAAAATACTCGGGGAACAATTTAACTTTGCATTAAAATAACTAATTAAAGCCACACCTCTCCAGCTCCTTGCGAAAGAGGAGGAGGAATTGCAGTGAGTGTATCGCGTTTAATGGCAGCAGTTCTGATTTCTCTGCCTCGTTGTAATTTATCCAGTTACGGATCTGCCTGCGGGGCAGCTCCCATTAGGCCGATGATGAAGTCCCATGAGTAAAGCTTGACACCTCCCTCCTAATAAAATATAATACTCAATTAAGTCGGCCTTTCTGAAGGCTTTAATTGGAACAAGTTAATAATGGGAGCAGGGTGAGTGGTGATGCCATCCGCGAGCTCGGGGAAGGTGTCACGGATCCCTCCTGCGTTTCCCATCGAGGAGGTTGTAACTGAGACTTGGAAGCTTTTCATAGACTCATAGAACAACCAGGTTGGAAGAGACCCGATCATCGAGTCCAACCATTCCCATCAAACACTAACCCGTGTCCCTCAGCGCTCGTCCCTTAAACTCCTGCAGGGAAAGGGACTCAACCCCCCTCCCTGGGCAGCCTCTGCCAGGGACCAATCACCCTTTCTGGGAAAAACTTTTTCCTAATGTCCAGCCTGACCCTCCCCTGGTGGAGCTTGAGGTCATTCCCTCTTGTCCTGTCCCCTGTCCCTTGGGAGAAGAGCCCAGCTCCCTCCTCTCCACAACCTCCTCTCAGGGAGTTGCAGAGAGCAATGAGGTCTCCCCTCAGCCTCCTCTTCCCCAGGATAACCCCCCCCACCAGCTCTCTCAGACGCTCCTCTTCTTCTCCAGCCCCTTCCCCAGCTTCCTTGCTCTTCTCTGGACTCGCTCCAGAGCCTCAGAAATTTGTGTTTGTGTTTTGTTTTCCTTCGACGCTCTCGTGTTCTGTAATAAATCTGTATCCATTTAGGGATCTAGCATCAACACGCACAAAGCTCCTGCGCTCAAAGAATTTCCAGCGAGAAGATTTAGCTATAAGCCCTAACACAGCTGATTTATACCGAAGGTTAAAAAACGCCCCTGGTTTATTTATAAGAAAGCGCCCGGGACAACCAGACAGGGAAGGATCAGGGCGAAAGGGGCTGCAGAGACAACCAGAGCTCCCTCTTTCTGAAGTGTTATCCCCCTAACTCCAGGCACTGCCCTAACAGGGCAGTGCCTGGAGTTAGGGGGATAACACTTCAGAAAGAGGGAGCCCAAGAAAGAAGTTTGATGGGAATGGTTGGACTCGATGATCCGGTGGGCCTCTTCCAGCCTAGTGATTCTATGATTCTGTGATCCACGACAGTTGCAAAGTGGGAAGGTTGTCAGGGATTTTTGGGAGTCAGGAGGGGGCTGAGCAGGGCAGGATCCTCACCCACCTTGCCCCATTCCTTGAGCAGGGAAAACCTCTCGGCAGCCAAGGTACATCTCCCGGCTGTTTCAACAGAGGCAAATACACCTTTTTCTCCAGCTGGGATCCCAGAGGTCACTCTTAACCTGAACAACCCTTCAGTCCAGCAGCCACAAGGTGCATCCCTCGGGAATGCTGCCCCAAAACTGTGGGACTGGCTGGCAGCACAAGGAAGTCCTGAATTGCTCCTGAACAGTATCGCAGGTTGCCCACCGGGCCTTACCTATACAAAATGACCCCAAACTACCCCAGGCTGGGTCTCCCCTTAAATCACAGGTTTGAGATCGATGGAAAAGGAGTGTGAGAGAGTCCTGAGCAGAAGAGAAGAGCACACGAGCTAAGAAAAGTGTTGCACAAGCTAAGAAAATTGCTGGAAACACCACCAGAGTATGATGTTGTAAAGAATAGAGGCGCCTAAAAGTAGTCGTTAAAAACAAGGAAACCTCATAAAAGGTTTGGCTTTCGACTTTGGATTGTTGACTTGCAATTCACCTTCATGTGCTGCAAATTTGGCTGTAATTCAGATTCAGAAAGGGGAAATAATCATAAAGGCAACCCAAACATTCCTTTGAACTTGACCCAGCAGTGCAAAACACACACGGAGAGAGAAGTTACCTTTTAAAGAACTCCAGATATTCACAGACCCACACGCGATTAAACATGTTTTTTCTTTTTTTAATTTAATTCGAAATAAGAGATAAGAAATAATAAATCTTCAATAAAATATATAAAATTGTACAAGGCATCCCTTTCAAAGGGACTTTCCTATAACGCAAAATTTGAGGTGAGGAGAAGGGAGAGGGGAAGTTAATCTATAGTGGGTCCCAGACAGTGACAGTGCCTGGATCAAAATAAACCCCAAACAACAAAACCTTGTAGCTTTTTCTTTTTTTTTTCTGCTTTTTCTTTTTTTTTTCTGCTTTTTCTTTTTTTTTTCTTCTTTCTTTCTTCCACAACAACATGCTAAGAAAATTCATCCAGAAGTTCTGCCTCCAGTGCTCCACAGCCTTCCTCACAAAGTTCAGCAAGAGTAATGCACATAATACAATAGTTACAAAGAGAAACGTGGGGAGGACACTGCCAGCACTGGGGAGGTCCCACGGGGACAGGTAGGTGAGGCAGTCTCTTGGCACCCCACTGCCCTGCTCCTAGGGTCGTTTGCGATACCTGGATCTCTCTTAAGAAGGGATTGAAGCGTGAGTCACTCATATTGGTATTTTTAGTGAGGGAAGGAGACTTGAGGGGTTCTTCTACTGAATATAAACTGTTTCAAATGCTAATAAAACCCTCCAAATATCTCCCAGAAGTGTTCAACGATCCTTTGCTCACCACCCTTGTGTAAATAACCCATGTCATCTTTCCCCAGAAAGCTTCCTTCCCTCTCTCCTCCTTTTCCATCAGCATTGCAGAGCCAAGATCACCTGGCTGTAGCCAAAACATTTTAAGTGTGCCAATGGGGAGAGATAAAGACCAAACTGCCTAATAACCCTCTCTTGCACTTTACCTCCCCTCACAGCGCTTAACAAATGCTGAAGCTATTTATACAGATAAAGGCATTACAGGAGCCAGTGATGGTTAAAGCTGTTGCTCTGCATTTAGGGGCCTGACGCCCATCCTGTTGCAAATATCTGTTGAGGCTTGGGATGCAAAAATTTTCCCTACGCCCAGAAATGCAGGAGCTCCCTGGCTCTGAACTTCACTTGGACTCTACTGGGTCTAGTTTCTATTTACATGGTGTCTCTAGCTAAGGGCTCTGCTTTCTTTAAACAAACAAAAAAACCCAAACAACAAAACCTTGATTACACCTTTTTATTTCCCTCCCCACTGTCCCCATATTAAGTGATGACACTTGAGACTGGGTTTAGGGCATGCACCCCTCTTCCTTTAAACGTGAGTTGGGTCGCATCAGGAAGGCACAGGGGAAGAGGGAAATCTCTGCCTCCACAAGTTGAAGTTGCTTTTCAGCCATTCCTTTTTATTCTAATTTTTTTGTGCACTGTATAAACTCCCCACATTTGCTCAAATGTTGGGTTTTTGTTTGTTTGTTTTTACATTTTTTTTTTTTTTTTTTTGCTTTGAGGATCAGACTCTGAGTGCTCAGAGCACTCTCAGAAGACACCCAACCCACAGCATACAGGACGCATTTCTTTGCTAACGCAAACTCCCATATACTCAGGATGGCAGATAGAAGCGTGCAGAAAGAACAGCCAGTACTGGTTGGGGTATTTGCCTTCTCAGGGCTGGACGTGATCCACCAGGAAGTCTGTCTCACTGTTGCTTTGTCTTTCTGATCTTCTTAGGATAAGTGGTACATGCTATATCCAACGGGAGTAGCATAGAGTCCAACGGGTGGGATAGGAAGCACAGGTCTGTGAAAAGGGTAGGATGTTCCATACAGTGAAGCAGCCTGGATGGGAGAGTTGATGGGGAAAGGGAGACTGAACCCCGATGGCAGCATGGGCTTCGCTGCCATTTTGAGCTTCTCTAGCTCAGCCTCCTGCAGTCTCTTGGCCTTGGCCCTCCGATTTTGGAACCAGATTTTGACCTGGGTCTCTGTGAGGTTGAGGGAGCTGGAGAACTCGGCTCTCTCGGCGATGGACAGATACTGCTTCTGGCGGAACTTGCGCTCCAGAGCCAGCAGCTGGGAAGTGGTGAACGGGGTTCGGGGCTTCCTGTTCGTCTTGTGCTTCCTCAGGGTGCAGGCAGTGGGGCTCAGGTGTCCTGCAAGGAAGGGAAAGAGTGGTTATCACAAAAGACCTGGGTGCTCTGGAGACCTGTTCTGTGCTTGCAAGCTGGGGTGGTGGGTACCTGAAGAGAGAGTCCCACCAGGTGATACCCTCAAAACAAGGGGCCCTTTTGCACGTGGCTCCTCCTGACCAAAGTTATCTTCACAGGACTTCAGTAGATGTCCCAGGAAGTGAAATTTATGTTCAGTGATTTCCAAAGGACAGAATATAGGCAAAGAGGGCACAAAGGATTCACAGATACACGCAGAGCCGATTGCTTTAGGAGTCACATCATAGGGGTCTAGACCACACAAAACATCTATCTTGTTAGTTGCAGAACTGAAAGAGCAATTCTAAGAAAACACGAGACAAACATATATGCTGAAGGGGAAATTCACAGGACAGTAGTGCAAGAGACAAGCCCAGCCCAGCACTGCTCCAAGTTTTCTCCATCAAGAGTTACAAGTCTATCCTATCTCTTTTTTTTTCCTGGCAGCTAAAGAAGTGAGTGTAATAATTTTTGTGGGTTTGATAACTGGGCATTTTTCTTCCTATTTCTTCTGCGCTTGAAATCAAAGGCAAGCTTTTCCTCTGCTTAATAACTTTTCAAAGAGTATTTTCTGCTTTTCAACAAGTGTCAAAAAAAGAAGAAAGCAGGGCATTGCATTCTTGATTCAACATTTAGCTTTTATGACATTTGCCAATTAAAAAACCCCACAGAGCTGCAGCATCTGTAGCCAATACAAATCAGGAAATCCACTACCTTTTGTGATTACCTTATAAACCCAACCAGGATAGAGACATGTGCCAGGGATGGAACATTGCTGACTTGTCTCCAGTTTAATTTTGCATTTCACTAACAATTTTGCAATCTAAAGAATAATTAAAAAGCTTACAGCCGACTTGAAAAGTTTAGCAATTTGGCTGTGGTTTAGGTCACTCCCAGGGCATGTGACAAACCACCCTGGTTCCCCAGCTTGATACGAAAAAATGATGCAGCAGTGCTCTTAGGAAGCTGCTACTTTACGTACATGCTGCAGCTCCCGGTTCAGATGCTTGTCAGTGCTTGCAGATCCTGTTTTCTGAACCCTTTTCTCTTTCCTCATTTATTTTTTTTAAAAAAATAAACTGGACCACGAAGCTGTATAAGTGAATATCACGCAATTAAAAAATTCTGTGGGGAAAGCATTCAGAAAGGGGAGTTCAGAAAACAGCGGAGAAAGTTATATTTTTCTTCTTGCTTCTTTCTTCTAAATACTGAACATGAAAAATAAACCCCTCTTAGAAAACAATTTGTCAACTACTGTCTTATGATCACACAGGACATTGTAATAATTAAGGTGCCAGCCTTGACATTTGGTTCACTCCTAGAACTACATGAAATTCACACAGCAGTAAATTGACACTAAATTTACTCCTGGTCGCCCTGTTATTCCACTCTCTCTTTCTAAACGCAAACTAATTTTTTTTCTCTAAGTCAAGCTCTCCAAAGACCCAGCTAAGAGGAGATTCCTTCCAGGAGGGATGGGGTCTACATGGGCCACCTTCGCTCGGGGGATCTCTCCCCATCTCAGCGCCTTTCAGCTCAGCCCGACTCCTTCCGACTTTTCTTACGCACGGGAGAAAACGCAAACTCCTGCTTTTAAATTTTCCCCTGGACAAACATCTCCCTCAGAACAGCCTCAGACATTCACGGGCTTCTTCCTTTACCGTCCCCCAAGTGCCAAACTCTGATAAGAAGCAAGGACCGTCCCTACCGCACACCCTGTAATTGCATTTATCTGCTGCCAGTGCTCAAGCATTCGCTGCAGTGGTTTCTTTTATTCCTTTTTTTCTTTTATTCTTTTATTCCTTTTTTTCTCTTATTCCTTTTTTTCTCTTTTATTCCTTTCCCCCCCCCTGCTTATTCTCAGTTTTCCGGCCAATGTAGGACAGAAACAATCACTTGGAGACGGTTCCCTCTCCGTGTTGCTCAAAAATCTAATTTTTATAGCCCTTTCCCAAGTCCGTCCTGCCCGTAATATTAATAAAAATAAATCGAGAAGCTACTGGTACAGTCAAAGCCCTCCACGGACAGACTGCTTCTTGTAGGAAGACCAACCCTCGCTGTCACACCAGTTCCGAGGGGGCCAAGAAGTGGGAGGTGGGAAACCTCTATCGAGGCAGAAGGACCTTCCCTAAGCATCATTCTGAAATCACCGGAGCTGAGCACCCGATTTGACAAAAACTTTAACAGAGCTAATTTGCGGATCTCTCGAAGTGGCAGTTGCAATAGAGAAAGAGAAGAAATTTCGAAGAGGGAAAAAAAGCGAAGCGGAGAAGATTAGGCCTTGTCTAATTCTGGTATTTAGGTCAGTGTAAGAGGAGGGGGTCTGGGTAGGAGCACAAGCTTCTTCTCACGCTTTTCCAGTTCACGAAAATGGCAAAGTGGAGCCAAGCAGGGAATGCCACGGGCAGGCTGCTCTTCTCCTGCCTTCTCTCCCGGGCCCTTTCCCAGCGCAGCAGAAATCAAATTAATTCGGGCTTATCGCAGAGAAAAAGAAGCCGTTGAAAGCCAAATCCAAGCGACCGTCTTCAAAAAAAGAGGAGCTGTAATAACACTAAACTTCCTCCTTGCAATATTAGATTAGAGGAGCAAATTCTACGAGACTGCCCGGCTAAGTTGTTCGTGTTTTTAAAGTCACAATAAAGCATAATAAAGTTAAATAAAGCAGAGCATCCAATTTACATCAGGCAAGTTAGGATGCGGGAAGGAGAGAGGATCGATCAGCTAATACAGGTGTAGAGCAGCCGAGGCTGCTGGCAGTGGGGAGGCAGCGCCTAGCACTGCCCGGCTATGCGCTTCACCTTTGCTTGAATAGTCCTGGAGATTTTCCTGTCTTTTTTTTTTCTCCTTTCTTTTTTTTCCCTTTTTTTCCTTTCTTTTATTTTCTTTTCCTTTCTTTTCCTTTTTTCCTTCCCTTTTTTCCTTCCCTTTTTTCCTTCCCTTTTTTCCTTCCCTTTTTTCCTTCCCTTTTTTCCTTCCCTTTTTTCCTTTTTTCCTTCCCTTTTTTCCTTCCCTTTTTTCCTTTTTTCCTTCCCTTTTTTCCTTTCCTTTTTTCCTTTTTTCCTTTTTTCCTTCCCTTTTTTCCTTTTTTCCTTTCCTTTTTTCCTTTTTTCCTTTCCTTTTTTCCTTTTTTCCTTTTTTCCTTTCCTTTTTTCCTTTCCTTTCCTTTTTTCCTTTTTTCCTTTCCTTTCCTTTTTTCCTTTCTTCCTTTCTTTTCCTTTTTTTCTTCCTTTCTTTTCCTTTTTTTCTTCCTTTCTTTTCCTTTTTTTTCTTCCTTTCTTTTCCTTTTTTTTCTTCCTTTCCTTTCCTTTTTTTTCTTCCTTTCCTTTCCTTTTTTTTCTTCCTTTCCTTTCCTTTTTTTTCTTCCTTTCCTTTCTTTTCCTTTCCTTTATATTTTTTAAGGAATTTAATTGTTTAGGGTTTTTTTTTTTTTCTTTGTTTTTTTTTTTTAAAGGGTTCTCACCGAACGTGAAATACAATTCATCACAGGCACAACAAGCCCGGCTTGAACAGCAAAAGGGTTTTAAAAGTGACCTGTCACCTCCAGCTCGCGTGTCCCCAAGGCAGTGGGGACGGGGTCGGGAGAGACGGCAGGGGCTGAAGAGGTCAGGGAAAGCTTGACAGGCAGCATGCAGCCAGGCAGAGAGAAGGAGGGACAGGAGGGATGGGAGCAGAGAGCGGGCAAGGCTGGGAGGGAGACAAGCGCCACATCTTTAAGAGCGAGGAGATTGCTTTGCAGCGTTGGATGTCAGAAAGGAAGAAGGGGAAATCCCAGTTGTCGCTGGAATGGGATAACTCAAGCGGACCGAGTGGCAGCCGCTGAGTCGTGTGAGCGAGTCCGCGATAGCTCTCGCTCTTTCTACGGTTTTAAAGGCTTTATAGATACGTATATTATACATAAAATTATAACATATATACGAAGAACTAGGTAACGTAGACACAAGTCTGTCACACACGTAGATGTGTAAACACCTACATAAAAAACACCTATGTAAACACCTATATGAGGTGTTATCCGTGTGCATGGAGGGGCCGGGGAGCAGCGCAGCTCGGAGCCCGGGAGCGGAGCGATGCCCTCCTGCCACCCCTCCCACCCCACCCCGTGTCCCCCTCCCCCCCCCCGGTTTTCTCGCCTCCCCGCGGCCACTCACTTGGCGGAGGGGAATATCTCCCGGGCTCTTGGATCCAGGGCGCTCCGTCCTCCGAGTTTTCCGATTTGACCGAGGCCGTGTCGAAGGTCTTGGCGAGCGGCCCGGGGGGGCTGTGCGCGTCGCGGGAGCCGTGGGGGGGCGGCGGCGGCAGCGCGTTCCTGGAGGTGCCCGCGGGCGCCCCGTCGGCGCTGCTCCCCGCGGCGGCCGCCGGCGGCTCCTTGGGGGGCTTCTTGTCGGACATGAGGGCTTCCACGCTGAACGGCAAGCTGGACACCTTGACTTTGCGGTGCTCCTCGGCGCCGGCCGCCGGGCCCTCCTCGTCGGAGGAGAAAACCTCCTTCGCCTTGGAAGGAGAAGCCATGGCGGGTGCGGGAGGGGAGGCTGGAGCGGGGCCGCCCGGGGAGCTGCGCTGCGCCTCTGGCCGGCCCTGCGCGGGGACTGCGCGACTGAGGCGCTGCGGGGCCGCCCCCCTTTTTTCCCCCCTCCGGGGGCTCCCCGGCTCTTTCCTCCTTTGGGAAGAGGAGCGAACGCCCCGCGGGCCAATGGGAGCCCGCGCCGGGCCCTGACGTGGCGGAGCGACTCAGGCCATTGGCTCGGGGGCGGCGGGGAGGGCGCGGACCCGCCTTCTCATTTATTTATTTAATTTTTTTTTCTTCTTTCTTTCTTTCGGGGCTTACGTTGTTTGGGGTGTCCCACCCCCCTCCCTCCCCCCCGCGTCCCCTCCGAAATGAATTAGGAGTTAATGACACGGGCAGCCGCCGGAGCTGTGCTATTAAGGAGCCGGCCAGAGCTATAATCATAGCAAAGCATTATACAAAAAAAAAAAAAAAAAAAAAAAAAAAAGCCGGCGTAATTAAGGCTGATGATTAGGCGAAGAGGAAACTTTAGAAGATCGCGGCTCTGCCCCCTCTCGCCGCCGGCCTGGCTCCTCCTGTGTGTTTTCTGCCCCCCCCTCCCCCACCCCCAACCCGCCCCGTCGGGGGTCGCCTCCCCCCAGCCCTCGAGGGTCCCCTACAAACGAGGGGGGCTCCTTCTCGGGGATGGACCCTCGCTCAGCCAAAGCCCCTGCCGAGAAACTCGAGTGCCTGTGCCGCTCCGCTCAGTTTCCATTCGAAAAGGGTTTTTTTTTTGTTTTTTTTTTGGGTTTTTTTGCGTTTTCTCGGCACCGGGACCCGAGCCGGGGAAAACCACTCTGAAGAGGTTAGATCTATAATTATTATTATTTTTTTTTTCCCCAGTGCCAATTACACACGTGATGAACTTTAATAAATTAAGGGCACGCAGCTCTTAATTAAGAGGCATATCAAACCGGTGCTATGAAAGCGATTCTCTCACTTTTGGACTTCCTACCAGTGGTATGAATAAAGACTGGCCTTTTAAAAGCATTTCTAATTACCACGCAGATAAAAGCAAATACATATTGTTCTTTTCATAATGATTTTAATCTAATGCCAGGCCTTATTTCATGCTGTGCCCGCAACACTTTCTCTGTCTTTTTTTGCTGTGTTTTTTGTTGTGTCTTTTGGGTTTTTTCTTTCTTTTTTTTTTTTTTTTTTTTTTAAATGTCCAGGAAACACAGAGTTTGAGAGCCATTTTAGTGCAGTTTATAATTGAGGTTCTAAACCAAAAAATACTGTGGGAAGGCAGCAGCGCCTCTGCCCAGGTCAGGGCTGTGCAGCGCAGCTCCTCACCCCATGCCCTGACTTCAGGGGCAGCTCAGATGGAGGTGCGGGCTCCATCCTGGGTGGCTGCAGGACTCTGCTCTTTATGTGGCTTCGGTTATTTCTGTTCCACAAAACGTGCAAGATTTCACTGGCTTGTCTTGTGCTTATTTGGCTTTCTGATCTCCTTCCCAGCCCATATAGAAGTTTTGGTAGTCCCAGTCCTGCTAACAGAAGTCACGACTTCCACCTCTCTCTGCAGCCTGGCTAGTTATAGAACCATAGAACCATAGAACAACCAGGTTGGAAGGGACCCATCGGATCTTCTAGTCCAACCATTCCTATCTAACACTAAACCAAGTCCCTCAGGACCTCATCCACCCGTGCCTTAAACACCTCCAGGGAAGGTGACTCAACCACCTCCCTGGGCAGCCTATTCCAATGCCTAATGACCCTCTGTGGGAAAAACTTCCTCCTAATCTCCAGCCTAAATCTCCCCTGGCGGAGCTTGAGGCCATTCCCTCTTGGGAGAGCATCTCAAGGATGAGTCTGTGTTGAGTGGCCTGTACTGGGTCCAGGGCTCCCCCAGCCCCTTATAGCCCCCCGGCCAGCCAACAAGTATCGGAGCCACCCCAGCCCTGACAGCATCTCATCTGGTGCTACTGATGTCAAATTGGGACCAGGACATGTGATTGCTCTGTGGGAAGATATGTGGGAGGACATGTACCAGAAGCTGTTACAAAACCCCACTCATCAGTGAGACTAATAGTAGGGTTTGCACACTTGTTGCTAGCAGTGTTACTGCATCCATGGGTTAAGGATTAAAACCAAGCCAGATGTGCAAGGAGAGGTGATGCCTTCCACCGCCTCAGTCCAACTAGCCTGGCTGAGGCAACTTTCAACATTTCAAGCAAAGGAGCCGTGATTCAGGCTTTTTTCCAGGGGTGAAAATAACAGGTGATCCCGCAAACTGATGCCTCTCCAGTTTTGCTATCCCCAGTTTGACATTTCTTCCCCACAAAGCTCGTTTCCTCACTGGGAGACACTTGCAGAAAGATACAGGGCAGGATTCACCCAGCCCTGGTCTTGCAAGTTCTCCTGCCGCAGTGGGGTTGAGTTTGTCCTTCTTCTCCCCCCACCGCTCCCCTTCCTTTCCCTTCTCCATGCTTCCTGCACCATGACAAGTAAATGAGAATTGATGGACATGCGGGAACAATGCATGTATGTCAAGAACAATGCGCCGCCCCTGGAAAGCCATTGTGGGGCTGCTGAAAATGCTACAGATAATTATAGCATGCTACCAAAGTCAATGCCCGCTGGAAGGGCGCCTGGGGAAGGAGAGCTCGCAGGAGGGCAGGTCATGGTGACACCGATCATGTTCCTTGGGTGCAGCTTCTCTCCCTGGCTGCCTGGCTGCGGCCTGGGTGTGCAGGTTCGCACACCATCCTTGTAGGCTTGGGGAGGCGTCTCTGTGCTGTCATCCTTGGGGAAGCTCAGGAAGGAGGGGGACCGAGGGACAAGCTTCTCTTGGCATTGTGAAGCGCGGAGTGGAGCTGAAGTGGATTCATCCAGCCTGGTTTGACTGGCTTTTAGGTGCCACAGGGGCTCCTGAGATGGCAAAGCATGGCAGGGTTTGCTCATGGCGTTTGCTTTCTTCAGTGTTAGCCCATCGTGAGCTTGGAGCACTTTCTCTCTATCTGAACTTAGAGATTTAGAATCATAGAATCACAGAACAACCAGGTTGGAAGGGACCCATTGGATCTTCTAGTCCAACCATTCCTATCAAACACTAAACCAAGTCCCTCAAGACCTCGTCCACCCGTGCCTTAAACACCTCCAGGGAAGGGGACTCAACCGCCTCCCTGGGCAGCCTATTCCAATGCCTAATGACCCTTTCTGGGAAAAACTTCCTCCTAATCTCTAGCCTTTCTCTCCTCCCTTATCCATTCCCTCCTCTGTCCTCCCCCTAACAGGTAAACATCGGAGAATGAAGCCCCACAGGGCTCTCTGTGCCTGGATGGAAACTTTACCAAGCTCCCTGCTCAGGATCTTAAAGACTCAGAGCAGCAAGGAATTCTCCCGGCCCTAAAGAACCGACGTGAGTGCCGGAGTTTTTCCTCTTTCCTCGCTCCCTGGGGCTGGTCCCCGTGCCCCCTCACCTCCCGTTCCGAGGCGCCGTCAGAAATCGCCGCACGGAACACGGGTGGATCCTAGGGGTGTCCAGAAAGCTCCTAGCCCCTGGCCTCCGGCAGCATCACCCCCGGGCTCCGGGCTCCCCGGTCCCGGGGCTCTCAGCTGGAGCGGGACGGGGAGGGAGGGAGCGCAGGGGGGGGAGGAGAGAAGTTGCAGACAAACCGAGGCTGTTCGGCAGGCGCCAGGAGCGGGGAGATGAAAGGGAAGCTCCTGGGGGAAGCGGCTGTGCAGTTTGACCGGCTCCGGCGGCGACGGCGGCCGCTGCCCGGCCCGGCCGGCTCCGCCTCCCCCTCTCGCCCTCGGGCTCCAGGCTGCCCCTCGGCCGCCTCGCCCTTGCCAGCCCGGGGGCGGAGGGCGGCTCTGCCCCGGCATCCTCGCTCCCGCATC